>QRDG01000494.1:0-54176 GCA_012064385.1 Puccinellia tenuiflora
GGGAACTGAGGATGGCTATGCAGGATCCCGCTATGGCGCTCCGCGATGCTGGAGTCATATACTCATTGATTGCCGGTCCCTGGGAACTGTGCTTCCTTCTCAAATTTGTATTGAGAGCTAGCTTGGAAAGCGCTCGAGCTAGCACTGCATTGTAGTCCTCTACCAATTATTTATTTGAGAGGGTTCATCGATCTATTAATCTTTATCACAAACCGTATAAAGAATATTTCAAATAATTAAAATTACAAATAGGTCTTTTGACTACCTAACGATGGCTACAATCATTGGAGCGAGCTGAAGACCGCGCCGCCGTCCTCACTCCTCCCATACTGGGCCAGGCAAGGTTGTTATAGTTCACAGACGGGAAGTCATCGTGCTAAGACTCTGAAGAACCAACGAACCAAAGCAGTAAACCATCGCCAATGATGGCAACCGTAGACCGAAAGAGCCAGATCTGCAACCACACCAGCGACCCACCGAAGAAGATACTGAAACAACCTAAAAGGAACGGAAATGTGGTCCACCTCACCTTCGAGGCCCCAAGGGCTGCCGGGGCGGGAGGACCGGCGACATTGCCGCTAAGACGGACGGGGACCCTATATCGCTTTCTGGATCGCCTCCTATAACCTTATGAGCGTACCAATTCGATCATTGCCATTTCAAGAGAGAGTTCGTAATTTCGTGAAGACTGAACGGTCTTAGATTAGGGTTAGCTATTGCCTTCCTAATATGGCAACAACACAGAACAATGTACCATCACATCGCTAGGTTCTGGTATCAGCTGCTATTCGGAGACGAGAACGTATTATACTTAATCTGATTAATAAAGTTCCCTCTTATACCTGAAAAAAGTTTGGCTTTTGGTTTCGCTAGGCCTCAATGGACTTTCTCAAGTCCCAGTCGACTTAGAAAAGTGAATTCAGTTTCCTATAACTAGATCTTTAAGGCCTAGAAAAATCGAATCCAAGTTTCAGGGGAAGAAATAAGAGAAACCGAGTCAACTCTTTTTCTATTCTACTCTACTAGCGTATATGAATAGCGAAAGAACTTTTAATGGACATACGCCGCTCTAGAAGTAAAAAAAAAGTCAACTGTTATGGCAAGAAAGAAGGAAAATAAAAAGGAAACAAACCCTAACGTACTTGACGTGACCACGAATTCAAGTCGTGTCAGTTGCAACAGAAAACAAGCCGGAAGCCGCGCGTACCAAATCGTCACAACGAGGAGGAGGAGGTCTCATGGCGGCTGCACCGGATGACGGCGGCGCCGCCGTACGCCGGCAGAAGTTCTTCAGGTCCTCCTCCCGGCAGCCCCTTCACCTCCACCCTGGTAAGCACGTACCACCCTCCCCCTGCTGCAATGGATGCACGGATCGATCGATCGCGCAGCAGTTTCGATCTACAAACCGATCGATTACTACATACTACTAGTTTCTGCCTGATCGATCGATCCTCTGGACTGAATGCATGCAGAGCCTGCCGCCCAAGTTCGCGGCGCGCCTCGACATCCCGCCGGGCTTCGCCGTCGCCACGCTGCGGGACCCCGCGGGGCGGTCGTGGCACGTCGACCTCGACCGGGACCGGCGCTGCTTCGTCGGCAGGGGCTGGCGCAGCTTCCTCGCCGGTAACGGCGTCGCCGCCGGCCACCTGCTCGTCTTCGAGCACCTCGGCGGCCTCTGCTTCGCCGTCGACCCTTCGACGCCTCCGGATGCAGCCTCGACGTCCCCGCCGCCAGCGCCGCTTCCTGCAGGAGGAGCCTCCGTGACGACGACGACGAGGATCACGACGCCGCCGACGTGGAGTCCGGGTACAACAACAACAACCGCTGCTCGTTCCCGACGGCGCCGTACGTGCCCCCCGTTATCCAGAAGAAGAAGAAGAAGAGGAAGTGTTCGCCGTCGCCGGCCACAGCATCGGCCGGCGGCTCCTTGAAACAATCATCAGAGGGATACAAGTGGATGCTCCTTCAATGCGTCATCGAGAGGCCGTTCCACCTGCAGTACCTGAACCTCACCAAGGCCCTGTGCGACCGCCTGGGATGGACGGCGTCGCGCACCGCCGAGCTCAGCCTCGCAGGCGGCGACGAAGGGCGGCGCTGGGAGGTGAGGGTCAAGGTGGGCGACAAGGGTGGCATGATCATGGCAGGTTGGTCGGGGTTCGCCACCGACAATGGCCTCAGGGTCTCCGACGCCTGCGTCTTCAGGCCGCTCCTCCTAGCCGACACCGGCGATCAGCTGGTGCAAGTCCAGGTGATCAGGGGATCTTCATCGTGTCCAGTTTCAGATTAAGCTTCATTTCCAAAGCTAGGGAGCTACTCTCTCCAATCCGTTTTATCTGTCGCCGGAAAGAACTGAGGCAGTACAACTCGGTACGTAGGATAACTGGCGACAATATTTTTAGATCACAGCGAGTAGTAAAAATGTATAGAAACTTCCCACGGTGTGTGTCAAAGCTTCCGTACTGTGTGAGTCAAAGCTTCCTAGTCTTAAGACCAGTATAACTGTTACACTAAGTATTTGTGTTCCAGGCTAACTGATACTCCATCCGTTCGAGGCTAAAATCATTGTCACAGAGAGTTTGTAATGAAGTTGCTGACGCTCCGGTGCAGTATGGTGCTAGTCCAAGCTCAAGAGCCTGCCGTTGCTTGGACGGAGCACGCTCCAGACATTGTCTATATTTTGGTGACTAGCGATTCAGAAAAACTGTATAGTTCTTTGTTTTACTATCTAACACACTATATTTCCTTGATCCTACAACTGATTATATTAATTTGCTTGCAACTAGTTACACTATCACCCGTGGAGTTTTCGTCGCCACTCATCAACCCATCTAAATCGTCAACCATTCATCCATTACATGGTTTGGACAGTGCTCAAGCCCAACATTTCAGGAACTGAAATTGTACAAAATGTGTATTACACTTCAAAGCTTTCGTGTGAACTATGACACCTAATAATGTATCCATCCCTGCAAAATTACATCACTAGGCATTGAGACCATGCTTTTTATACATTATTAAACTTGCTCAAGTTATACAGCAGATTGGAAAAATAACGGGTGAGCTAGCTACTAAGAGAGACAACTTTCTTTTACGCAACGTGAGGCATAGAATCAGTAAGCTGTTAGTAAGCTCCAGGATGGCACAGTCTGCTTTATATCGAAAGGAACTCAACGTCCTCCTCGGCAAGGAACGTCTTCCCGGCCTCTGTTAGCCTTGCTGACATGCGCTGGGAGGGCGGCCGGAGGGCCCCGCTGCGGAAAGACAACATTTCAGCACACAGGTATGTGGTTTCAGTTGGTACCAGGATGAGAAATGGTGAAATTATGTTTGCATATACCTTCCGCAAAACAAATGCAAGGTACAGATAGGATACCTCCCACTCATCCTGTGATAGCATACCTGCATAATTATTGATGTTAAGATAGTGAAATGACACTTACTTTTACTTAATTAGTCTACTCCATCCGTCTCAAATGCACGGTGTATAAATTTAGCCAATATGCCAATGCTCTCTAGTTATACAGCAGATTGGAAAAATAACGGGTGAGCTAGCTACTAAGAGAGACAACTTTCTTTTACGCAACGTGAGGCATAGAATCAGTAAGTTGTTAGTAAGCTCCAGGATGGCACAGTCTGCTTTATATATCCAAAGGAACTCAACGTCCTCCTCTGCAAGGAACGTCTTCCCTCTGTTAGCCTTGCTGACCCTGCGCTGGGAGGGTGGAGGGCGGCCTGGCCATGGGAAGCCCGGCCCGAAATTTCAGGTCCCGGTCCTATGTTTTTAGGCCCACGGGGTGGGCCTGGGATTGCGTTTTGAGCCCAAATGATTGGTAGGGCCGGGTCTGGGCTTCACATATGGACGATTTAGGGAAGAAGCCCGGCCCACGGCCCGAGGCCTGCCTCTATTTTCCGCCAATGGACCGGGCTTGGGCCTGAATTCTAGGCCCCGACAGTGGGCCTGGGCCAGTCCTGGGCCTAAGTTTTCAGCTGTGGCTTTTCTGGGCCTGGCCCAAGCCCACCCAGGCCCGGCCCATGGCCGGAGGGCCCCGCTATGGAAAGAGAACATTTCAGCACATAGGTGTATGCGGTTTCAGTTGGTACCAGGATGAGAAATGGTGTGAATTGTGTTTGCGTAATACCTTCCGCAAAACAAATGCAAGGTACAGATAGGATACCTCCCACTCATCCTGTGATAGCGCACCTGCATAATTTTTTATGTTAAGATAGTGAAATGACATTTACTGAGGACTGTCGATTTAATTTAGTTAGTCTACTCCCTCCGTCTCAAATACACGGTGTATAAATTTAGCCAAAATGCCAATGCTCACTAAGTATATATATACCAAAATATGAAGACCTACAATACCAAATCAATATCAATAGATCAACCGAAGATAAATTTTTCATATTGTATTTGTTCAATATTTTGGTGTTGATATCCACTTCTATATTTGGTCAACTTAGACAGCATTGACTTTTTACTAAATTTATACAACAAGTATTTGGGGATGGAGGGAGTAGTTACTTTCTCCCTATCGTCCATCACCAACAGCACCTACTCTCCGCATGAGATCACCAAATTCCGGTTTTTGCAAGTACTCGTACAAAATTCATGGAAGTTCTTCATTAGAACCAGCTCTAGATCATACTGCAAAAAGATCACAAGTTTTTTGGTCATAACATCAGCATCTGTCTGTGCAGCAAATATGTAAACAACAGATAAATGATAACAGAAAAAATAAGGTGGAATAAATTTCCAAAGAAAATTAAAATCAACTTGTTGGAAATAAGGAAAAAATGCACAGGTCATCATAGGAGACTGAGCAATAGAATAACCGCATACCTCCTCCGCCAACAATTTGAAGAGATGGAATGGAACAACCCACTCCGGGCAATCAACTGCATCCTGCATGTTGCATACGCATTTGTTACGAATAAGTTTTCGTCATTTGTGTGAAAATAAATAAATGTAAAAAAGAGAGACGGGTAACAAGTAGGAAGCTAGGTTAGAGCATATAGGACAATAAACACCCAAACAGTTGTAACAAGACAGACATCACTTCTAAACTATGTAAGGAGAATGTCTAGTAAGGAAGCACAAAAGATTGCAACAAACAATCAGTAACCTACAAGAGTGGAATTTGTCATAAATAGATAGTATGTAAATGCATGTACACCATTTGAGTTGTATTCAGCGCTGTAAGTACTGAAGCTATTAGAAAGAGTGGTGCATGCAAAAATCACAAGAATGCACTCCGATCAGATTTCAATTGCATCGCCATTTTCACGTTTTTCCTTTTGTACCGATTGAGTGAACACTCAAATGTGAACATCAGTGTTCAGCTTGAAAAAACTAAAAGAAACCGGCCATAGAAGGCACAAATTGTTGAATAGTAGATCATGTTCTGACCTCTAAATGAAACTTGTACTTGATACCAAAAGGTCTGGATGCAGGGAATTTCTACAGCATTATGAAAACAACAGAAAGAATCAGTTAGCAATGAAAATTAAACATACAAGTTATTATAAATAAATGCAACTACCTTTTCGGTGTACTCTTCACCAAAGGTAATACAGTAAACACTGTTCCCGAATTCCATTGCTTCAGCTGAGGATATAATATTGTATCACACATCTTTTGACAAGTACAGTACAATTTGATGAGATCAATCGAACTTTAATTCAAGATAGTTACATACTTGCTCTTAGCCTCTTAATAATGACATTAGCATCAGGCATCGTCCCAATGAAAGTGCCTCCAGGACGAATTTATTAGCAAGGGCTTGTCTTGCACGTGCTTCAGTCGACCATGAGTAATGCATTGCAAACTGAAAAAAGAGATCGTCAGAATTGGACATGTAATCAATATTCAAACAGTTAGCTTGTTACAATCAAACCCGTTTTGGTATTCAGGCATTCTAAATCTCCTGATGGTGTGTTACCTATTCGAAGTAGATTAAAGATCACTGTACTTGCATTTTATTTGCTGGGCACAACAATACTACTTAAGTTTCAACATCTTTTCAGGAAGATTTCGTTTGAATGATAACTGTCAATAATAGTTGTACTATTTAACAGTTTTTTTAACGTTCAGAAATAAAAGTTCTTAAAAAATTAAAAATAGATGGTTGAACTAACCAAATAATAACAACTAAATAAGAAAAATGAATACTCGTCCGTTGGAAATTTAAAGCTGAGTCACTCACCTGGCAGCTGCATATGTCAAATGGAGCATCCTCAGCTAAATACTCATCCAGCCGAGTCTACAAAAACAAAAATAAAACAAGAAAAGCATTGCCATTTAATTCATAATTGTTGATGAGCATGTGAACGCAAATAAAAGACTTGACATCGAGGTAAAACATATTCTTCCTGGTGAGTGAAAGCATAACGAAGAATCATCTGTAGTCGGCAAAACTTATGAGCATGTTTGTATGATTTGGCTTACAACTACATACAATATTCAACACTTGAAACAAGTTGCGGCACTATGTCTGACAACATTTGCAGCGTGCTTCAGCATACATTCACAGCATCATGTTCGGTTTGGTTAATTAGGTAAATTTGTACCATTTTATTGTTACTTTTACCTCGTAACAATCAGCACAAATAAGCCGTGCAGGAAAACTGAACTTCTTCCGTCGTTGTTGATCAGCGTCACCATTATAACGGGTCATGCAATCTTTTATCTGCAAGTGTGAAGCTCCAAAGTTACGCAAACACATCAAAACAAATTGGGCATACTATGATTACAACTTAGTGTATTCAATCTGTTTCTGCAATACCATGTGATGGGGAACTACTAACCGAGCCTTGTGCAATATCAACTCCTACATAATAGCCAACCTTGGCCTTATCCCACTTTATCAAATCACCTCCCTGCATCATTACATAACAGTCAAAGATTAGCATTACCTCGAACTACTAGAAGAATCCCTGTTTGTCTATAATGAACAACAAATAAAAAAAAAGGTTGCTGTTTACCTTGCCACAAGCAAGATCGAACAGAGTCTCCTGGCCGCGTATACAGCTGGACCAGGACGCTCTTTATCTGCCATGCCAAAGGTGAGATTTAATAAGGATTAGCACGGCTCATCGTAGAGGTGACATCATTTTTTTCTCAACGGTTTGAAGGGATGAATGGATGGGTACCCAGTTGTTGAGCTTTTTGAGGTGGATGATGGGGCTGTTCTCGCGCTCCTCGAGCGTCTGGTTCGACCGGGCGCTGTAGTGGTCCGCCACATGCTTCGCGCTTTCCTGCTCCTCCGAGTAGGCTTGTACGCAGAACCGAGACCCTGATTAGCTAGATATCCGCCGCCGCACAGGAAGATTGGTGGGTTAGCAATAGGTTACCGCTTGCTCATCGCTGCCGGCGATCGCCGCCGGGTTGGTGTCAGGACCCAGCTTCAGACTCTGTTCCTGAAGATCAATGGTGAGAGAATGATCGTACCGTTTCGTCAGCCATCCTACGGCTCACATTGTAACCTGAGACTCATGCTTAATCAGTGCCATGATTGGCCAACTCTGTAATAATTAAGACCTAAATAACTCGTGGCTCTGGGCTGGAGTATAAAGCCCAGAGAGTGGGAGGATGGGAGGCACGAGATATAAACCCTAAAACCTATTTTTCCTTCCCTTGCGCCGCCTCTGTTTTCCGTTTAGCTGCTATTTCCCTTCTCTGTTATCTTCAGAATTCAGATTACTGTGTATCTTCTTGCAAATCTTAACTAGTAGCCTGACAATTGGTATCAGAAGCATCGATTTTGCCACCAATTTTTTTTCCCCACCCGGGTTCTCCTGTCGCATCGATCTGGGGGGTAAAATTCCTTGGGTCGATTTCTTCCTTCACAAAAACACCCACTCTCTCCCATGTCGATAATCCGTACCAGATCCCAGGAAAGACTGGAGCAACAGGCGGAAGAAGCCGCAATCCTGCTGCCGCACAAGAACAGGCTCAAGCAGAGGCCGACATCGCGGGTCGCCTCCCCGGGAGGTCCTGAACATCCAGCGTCGCGCCTGGACCTGCAACATTCCTCGGTGGATAAGATCCATGGCGATCTGTCCACGCTGACGGAGATGGTCGCCCAGATCAGCGTCTCCCTGGGGAAACGGCCAGAGCCCAGCACTCCGACCACACCGCCGGCAACATCCAACGGCAACCCTCCCCACTACCACCCAACTTGTCCCCAATCATGGAGGGGGCAACGCCATCAAGCTCGTCGACAACACACACAACAAGCAAGTGCAGTTCGGCCTCTTCACTTTGGTAATCTCTCCCCCGCCATCTTCCTCATCCAGAATTCCCCACTGCACCCTTGCCAACAATTCCCTCGCCCCGCCCACCCCATACTTCTGCACCGCCAACCTCCATCCAACCAATTGCCCCCAATTTCCATGCCCAGCAATACACCTCTCCTCAAACTCAACCACACCATTACACTGCCCCGCCACAATCCTACCCATTAATACCCCAAAATCCCACCTTTTCCCCCACCAGGCCTACTACCCGCCTCCACAACAGCCTCATTACCAGCCACACTACCCACACCAACCATACCAGCTTCCATTCCAAGGATTTGCACCTCACACACCTTACCCGCCCTACCCTCCCCAACATAACACCCCACCACCACCATCCTACACTTACCCTCCCACAACCCCAGTTACCACTCCAACCCACACACAACCACAAACAACCACGATACTCGCCACCTCCCACACCAGAACAATCATGTGGAGCCTCACATTCGCTCTCCTACTGTCGAATTGCCATTATTCTATGGAGACAATGCCTACCAATGGCTACAAGACTGTGAAGGTGTGTTTGAACTCTGGTATCACAAATGAACAAAAACTCAAATGGGCAGTGGCCCACATCCGTGGTAAAGCCAAAACCTGGGTCAGTAACTCCACTGTGGATTTATATTTGATGAATTGGGTACAGTTTTGTGAGCTGTGTTAGAGAGATTCCCAGATGCTGGTGCTCATGAGTCCATGGACCAATTTCGGCAGCTGAAACAGACTGCCTCAGTATCTCAATACATTGATAATTTTGAAGAATGGATGACAATGATGAAGAGAGACCATCACTATTTACCAGAGTTTTTCTTCACACTTCGTTCCCTGTCTGGACTAAAAGACACAGTGAAACACTCTGTCAAATGTCACAAACCTGCTACTCTGAGATCTGCCTACTGGTTTGCAAGACAAGAAGAACAAGCATTCCTGGCAGTAAACAAGAAACAAAACAATTTTCCAGCTCCTGCTCGACAGCCCCCTGCCAATAATGGTCCTAGGTTTCCTCCACAACGTGACAACAGACCAAGAACCAATGTGGACAGACCAAGAGAAAAAGCTAAATGTTGGTATTGTCCTGAAGACTGGACATTTGGCCATAAGTGTGCAAGCATCAAGAATATTGTCCATGCTATTCATATGCAAGGTCATAGTGATGAAGATGAACCTGGAGACCCACCTCTTGAAGAAGCACAACAAGTACCACAACCACAAGCCAGTACTAGAACAACAACAAGAGCAACAAGAAGAAAATTTGATGCAACTCTCACTCCAGGCTCTCCATGGCATGCCAGGAGAGGGTACACTAGCAGTGCAGATAATTTTGCAACACAAAAGCACTGGCTCTAATTGATACTGGCAGTACCAACACTTTTCTGGATATTCAGTTTGCCCACTCTCAGAAATTCCAATTAGTGCCAATACCAACAAGGAAAGTCATAGTAGCTGGAGGAGGACAGTTGTTGTGTGAATCAGTGCTACCCCAAGGCTCATATAGCATTGAAGATCGAACAATTCCAACATGACTTCAACATCCTCCCTCTGAAGGGCTATGATGTGATTTTAGGAGCAAATTGGCTTAAGAAATTCAGCCCCAACATATTGGACTGGGACAATAGAACAGTATCTATTGCCATCATGGTCACTGGCTCACCTTGCATGACCATCAGCTGCGGGTAAAGATTGCTAATCTCTACCAAATCTTGTTCCAAATTATTGAGACAGGGAGCAGAGGCTTATGTGTTACAGCTTAATTTGATGTCTGAAAAGGAACACTCTCCTTCCACCCTAGCTCATGATTTTGAGAATCCCGCAACTGTTCAGGACATATTGCAGGAATTCCCTGACATATTTGCACCTCCCAGTGGTCTTCCTCCAGAGAGAGCTTGTGATCATACAATACCTCTGCAAGCTGGGCAGTTCCCCCAAACATCAGGCCCTACCGTGTTCCTCATAACCAAAAGAACGCCATCGAGGAACTAGTGAAGGAACTGTTACAAAAAAGTGAAATTCGTCCAAGCACCAGTCCATACTCATCCCCAGCAATTCTGGTCCGCAAGAAGGACAAAAGTTGGCGCCTCTGTGTTGACTATAGACAACTCAATGCATTGACAATAAAAATAAATATCCCATCCCTGTCATTGAGGATTTGTTCGATGAATTACAGGGGGCAACAGTGTTCTCTAAACTGGATTTACGCTCCGGCTACCACCAGATTAGAATGAACAAAGCTGACATTCCTAAGACAACATTTCGTACTCATTTGGGACACTACGAATACCTAGTGATGCCCTTCGGCCTTACCAATGCACCAGCCACGTTTCAAGAGCTAATGAACACCATATTCTCTGCACTACTGAGGAAGTTCGTTTTAGTCTTCTTCGACGACATTCTTATCTATAGCAAAGATATAGTGGAGCACAGGAAGCATTTGAAGATCGTGCTCAAACTGCTACAAACTCATCAGTTGAAGGTCAAACAGTCCAAGTGTTCATTTGCCACCTCCACTGTGGAGTATCTAGGACACATCCTCTCTGGTGCTGGAGTCTCCACAGACCCATCAAAGATTGCTGCTATATTATCTTGGCCTACTCCCACAACTATCACTCAGCTGAGAGGAGTTTTGGGCCTCACTGGCTATTACAGGAGGTATATCAAAGACTATGCAATGATATGCAAACCCTTGCATGAAGCTCTAAAGAAAAACTCTTTCCACTGGGGAGAACAACAAGCACAAGCATTTGCTACACTGAAGCAAGCAATGACTACTCCACCAGTTCTCTCCCTACCAAATTTTGCACTGCCATTTGTATTGGAGACAGATGCATGTTCCACTGGTTTAGGTTCAGTTCTTATGCAGCAAGGCAGACCACTTGCATACTTCAGTAAAGCACTAGGCCCTCGAGCTGCTAGCATGTCCATCTATGAAAAGGAGGCAATGGCCATTTTAGAATCCCTAAAAAAATGGCGCCACTACTTCCTGGGGAACAAACTCACCATAAGGACAGACCAGAAGAGCCTCAAATACTTAGCAAGCCAAAGGTTATTGGAAGGAATCCAACACAAATTAATGATGAAACTGTTGGAATTCGACTACACAATCGAATACAAAAAAGGCTCTCAGAACAAGGTGGCCAATGCACTATCAAGAAAAGACCAGTCACTTGACGCTTGCTTGGCCACCTCCACTGCCATACCTGCTTGGAAAATAGAGGTGGAAACACTACAAGAAATATGTCAACTAGTGACCTTCTGTTAGAGACCCTGGAAAAATTGGTCATAGATCAGTGACCATTTCGAACCAGTTGGTCGTAGGCTATTTGGGAGGGTTCAAACCTAGAAAAGTAACGATCATTTCAGTCAGAAAGGTCACAGTCTTTTTCACGAATTGGTCATAATGCAAACAACACGGGTCTGCTTCACTATTTTTTACCTGATTTTGACTAAATTTAAATAGTCATGTATCGACGTGCCAGCTGAGAAGAATACTAAAGACTGACATGCAGGACCCGCGCCACGTAGGACAGACCTGACAGGTGGGACCGCCATGTGACGCAGGAGCCAAGAAGACTAAAGACTGACATGCAGGACCCGCGCCACGTAGGACAGACCTGATAGGTGGTACCGCCATCCACGAATAAATCTAGGTATGCTTCCCTATTTTAACTGATTTTGACTAAGTTTAAATCAGGTGGACAACCCATTTTTTGCACTCAAAAAATGAAAAATGATTATTTTGTGTAATGAAAATAAAAACTTTCTTCGACAACATTGTTCTCCGTTTTAAGATGCACTCTTGTGCACATTATGAGCACATTTGAACAAATTATGCCGTTAATATGGCCATAACATTAGTTATTTGGCATGAAAGCAATGGATTTTCGTAAATGGTAGCTCATTTATGATAACTTCTTTTTAAGAGAAATTTCTTATTCCAAGTTTATTTTTCCTAATAACTAGGTCACATATAGTAACATAGTGTGAAGGTTTCCATTTTTTATTTTTTGAATTTTTTATGTCGATTCCAAAATACGGTTACCGAAATGAATTAGGCCAACAAGAACGATGACTGGAGATGGGTCATATTATTCATATAAATCTATTTTTATAATTTTCTTACCCGCTTCAAAACAAATATATAACTAATTATTACACATTTAATAATATCTTCTTGACAGTGTAAAAACCTATAAAGATTTCGCCCAAATTTCCGTCCCAAAACACGTCCCACGCCAATCGAATCTAAATTTCGCTCCCACCGGCAACTTCTCCCGCCTCCCCATTTTCCATACATGAAATGACCGAATCAACCCAGAAAACCAAGCCACGCTAGTGCACGACGCAGAGGCAATTTCGTGAATTCTCCCAGACCACGAAATACCGTAGCCAAATCGCCCCCCATCTCGAACCCTATCCACTCTTCCCCACTCCCCCTCGTGACCGCCGCCACCGCAACCTCCTTGTCCTACCACCCCTCCACCGGCAGCAGCGGTGACCACGGCCATGGCGCTTGCCACATCCTGACTAGCAGCTCGACATCAAGCCTACCACGCCCTCTTCCATCTAGAGGTGGCCACCGGATGAGTGCCAGCGACGCAAAACGGCGGCCACCGGCTGACTGCCATCAACGCCATCTAGCGCCGCCTGCCTCACCATCCACGATAACGCCAACGACAGCACCCTTGGGTTGCCCAGGTGGCACGTGGGAAGAGCCATACTTGCCATCCTCGATGTCGTCTTCGAGCAATCCCCCATCTGCAGGTCGAGCCCCGAGTCCCTTCCTCTCTTTGTGAACTGCATCTCTCAAATCTTGATTCGTCTTGGACATATCTTCCGGTTGGTGGAGCGTAGGAGCACGATGCAACCCGCCATGGCCGCCGCCACGTCAGACCTGGATTGCAAGGCGACGGAGGACTTCATCCTCGACCGGTGCCACCAAATCTCCGCACGGCTGCTCCCTCCCCGAGTCGCGGCTGCACCGCCAAGTTACGGGGCGGGCGCGGCTCGGCCGTTTACTCTCCGATTCACTGCTATGCTGGAACCTGAAATCCACCTGTGTACAAGGTTAAAATCTTCTTGTCGCGCCTCGTTCTCTTTGATTCTCATCCACTCAGTTTCCCTTTAATATATACTGAGATCTTTTGGTCTTTGATGTCTCTAAGATTTAGCTTTTTAAATCTGATGCTTAGCATGCCATCCCTGTATTTGTCTGCTGTTGTGCATCTAGAGATGCTTGAGATAGTTCTGTTAGTGTGGTATATAATCTTTTGAGTAAAATTTACTGTACATATGGAATCGATTGTCATCAACTAAGCATGTGATGTCACAAGGATATGCTACTGTGATTTTACATCATTGAAGTATTTCAAATCGAGTTATTTAAAACTGATGCTTGGTTATCTCGTATATGTGCATTTGGCCAATATTTGCTGAACATTTTTCTTCTCCTATGTTATTCTAGAAAATCCGTATGATTTCTATGCTTAACATAAAAAGATGAGCTAAATGCTGTATTCCTGCTCTTGGCTGTATGTATTTGATTGTACCTGCCCTCGTTATAGTTTTGACTTCTGATATCTTTTATTAGCTGGCCGTTGGGGTAAAGCAAACACATTCTGAATTCTGTTTTCTAGGAGGCATGCTTCCTTTAGAGCTTGGTTTGCACTTTGAGCTCCAGGTCTTATTGTACATTGTATTCTGCTAATCTGCCTTGGACAAGGTGAAAGCAATGGGTAGTTGAAGTGTGCCTATGTCTGTACTACAGTACAGCAACTTGTTAAGTGTGGTTTATCATTTATATATTTTTTAAATATATGTATCTGTATAATCCTGGACTTGCGTATCCACATATATATCTCAACGTAGTAAACTTCTGTCTTTCTTTCTGTGGACAACTACTGATTGTAATATGGAAACAACACAACTAGAGATGCTATGTTCTAATTAAAGTGCACTTTGTTTTCAATTCTTTCTTATATTTGAGTCTTGCATTATGTATCTTATTAATGTGTAGCTGAGAAGGAACATGTTTTTCCCTTTTAGACTGCTTTCTTGTCAAGTTAAAGGAACCACTCTAAGTTAAATGAACGCAATTTTCTTTATAGACTGCTTGATTATCAAGTTAAAGGACCAATTCTTGATCCCATAGGTGGTCGATTGACTGATTTGTGCGTGGATGGAGGGCTCAGGTGCTCTACTACGCCGTGATGACGCTGCTCCAGTCGGGCCACCATGGCGTGCACGCGTTGCTGAGAGGCCTCTCCACCTCGTGCAAACAGCTGCCTTCCTCAAGGTACCCATTAGCTCTATCCCGCCAAATCTCACTTCCTGCTCTCTCCCGATGTGTTCTAAGCTCTATATCCTGTTGCTATCAGATCCTCCATGGGCTCGTCGGGATGGTGTGCTCTCTTGTGTCGTCCATGCTACCGCAGATCCGGTCCAGGTTCTTCGTCACCTGGGGAGTTTCTCTGAGGTGAGTCACCTCGCCTGCGCCCATTACTTGCAGTCACAGTACTCTCATACTGTCATCTACTAGCATTTCCTGCTATTCTTGATTTATACATGCTGCTATTAATATCCATATTGCCAGTAAGTGTGCTTGTTAATACCTTTTTATGGTATAACAGCAGCCACAAATGAGAGTAGTATGTTGTCGCCAAGCATTGTTGTGTGCTGTTGTTTCCCAGTAACATAGTATTTACTGATAGATATGCATGTTTTTGTGTATTCTATTGTTATTTATGCACATAGACTGCCATGAGTATATATGCTGCTAGTTGTTTTTATTTCGTTCCTAACCATTTTGTTCTATAACATGCAGATGCTGGCCTTTGTCCATGTTTTGTCGCAAGCTCCAGGATGAAGAAGTCGTGGAAGAAGCATAGAGTTCTAGCTCACTGTAGCTAGTTATATTTTCTGTTATTTAGTTTGTGTTGCCTTATCTGAACTATGTTTGATTGTAAACCTGACGTGAAATATGTTTGATTGTAATGTGCCAAGTTTTGAAGTTTGTAGAATTATTGTGTTTTCTGTCTCTTCTGATATAAATATTGGTTATTTCTTTACTGGAAATTTTAATCTGAAGAATATGACTTGGAGATCTGGGACCCACTTACTGAAATGAACCTGACAGCTGGGACCCATCTAAAAAGTAAACTCAACTTTTGAAAAAGAAATTCTGAAACTCTTGAGCCCAAGAGGCCGACCCAAAAATAAAGGCTGAAATGTTTGTTTGACCCATGATAGGAAAAAAATGTTAAATGGGCTGAATTGTTGGGCTCAACCCATTTAGATGGCTGAACTGGACCGGGCTGTTTCTGATCTACGACCATTCCATTTGGTCACTATTTTGCCACGTCAGCTCTGCCACGTTGGATTTGACGTGGTCTGGCCAGATAGCTAGTGACCAAAAAATTGGTCATAACATCTGTGACCTTTTGTTTTGGTCATAACCCTTTGTGACCAATTTCCAGAAAAGGTCACGTAGTTTCATTAGTGACGCTCATCTTTTGACCAACTGATTTTGGTCACAAAAAGGTCACAAATGAAAAAACGTGACCATTCAGTGACCAATACGGAGGGTCACAAGATAGCATATTTCTTGTAGTGAAACTAGTTACCTTGAAGATCCTAAGAGCATG
Organism: Puccinellia tenuiflora; assembly: GCA_012064385.1. NCBI lineage: Eukaryota > Viridiplantae > Streptophyta > Magnoliopsida > Poales > Poaceae > Puccinellia > Puccinellia tenuiflora. The sequence goes on from QRDG01000494.1 coordinate 15,936, forward strand.
CAATTACTACAAGACCTGTCCCTAGATAGCAACAGCCACCCAAATTACACCCTGAAATCTGGTCTACTGAGATACAAGAACAGAATATACACTGGGAATTCGGTGGACTTGAAGAACAAGCTCTTTCAAGCTTTCCATGCATCATCCTTTGGAGGACATTCTGGACAAAGGGTTACTTATCACAGACTGAAGCATGTTTTCTTCTGGCCTAATATGAAGAATTACATTGCTGAAAAAATTGCTCACTGCCCAGTCTGCCAAGTCACAAAAACAGAGAGAATCCCTCCCCCAGGGTTACTCAACCCACTCCCGATACCAGCAAGAAAATGGAGTGAAATAAGCATGGACTTTGTTGAAGGGTTACCCAAATCCCATGGTAAAGATGTGATCTTGGTCGTGGTTGACAGGTTAACAAAGTATGCCCACTTCCTACCAATGTCCCATCCTTACTCAGTGCACAAGGTAGCTGAACTATTTATCAGCAACATATTTAAACTCCATGGCATGCCCAAGATCATAGTCACAGACCGTGGCAGAATCTTCACCAGCAAACTGTGGCAGGAATTGTTCTCAGCTCTGAAGGTGGACCTGCATTTTTCCTCGGCTTATCATCCAGAGTCTGATGGCCAAACTGAACGCGTCAATCAGTGCCTCGAGCAGTACCTGAGAAGTATGGCTTTCCAAGAACCAAAGAAGTGGGTGGACTGGCTTCCAACAGCAGAGTGGTGGTATAACTCAGCCTACCATACTAGCATCAAAACCTCACCATTTGAAGCACTGTACGGCTATACTCCCCCTCAGATACAAGAAATTGCCATTCCTGATACCCTTCTACCAGAAACAGTGGACACACTATAAGTACATGAAAATATGATTCAATCCCTTCAACAGAACTTGGTTCAAGCTCAGAAAAGATGAAGAAGTTTGCTGATGTACACAGGACAGCAAGAACCTTCCAACTGGGCGATCTAGTTTACCTGAAGATGCAACCTCATAGGGAAACTGCACTGGGACAAGGACACGCCCTGAAGCTCACCTCCAAATACTATGGGCCCTTCAGGATAATACAGACAGTGGGACAAATGGCATACAAGCTGCAGCTGCCAGCAGGCACTAAGTTGCACAATGTGTTCCACGTCAGTCAGCTCAAGAAGCACTTGGGTCCTAAAGCAGTACCAAATCCACAACTTCCTATGCTTACTCCTGAAGGTAACATCAAGGTAAACCCACTTGCAGTTCTTCAACGTCGCAATGCAGGGGCCTACGATGTCGTTGTGCCACAATGGCTGATTCAATGGAACAATTTACCGGCGGCTGAAGCAACCTGGGAGGACGTCGACTTCATGCGCACCACATTTCCTGACTTCCAGCCTTGAAGTCTGGTCTCGCAGCGGCCGGCAGTGTCAGGACCCATCTTCAGACTCTGTTCCTGAAGATCAATGGTGAGAAGAATGCTCATACCGTTTCATCAGCCATCCTACGGCTCACATTGTAACCTGAGACTCATGCTTAATCAGTGCCATGATTGGCCAACTCTGTAATAATTAAGACCTAAATAACTCGTGGCTCTGGGCTGGAGTATAAAGCCCAGAGAGTGGGAGGATGGGAGGCACGAGATATAAACCCTAAAACCTATTTTTCCTTCCCTTGCGCCGCCTCTGTTTCCCGTTTAGCTGCTATTTCCCTTCTCTGTTATCTTCAGAATTCAGATTACTGTGTATCTTCTTGCAAATCTCAACCAGTAGCCTGACAGTTGGGAGGAGGGTTTGGATTCGGTTCGGGTGGAGATGTTTCACTTGGGCGGTTCGCGTATACAAGAGGAAAAGGAATCCTATATGAGATTAAGGGCGTGTTCCCTCACTTGCGGAAATCCTCGTTTCCAGCTTCTTCCCGAACGCTGCTTCCGATTCCCAGCCGGAGCGACTTCGGCAGCGCTTCGCTTCAACTGGAGAAAACCAGCCTGCTAGTCGGCCTCCCTCCTAACCACAAGGGGGTACGAGCTGACATCAATGGAGGAGAAGGATTTGCTCACCTGACAGACGGTCGGAGGAGACGGGGATGGTGGCGGCCGCGCGAGGCGGGCGAGTCGAGATGAATCTTCCGGCGGCGGGTGGGGCGGCGGCCGGAGTCGGGGGCGGCGGGTGTCCCGGCGGCTCGATTCGTTTCGCTAGGGAGGTGACCTGTTCGCTCGGGAAAGAAAAAAGAAGACCCGCCCCGATGGATGACATGTAGCCTTTCCCAATCTCAAAGCACGCTGGTCCCAGAGTTATAAATTTCCATTTCCTTTGCACCAACGCCTCCTGCTTATTTGAAAAATTCTAGATAAATATTTATAAGTTTTAAAAAAAGTACTGAAAAAAATATCTCGGGTGAAGCCGTGAAAACGTCAATTTCAAATAGTTTGTATTCTGAGCTACACCAAAATGACGATAAATCTAATAAATTTTGGAGATTTGAAATGTGCGTACTCGGATCCACACTATTTTTCATTTTTGTGTAGCTCCGAGTACAAAGTATTTTAATTTTATTTTTTACATGGTTGTGGGATACACCATTTCCTACATCCGAGATTTGTTTATATTTTGTAAAATCTGTAAGTATTCGTTTCAGTTTTTTCAAATAGCTAGGAGCACAGGTGCTCGGGAGAACCAAATCGCTACACCATATTCCTTTCTCTTTTTTGTTAGAGAAACCAATTCCCATACTCCTGGTTCTAAGCAGAAAGGTTGGTGCTTGACGAAAGAAAAGAAAAGAGAGAGAGGCGGCGACCTAGGGTTTCAACCCTAGTCGTCATCGCCGCCGTCATCTGCACCGTCCTCATTGTCTTCGTACGCGAATCGACGGGTCCCCGTCTCCTCTAGTTGTTGCTCTGGCAATAGGAGGGGGTGGGGACCTTGGACCTGCACTCAGCGCTATTGTAAAGTCACTAATGTTAGAGTTTGGTTTTTGTCTCCATGATGGCCAGTTGGGGTGGCTGATATTTCTAATAAGTTGGGCATGAGTTTTTCTTGTGTGCCAACTATGAGCATGATCCAGTTGAAGCAATTTCACCGTACAACAAGCCTTCGATAAGTTTTAACCATGATGAATAGAAAAAATGTTAATGTATTTGTTGATTGGTTATTAATGTTCCTATTTTTTTTAGTCTCCTCCTCTCAGCATGTAATATTTTTGGATTGACACGCAAATTCCGGATTGGGCGGTGTGTGAGATATGTGAAAGGGGACGTCACGCATGGGCGAGCCTAGATGCAGAGGAGCGTAAGGCAAAGCCGATGGCACTGAAGAAAGCGGCACACGAGAAAGAGTTGAAAGAACATAGGGAGGAGGAACACCTTTACTTCTAGGAGTTAGGGATCGGAGGAAAAATGAATAACTAGAATACGCGTGGAGGAGGATGAACAACAACGCAAGGAGGCCGGTAATGCAGATAGGCAGAGGAACATAGCAAGAGCTCGTGAGGACAAGCCAGCAGAAGAAGCTGGATGGAAAAGGAAAATGGCCATGCTAGACTTAGTAGATTTCTATCGTAGTGTCTTTAATTTATTTCGCAACTGTTGTATCTTAATTTCTGTCATAGTATTTTAAATTCTGCATTCGAATGTATCTTATAACTTTCAGTTGTACCGTGTGGTAATTGAAAAATTGTAGCTTCGTAAGAAAAATGTGTGTCGTACATAGATAATGCTTGACACCAAACAAGGTAATAGCAAATTAAGATACATCATGATGATAGAAAGCAAACACTGGATTACATAAGTAGTACCGACATTAAGATACATCGAGATTCCACTACATTGCATTATCACATCTACATGAAATCGTCATCGCTATCGTAATTAGTATCAAGCTTATTGGTTGGTTATTTGAAACAGAATAGGGTGCTCTCTACAAAATCGGAATCGGAATCAGAATCACAATTTTGGGCAATCCACCAATCTAATGAACCAACAAGGCAACGAAATGTCCCTAGGATGAACGTGTCCGCTTCGATGACACGGGTGCCTTGGATGAAGCTACACTCTTCGATGAGACATGTCCTTTGGATGAACCAGCCCCCTTCGATGACACGGGTGCCTTCGATGAACATCAACATTGATTATGAATCAGGTTTGAATAACTTATAATTATTGCCTCTTGGGCATAACCAAACACCGGCGGGGTGGTATATATCCTAAACCCCTCAGATGATGAATTTGTGATGCATCACCAACATGTGTTGTGCTGAATTCGTAGAGCACCAGGTATTTCGTGACCTGTTCAGGATTGGGTACAATCGTTTGTACTCCACTAAACAAGGAATGCAGAAATTAATCAACAACAATATCAAAATGGTCCAGGGAAGAGCCAGGCTAGCATGGATCGTCTATGAACATGACAACAGGTACTCTAATATTCTGTTTTCTACTCTAGTACCGAGTCTCCCTAGCTACGTCACGACCGGCTCTGCTCTCCTCTGTGCGGCACCATGACCTGCTGCTAGCTATCTAGCTAGGTCAGATCTCATCTTGCATCGACACAGATCATGCATGCCTGGATGACAAATCACCGCGTCTTCTAGACCGATCGATCTGCAGGATCTCAGGAGATGAGGAAGCCTAAGAAAATGTGTCGATCGACTGCAAGACAGAGCATTGAAGTTGGCAGACACAGACTAGTTTATCGATCTGCTGTTGAAAGCTAGGTAGAAGGAGATCGATCGACCCTGTTGCATGGCTGACAAATCACCGTTCCTTGTAGTAGGTGAGATCTACCTGCAGCCAGAAGGAGAAGCAGGCCCAATTTATCGCCGGCGGTGGTAGGTGGCCGGCCTGTGCACGCGTCGCCGTCACCGGATCTGCGTGCATGCATGGAGCTCAGAGATGAGTAGTAAACTAGTAATGGAAGCTCTGCAGGCACGTACTTGTAAACGAAACCAAGAGCAGATGCCCCCACCATTCCTAACTCGATCGATCACGGGATCCATGATTTCCGTTACGGCTCTAGCTAGTAGTACAAATCTGGTACAGTACTACGTGAATCTCTCAAGATCCACAGTAGTAGCTACCGCCTAGATAGGCGTTGGCTCTGCGGTGGCAGCAAGCCTTGGCGCCTCCCCATTTACTCCGGCTCGCCGCTCACCTGCACGTCACTGTTCCCGGCAGTGCCGCCCTCGCTGCTCGCTCGATCGTCACGTGCGGTGCCTCCTCCTCCATTAATCAACTCCACTCCACCTTCCCTAGCTTGCTCTGCTCCGTCTCTATATAAAGCCGCAGGTAGCTAGCTAGCAGTCCAGCACTTGTCACTCCCTCCACTTAGCTCGGAGAAGACTAGCACGAGCCCACGACCTAGCTTGCTAGCAATGTCGAGGTGGAGCACCGCCGCAATGGCGTGCTGCTTCTTCCTGGTCGTCGTCCTCCTCGCGGTGGCTGACGCGAGAGACGTGCCTGCCACGGCCACCGCCAAGCCTACGACTGTTACCGCAACAACGACCACGAGTACTACGAAGAGCGTCGGCGCTGCCGTGGCGGCCGCACCGGCCGTGCTCGGGGACGAGAAGACGTTCCTGCCGGGCGTCGTGGGAGGAGGATACGGCGGCGGAGTGGGCGGCTTCGCTGGCGCCGGCGGCCTCGGAGGCGTCGGTGGAGCGGTGGGCGGTGTCGGCGGCGCGCTCGGAGGCGTGGGTGGCGGCGTCGGAGGTGTCGGTGGCATTGGTGGGCTGGGCGGAGCCGGCGGTGGTGTTGGTGGTCTTGGCGGTGCCGGCGGCGGGCTTGGCGGTGGTGGACTAGGAGGGCTCGGCGGCGGCGGTGTCGGTGGGCTAGGGTCAGGTGGTGGACTGGGCGGAGGCGGCGGTGGACTTGGCGGCCTTGGTGGTGGCGGCGGTGGACTCGGCGGCGGCTCAGGTGGACTCGGTGGCCTGGGCGGCGGCGGCTGCTCTCATCCGTGATCGATGCACCCAAGCGTACGTGCATGGTTGCTGACGTTGATGCGGCGCTGCATGCATGCACGGTGCACTAGTGTCAGTCAAAAGGTTCACTTGAGATTGTGAGTGCGTGCTAGCTAGGAGGCGTGTGATGTGTGGTGTGGATGTGATGGTCGGTCGTGCCAAGCATGCAAGACAAGTTCGTGATTGTAATTTGTAGCCTCTCCTGTTCAATCGTACCGTACGTACGTGTTGGAATAATAACTAGCGCCGGCTAGCTCCTAACATTTTATCCTTTCTCTATGTTAATGCATGTATGTTGTCTATCGTTGAAAATGTGCCACGTAAGATGATATGGAAATTATAATCTTCAAATCGACCAACTTGCGCACCATCGAGTCTATCCACTGAAAATAATAATAATGAAAACATCGCAACTATAATAATGTAGCCCACTGATATCACACTGAAAATAATAAACAAATCGTAAGCAATATAACACTTACGGTCTTCACTGAACAAGCATGTGTTAGTCCCTTCAAAAGCTATGAACTTATGTCGTACTTACTTGTGGATGCGTCAAATCTCGGTCTCATGCTATACAATCTTACGGAATGTGTGGGTCCTCGATTGAGTCTAGAGCATAGTCCATCAGAGGGAACAACAGATCAGCCACAAATCTAGGTTAATCTAGGTAAAAGCAAAAAATCCCAAATCGAGGTCAACCCAAACCCTAGACATAAATGGGGAAAAAATAAACTTCCATGCGCTAACCACGACTCGCTGGAAGTCTCACCGTTGCCGCCGTTCCAGCTCGGCACAGAGACGGCGAAGGTGGACATGCTGGGGCGGCGACAACCGCTTAGCGGGTCGAGTAGTGGTTGATTAGGAAGACGCGACTAAAACACGATCAACGGTGTTGCCGGCCGAATAGGTTGCATTCGCGCACGAGATAACGGTGGGCCCCACTACAGTCATGTCTGAGCTCCGTCGCCAACATGCCACATCATCAACTGGGTGCCCCCCTCCCCCCCACCAGATTTGGTGTGCATTCGTGTTCAATTTGCTTTTAGCGATGTTTACAAAAACAAAAAAATTGTTGCGGGTTTTATACAAAAACATAAAGTGGTACCATGCATTTAGCAAAATTGAAATCAAAAGTGGTAGTTTTACACTATTGTGGACTTTGCACGGCAAGCGGTTGGAGTTGGCAGTGCATTTTTGCAATAGAAGCACGGAAGAGAGAGTATTTTTAGGCACACTACAAGCAACATGAGATTTGTTTTTTGCACAACAAGATGGGGATATTTTTAGAGTCCACCCGCGGAAAAACAAGAAGAAGAGTTTGACCAGAAAGAAACACGTACCGATCGACCGATGATGCATCGGAGTGCCCGGCCGAAACGTCCTATCCACCGTTTCGCTCCTGCTTAGCCTAGGATCCAAGTACTACGTGTATAAATTAAATTCCCACGCCCACCTACGATCGACGATCAGATCCATCGATTCACCGCAGCAGCACAACTCTCGCCGGCGATGGAGAATATGAAAGAGCTGCAAGAGATCTTGAGCGACAGCTTCGGCCTCGACGAAACCACGGCGGCGGCTTCCACCAACGTTACGCAGGAGGAGGAGGAGGAGGAGGAGGCGGCGGCGACGGCGATCCATCGATCCACCGCCGCATCAACACAACTCTCGCCGGGCATGAAACTAATCCTAGAGGTCTTCAGCGACAGCTTCGGCCCCGACGAAACCACGGCGGCGGCTCCAACCAAGAAGATGCGGCTGCCGGACGACGACGACGACATCCAGCCGCCGCAGGCGTTCGAGTACGATGACCGGCCTGAGCCTGGAGCTCGCCTCCGAGTCCGAGACCGTCCTACCGGACTTTGGGATTTTCGTCGTCGGCCGTTCGACTCGGTCCTAGGCAAACGATGGGACCAGACGAGAACCGGCGGCAGCGGCAGGCCACCGTTCCTCGACCTCGTAACGACCGGTCACCGGTGGCGATGATGGGTCGGCCGCGGCAGCGGCGGATGCCCCTCGATCGTGGAGATGCAGTCGGATCGGAGGAGGCTCTCGCCAGGCCGGGCCTCTCCGATCGAAGATGCAAAGTGCCAAATTTGGTCATTATATCTTGTCATGTAGGCGTCGTTTAGTAGGTTGATTGTGTTTTTCTTTTTCATATGCATAGTTAAGTGATGTGACCAATTTTATTATATGTTTATGGATGTGATCATTGATCTTGCTTTGTGAGGAACAAACACACGAGAATTGGCAACTGAATCGAAAGATGATTTCATGAAAACAAAACACTCATTCCGTGACCAAAACCCGGGTAGCAGCATCCGCGCGACTCTATATAGTCCGTAGAACAACGAATACGAACATTTTTGTACTAAAAAACGGAGGACAATTTTGACTAGTGGCATTTGCCGTGGCAAATGGAGAGGACGATGATGAGGACGAGGGCGGCAGCGACGCCGAGGACGATGAGCTTCACCTTCATGTTCTGGAACCACATCTTGCGCCTGATCCGTGTCCCCTGCTGCCTGAAATCGGCGGCCTGCTCGTGGAGGTGCTCTGTCCTGGTCACCAGGCCGTCGATCTGTTCCCCACGATCAATCACCTGACATCCACATTCATCAGAATATGACATTAATCAACACTTCAACAGTCAAATAAACAAACTGACTAAGTAGCATTAAGATTGATTGATTACCTTGTCGATGTTCTCCATCATGATGCCCTTGACCTGGGAGACCTGGGCTTTGACCTTGGACAGCCTACTCAGCTCCTCGGGGTGATCCATGCAGTGCTGCATCTGCTCCTTCAGCCTCGGCCTGTTACATTATTACTACTACTAAATATATTGACCAAAAACTAACCTCTGTCATTCAGTCAGATTTAAAACCTTGATGATGGTAGATGTAGTAAGATTTGAAGGCGTAATAATTGTTACCCGAATTCTCTGCTGAGGCTGTTCGCCGCGGCGGTGGCGGCTTTCCCTCCGGCGTATCTCTTGTTGAAATCCTCCTTGATCATTTCCAGGAAGGCCAGGGGGACCTCGCGCCCCGCCGCCTCCGTCGCGACCACGCAGTACGCTGCACGAACCAAATTTTCATTTTTTGGAGGATGTTTCAGTTATATATGTGTATAGGAATTGTATGCTTTTTGAAAGCAGGGGCAACACTAAAGGGTTCAGGCTCTCTGAACATGGACAGAAACTGAACTTTGTGAAAACAGAGAAAGGAAAAAGACTGGGGCTCTGAGCCTCTGAATATTGGTGCGAACTGATCTTTGTGAGAGAGAATATAGAGTGAGCGGGAATTTTCAGAGAGACAAGAAGTGGATGTTGGTTGACCACAAACAAAACTCAGAATTTTCAGATGATTAGCCCCTTTCTGATTGACAATTAGTTGTTCTTGCATGCTTTGGGGGAGAAGAAGAGAAGATGAGAGGAGCTAACGTACCGTATCCTTGGCTGATGAGGAAGTTGAAGGTGTGTCCGTCGCAGGCGTAGGTGAAGCGGTCGTCGCGGGTGAAGGGGAGCCGCTGCAGGCACTGCGCCGCGATGTCCCGGAAGTTACCCTCGTACGCCGTCTGCTCCGCCACCACCGTCGTCCCCCGCGCAACCATCGCGTATATCAGCTGCATCCTCTCCGACGCCATCGGGACAACCACGCCGGCCGGCGACGAGGAAGAAGATATGATGGAGCTCTGCCTAGGGGAGGAAAGGAAACAAATGGTGGTGTCGTCGCTGAATCAATCGAGGAACTTGTCAATGTTAGGTAGTAACATGATGATGATGATGCACCAAGAAACTAAAATACATCCCAGCCGTCTGTTTGTTGGACTCGGTTCTCCGGCGTAGATTACGAGTAGATTTCTTGGACGACCGGGCAGCCTTGTTTAGTAAGTACTACCTAGTCATTAGCTGTCCTGGCCTGGCATAGTAACAACCTTGTTAGTCAGTCATCAGCCGGCTTGTCAGAGGAGACAAAATTAAGCAGCAACAACATGCATGTCCGAGGAACACTAGCTGGCCTAGCCCAAACATCAAATCCAGCACCCAGCAGCAAGAATCAACACCACACAGGATGATGCAGTTCTGGAAGAGCCACATCTTGATTCTTATTAATAAGTCAACAGCAATGACAGCAAACATACTACAGTAGTAGTTTACAGCACAATCCTCTCAAAGGGGAATCTTATCTGACCATTTTGATTCAACAGTAACAGTCTCTTTCTCCAAATGATCTATTCTCAAGGCACAGTAATAATCCATAAAAATATAACAGTGACATTCACAAGATGAAGTAGCACCAATCATACATATTCATCACCGAATTCCCCTCTTTGGTTTCATACCCAGCAAGAATCAATAGCACAGCACGCAATCTTCGTTAGAGCGACAACATCTTAACTGAATAATAGCAGCAGCAGCAGAAGTAACAACATGATCACCAGATCCCCCCTCTTCAGGACAGTAACCTTTACAAGATGCACAGGGAGGGGTCAAGTAACACAGCTAGTGTACATTGATCACCGTGGTGGTGGTCGCGTGTGGTACATCGTCATTTTAGTGGGTGACTGATACAACAAACCCTACTGACGCTACGTCTGTGGTCGTACAACATTACACTTGCACAGCCCGCTACCCGGCAAAATGGCGAGCCGCAGGCCAAAGCAGAACCGTGCGTCGCCGGTAGGGAGGAGTCCCCATGCATACACCATATCATCAGGACCAGAACCACAATTTTTCACTTGCACTGCCTCGGGTGGAACTTCTCCTCGGACAGGAGCGACTCGACGAGCCGCTGCAGCCTAACAGCTCCACGGCCAGGCTGTAGAAAGCTGGCATTGCCGACGACTGCGCAGGGGTCGCTCCCGTTTTCCCTCGACCCCGCGCACCAGCCCCCAGGGGTGGGCGCGTCCGGGCCGCCGCGTTTCAGGATCTCCGCGTCGATCCGGTCCAACACGGGTTCGTCCGCGTGGAATTTGCGGGCGAACGGCGCGTCGCTAGCCACCATCCGGTCCAGGTCGTCCACCGTCAGGTAGTGCGGGTGCTGCTTCGGGGGGTTGTCCCACGCGATGTAGTGCAGGTCGTGGTTCACCGTCGTGTTCTTGAACTCCTGCGCATTGCACACCACTGTGTGGAAGTAGCCCTCGGGCGACGAGATGAAGTTGGAGTAGTACATGAGGACGGTGCGGGGCAGGTTGTCCCAACCCCAGATGCTGTATTCGACCAGCGACCTGGACAACGCCATCCAGGCTGAACCTGTAACATGATACGGATTATCAGAAGATGAAATATCAGATGTTTAAAAATAAAGATTTACTCCTCAAAGAATCAAAGCAACAAAGTTGGTCATTCCATAAATAGAAGCTCATCAAACACAAGATTTGCTGGGTTTGAGCTTGGAAGAGTAAGACATTCCTATATTATTGTTACACAGAAAAGCGAGAATTCTACAATCGGGCTAATAATGCTAATGTTTTGCGGGGCAGGCTCTGAATCAAACATCTTCTAGTTATCTGGTTCAGATGTTGAAATGTGGAGTGTCTATATTATCTGGTAAATCTGGACCCGTGAAATTTTTGCATTTATGCTATGTTTGTTTCAGCAAACACTAAGACACTGCCATATTAGTACTTCATTAGTTGTTACAATAGAAAGCAACAATACTATAATTGGCCTAATCACGCTAGTACTGTTTTGTTTGCCAGTTAAGAATCCTATGCCTTGGAATTTCTTCATTGGAAGGGCAGGCTCTGAATCTTACATCTTCTACTTATCTGGTTGAGATGTTCAAACATGGATTGTCCATATCAGGCTGAGAACTACATGAGAAACTCGGATCAATCGATCTTCTTGGTCTAGAGAGAAGCAGAAAGATGAAATTTTGGGATTGCTAATCAGAGCATTTGTAATGAGGTGAATTAGATCACGACATCAACTTAAAGCTTACCAAGGCATGTACAGGTAGCTGGTTGAATGTTTGAGGAAAAACAAGACTTTTATGGCAAGTTTACCAACATAATTAAATAACTGAACTGAAACTGAATGTTATAATTACAAGCACATATATGCAACTGAAATTATTGTCAGACACATAGGTAAATTTGAACACAGGGAGTTCTTCCGTATAATATGTTTGTTTCAGGAAAAAAAACAGGCATTGAAGCTAGAAAAGCACTGCATTTATTAGGAAGGGTTCTGCATTCTGGATCCCTAATACCTCAGGAATACTCTGCAGAACTTAATATAGTAAATAATCAATCTCAGCTGGTGAACCAGTCACTACAACTTGTATAGTCAGGTGGTGAGACTGAATGCCATAATTACATTCAAATAGTTTTTTTTCCATTTATACTATATATGTATGTTTTCAACAAAACAGGCAATTATTAAGCTTGAAAATCAACAAATTGATTATGCACGGTTCTGCATCCCTAATATCTAACGAACACTTTGAAGATCTTATTATAGTAATACATAAATTTCAGTTGGTGAACCGGTCACCACAACTTGTATGGTCGGTCAGCACATTTGTATCAAAATATGTCAGAAATCAATGAGCATATATTAGTTTCAGACCCTGAACACTCGCATTCACTAAAAAACCTTCTATAACAAAAAAATTTCAACAAAATATGTCAGAAATCAATGAGCATATATTAGTTTTAGAGCTTACTATGAACAGTGAACAATCAAATGCTTGGCAAATCCTACGGGCATTTCTCTGTTAACGCTAGTATGTGAATCATTGCACCACTCCAACCAAAAAGCAGTGTCCTTATTAATTACCAGTGAAGAGTTTGAAGGCCGTTGGCACGCTGCGTCGCTGCGGTATCCAGAACACATCGGCCTTCTTCTTCATGTAGAGCCCCGGGTCGATGATGACCGGCTTCGCCCTCTGGAACCTACGCACATAGATTCATTCAGTCACAAATTAACCAACAAGTGCATGCATTGTCCATCGATAGGAGGCAGTGCGTGAACAATCAATCGGAGAAGAAGCTATGTGTGGGAGACACCTACTCCTTCCATCCGATGTTGCTCGTGTGGTCGATGAAGTTGAGATCCCGCGGCAGCTTGGAGAAGACATGGATCAGATCTGCAGCAAGAAAATATATGCTCAAAGATGTCAGATGCATTCGAGTCTGCAGGTCGAACACTCGTTCGGCAGTACCATCCTGCGTGACGAGCGGGTAGTCGGATGCGGAGAGGTTGATGAACCAGTCCCAGTCGGAGCCGCCGTCGCCGGCGTGGCCCCAGAGGAGGGCGGCGGCGGCGTGGAGGGTGCTGGCCACCATGGTCGGCCCGCGGTAGGTCACCAGGTTCGCGCGCTCGACCACGCGCACGTTCCCCGCGGCGGCGATGACCGGGTGCGCGGCCAGCCCCTCGGCGAGGCCCCGGCGGTCGGCGTCCGGCGCCTCGGCATCCAGGTGCAGGACGTAGAGGTTCCTGGGGTGGTACAGCGCGAGGAGGACGCGGCGGAGCGCCGAGGCGTCCTTGGCGGATCCGGAGATGAGGTATGCTATGCGGGGGAGGGAGTCGCCGGCGGCGGAAGGTGGGGTCGGGGCGAGCTTGTGCTCGACGAAGAGGGTCCGGGAGGGCGAGGCGGACGGGAAGGGGAAGGGGAGAGGGACGGTGGTGAGGAGGACGAGGAGGAGGAGCGAGAGCGCGGAGCCCGCGGCGAGCGGGAGCAGCCACCGGCGGTCCACGGCGACGGCGTGCATGATGGGCTTCATCGCCGGTGGGTGGGTGAGCTGAGCTCAACTGGGGAGAAAAATACGGACTTTGACCGGCACTACAGGTTAATTAACGCAGTAACCCACCGGGTTTCTTTCTACAAATGTACAACTCTTTCCATGATCAAATTTGGAATAACAATTTGAATTTTGGAAGATTTTTCTTAGATTAATTTTGCAGAAAAATTTACGATTAATTTTGCAAATCTACAGCCCGTAAAAATATATATTGTTGTGTTGCGATAGAAACGCGTCATACGTGTGTACCCGCGGTGCCAGGGGAGATACTCCGCAACTCGCCCTGCGGGAGGCCGGGTCACAGCGCGATACGCAAGACAATGACTCGGCGCGTTTAGAACCAGACGTCCTAGCACCTCGGGAGCGACCCCGTCGGAGGTGGCCGGCGACGATTGGCTGAGTTAAGCCGGATTGGACCGCTCTCAACTCGATTGTCGATATTCGTCGAAACTTACGCGAAGTCGCCGAACAACGGAAGCATGAACAAGGGTTGAGGGTAAAAAGTAGGATTTGGTATTGATTGTCGATTGTTTGCTTAGTTTCAATCGGCCGTCACCTCCTACATATATATATATATATAGCGAGGCGGCTGGACTTTCCCGTACAAGCATTGTATTTTTACAAGGATTACAACTCATAGTATAAGTCGATTTCTACTTCTAAACTAAGTAAGACTCCCGGCCGGATTTGTGTTGGACATCTCCGGCTCCTTTTGGAAAGACACCTTTTCCCTCCGAGTTGGACCCGAACTTCTTCTGGCACCACCGACTTCCTTTTTGGGGCTAGGCAAGCATTAAGACCTCCTCGCGTCCGGCTTCTCCGATGCGGCTTCTGGAATCTTCAAGAATCTTCAAGTTTAGCCTACGCCGGGTCCTGTTGAACCGGGTTCTGGCTGTGCCGAGTTAACTCCTGCCGGGTCATGACCCCAGGTTCTCTCCGAGTCACCTTTCCTTCCGAGTAAGCATTTGAACTTGTGATCCGGGTTGTGACTTAGGCTGAATCCTGGATATGTCGGGTTGGCCTCCTGCCGGGTCACCAACGAGTCGCCATCCCCTCCTGAGTGCTCCTGAACCTGGTACCTGCCAAAAACGGGTGCTAACATGTTGCTTCTTGATTCAATTTCAATTTCTCATTTGGTTGTTCTAGCCGAAAATAAACCTTTTTTTTCTGGCATAGCTGAGAGCACCGTCGATTTTATAAATCATGATCATGTTCATCACTAGGGACATGGTTACCAATCAAAATACCACGCTTATCGACCGAAATTCTCACTCGCTCTTGGAAATGAGTTTACTCGTTGAAAAATCCCTAGCCGTTTGAATTTGGGCTCTTCCGAATGATTTTAATTTTTTTATACTATCAAGCTTGAAGTTTAAAGTTTGTCTGAGAAATCTCGTATGGTAACCAACCAATAATTTTCGTTAACCGCCATCGTGTTTCTTTTTACAATTCACACTTGGTTATCGGTACTATGTTTGTTGTTTCTAAGTTCAATTTCGATTATTTATTTCCGTTCTCGCTGGTGATGACTTATGCACACAAAAACACAAATATAGTTCCTAGAAACAACAAAATAAATGGCAAACAAGGCATGAACAACTTGGTTCTTAGTAATAAAGACAAACAAAACAAATCAATGGATAGAAGAGGACTGACATCTTGATGACTGGTTGCTTATCATGTTCAGTTTCTTATCGATGGATAGAATAGAACAAGCCAAAAAGATCTTTCTTGTAGAACACAATCTCTAACAATTTGGTCTAGATTTTTTGAACAACCTATAGGAAACTACAAGTTCAGTTTCACAGAAGGATAAAGCAAATTTGGAAAAACAAACAAGAAAAGTAGCATCACAAAGCAACAAAACAAAACCATGGATAGAAGAGGACTGACATTCTTATGACTCATTGCTTATCATGTACTACTAATATTGGCGTGTAATAATATTAATGCACAATCCCAACCGATTTGGTTCATGCCAAAAAAGATCTTTATTTCTTGTACAACACAATCTCTAACAATTTGGTGTGGATATTTCTTGAACAACCGAAGAGGACTACAAATTCAGTTTCATAAAAAAGCATAAAGACTGAAGCCTTTGGAACCATACTACATATGGCCTATTTTGATAAAGGAACAGATTTAGTGCAAGAAAATGCCGTCTATTTAAAAGCTCGCACAATTTCAGTGTGCCCTTGATCGATGTCCAACTAAATTTGTAAAGATCAGAGAAAAAGCACCGCATGACGGAGACACAGAAAGCATGTCAGCTCATCCATAAATAAAGGGCATCACCATCTCATATATGCATCTCGCCGCCACCAAAACCACATTGACAAAATGAAGACACTCTTCCTCCTAGCTGTTCTTGCTCTGGTAGCGAGCACGGCCTTTGCGCGATACGCGGAAGCTCCTAACGGGGATGTGGAAGCTCCCAGCGCCGATGGCTATGAGCGATGGGATGCAGAAGCTCCTACCATGGGAAGTTCTGAGCAATGTGAGAAGGAACATACAAAGCTAGACTCTTGCAGGAATTACCTGATGGATTGGTGCACACCACAAGAGATGCCGCTTGGCTGGCTATGGAAGTGGGGAAAGACCAGCTGCGAGGAGCTCCGGAGACAGTGTTGCCAGCAGCTGGGGCAGACGGCGACGCAGTGTTGCTGCAAGGCTATCTGGAGAGCAATCCAAGGCGATCTCGGTGGTTTCATGGGACCCCAAGAAGGCCCGAAAGCCAGAGTGGTGCAGATGGCTATGCGCCTACCCTCCAAGTGCAACATGGGTCCAAGATCCTGCGACATTCCCATCACTGATGGATATTACTGGTGATGTGTTCAGCGGTGGCTAATAAATTTTCACATGCCACTTTTGCGTATGTGACCAATTACTATGGTCATGGAATACTACTATATAAATAAAATTTCCTTATCCTATATATACGTTTTTTCTATAAACATCAGATTATATATGCATATGTCTATCAAGAAACAAATGTCGACATACATCAAAACAATACGCTACGTGAATCTTGGTGGTGTTTTGTGCCACATGTTCGTCCTCCTTTTTAAAGATAGTTGTTAACTTATTCAACTCATACAAGAAAATTATTATGTATTTTACATGTCTTTGCTACTTTTTTAGTTTATCAAACAACTAAAATAAATCCATAATAGCCTCTAACATGTGAAATTAACCAGACTTCATATATACTAGCAGGGGTCAGCGCAACGGCATGCCATGCTATGCCGACGATGCCATCCACCATTAGGAACAACTGTGAGGATACATCCCGCTGGGGGGTGGATGAAGACCCGTTTTCTAATCGATACGGAGATATTTTTTACCCGTGAAGAACACTTGGTTCCAATTTCAGGGCCATTAGGGCCCATTATGTTGTAACCCTACTCTATCTCTTGCATATATTTAGACCGGCAGGAACTTGACCGTATCATTTCACTCGACAACTGCCTCGCATTTTAGAACCATGCCCTATTCACCACGTCAGAGAAGGGAAAGTCACATCTTATGCACTAGATTGAGGATTATGTTGTTCACGTGCATATCGAAGGCCGGAAATGTTGTCGGTGTCTCTAGTTGCACCATCACTGACAACACATCGTGGCAACCTTTATTTTATTCCAAAGAGCGGTGGATCAAGGCCTATTTTCCAATTCACGCGGTGTTATTTGTTTACATGTGCATGAATATTGGGCCCATTAGGGCCCGTTATGTCACAATCCTACCCTGTCTCTTGCATGTATTTGAACCGGCATCAACCATACTGACTCATTTCACTCGACATTGACCTCCCATTTTAGGACCACGACCGGCCTGTTCACCTGGTAGGATGGGGGAAAAGCTAGATCTCCCATGCTTGATTGAAGATAATGTCATTCTCACGTGCATATCGAAGGCTAGAGGTGTCATTGGTGACTCGAGTCATAGGCCACGTCCTCGCCACCCCCATGGTGATGTCGTCGTGGTACTTTTAGTTCAAAGGCCGGACGTCTCGTGAGCTTGCTTGCTCATCCTCGTCCACTTCCTTGTTGCCCTCTTCTTACATAGAAGGTACACATATATACATGTGTTGTTTTACATGGAGGATCTGCATAACTAGTGTGCATAGCAAGGACAGATCCGTTAGAATATTGTTAGATCTCTTGATATTTACTCTTTTTGACCTGATACATTTTTAGATCTTTAGTAGATATAAAATTCGTTGTATTTCTAGATGTTTTCATATCAAACTATGAAAGTGCATGGTTGCCCCCATGCATGATTTTGGTAATTAATGACAATCTCTATGGACTAATATTTGCATTGAGCTATATTTGTAGGTTGTCCATTTGTTTGCTTGTTCTCCATTTGTTGGAGTCAAGGTTAAGGGAAGAAGAAAAGTGTGTGTTGATCAAGGCTTTGTGCGGGTTGATCATCACTCAAGGCCAAGTGAATATGTACTGAAGAGAGCGTCTCCCATCTTGGTGTATGGGGGAGCATCAAGTGAATCTTCACCGAGCGAAGCGCAATGAAGAAAGGAGGTGCGTCTTGAGGAGTTGAAGATCGTCTTCATCGACCTCACGTGGATTTTTGCGCAAGGCAAAGGTATGATCTTGATAGGGTTTCTATTTTACCAGTCTCATGTTGTTTAGTGAGAGACCGGATTATAGGATAGGTAACCGTACTATCAAGAGGGGCTCTCGACCGAATATCGTGATCGTATCATCGTAGAGAGCACAAACCTTTGCATCCATGCAATCATCTTTATTGGTTCTTATTTGTCTCGAATCGTGGTTTGGTCTTGGTGCTTGTCGTGCTTGTCATGACAAAGCCAAGTTCACCGAAAACGGTTTTCATATGCGTCTTCTATTGCGGTTTCGGTATTGGAGATTTTGCCGGTATATCCGAGCGGAAGGTTTCTCTCTTCCATTTCTTTGCAAAATCTCCATTGCTTGTTTGTCATTTTCAAAGGTAGCATTTGTCGTCCTCTTTCCAACAAAATTGGTTTTATTTCTTTCGGACGTCAATTGCAAAAGTTCCGGCATTTTCAGTTTGCGAAAAAGAGTTTTTAACTTTCCCCATTTGGTTTTATAATATTTTCTTGGACTATGATGTTTCTCTGCATAATCTTGTTGTGCTCGGTGTGACGATTCCAACGAGTCCAAGATTATCGAAAACGGAGTTCGTGGGTGAAAGTTATTGCATTTCCGATTTGCAAATGGGAGCTTTTACCTTTCCTCATTTATCTTTATATTATATTCTTGGACTATGATGTTTCTCTGCATATTCTTGTTGTGCTCGTTGTGACGATTCCAACGAGTCCAAGTTTATCGAAAACGGAGTTCGTATGCGAGAGATATTGCTTTTCTATTTCGGAAAGTTTATTTGACAGATTTTAGAAAAACAGAGGAAAAAAAAGGGGGGCCGGCCTCAGGCCGGGGTGAGGCCGGAGCTCTCGGGTGGTCAGCCGGCCCAGCACCGCGCTGGCAGACCGGCCCGGGCCGGGGAGAGGCCGGCTCCCTCAGGCTGCCCCCCGGCCTCCCAGCACGCGGGCCGGCCCAAGGCCGGGGGCAGGCCGGCCTCCCTGGGACGCGCTGTTTATTTTTTCTGGATCGCTGCCTGCTGGGCTGCTACGGCCGGCCTGGCCGGCTGCTGGCCAGGCTGCCTGGCAGCATTTTTTTCCACCTTTGTCCCACGTTTTCTCCTCCAATGGCTCCTTTTTGGAGCCACCTATAAAAGGGTTTTCTTCCCCATTTTCAGAGTAGATCTCATCCCTTGCTTTCTCTCCTCCACTGCCAACATTTTGAGAGCTCGATTCCCTCTAATCCCTTCGATGATTCTTGCCCAAATTTAGGGAAACAAGAGAGGAGATCTAGATCCATCTTTCTACCAAACAAAATCTCCTCTAAGTGAGGGGAACTCGTGGGATCTTGATTTTGGAGTTCTTGGTGTTTCTCCTCCGTTCTTCCTCCTAAATCCCTCCACAGCATTAGTTGCTTCGGTTGGATTTTGGGGAGAAGAATTTGACCACTTGGTGTGTTCTTGCCCTTTTGCATTTGTTGCATCGGGTTGTGCTCCCCACGGTGATTCGTGGGATTGAAGGTTGCGAGCTTGTTACTCTTGGGTCATTGGACCCTAGACGGTGGTGGTGCCGTGAAGACTTCGGCTTGTGAAGCTTCGGCACGTTGGGAGCCCCCAATTGAGTTGTGGGTGTGTGCCCCAAAGGTTGTAAGGGCTCCGGAATCCGCCCCGAAGGATTCCGATAGTGGATGGTGAACCAAACCTTTGGGTGCGGTTCATCGGAGAATAGGGTGAGGCCTTTGTGGCATCTTGAGTAGGCCTTTTGTGGCGAGCTCACACCCCTCCAACGAGACGTACTCCCTTAACAAGGAGGAACTCGGTAATAAATCTTCGTCTCCGCGTGCCTCGGTTATCTCTATACCCGAGCTTTTACTTATGCAAATTTACATTGTGATAGCCATCATGCTTGAAGTCTATATCTTGCTATCACCTTGTTGCTTGCCTTGTTTAGCTTAAGTTGTTGGTGCACTTTAGGAAAACCTAGAATTTTAGGTTGTTGGCTTGTTAATTTAAACACCTAGTTTTATTCCGCAATTATCAAGCCCTTAAATAGAAAAAGTTTTAATCGCCTATTCACCCCCCCCCCCTCTAGGCGACATCTCGGGCATAGTTGTTCTTTCAATTGGTATCAGAGCCTCGTCTCTCTTGTTTGCTTTACCGCCTAGAGAGTAAAGATGTCGTCTAGGGATTTAGTGCACAATTCCTTGTTTAGATTTAATGGCACAAATTTTAATGTTTGGAAAACTCATATGCTTAGTCACTTACGGGTCTTGGACCCCAATATTGAGCGTATCTTAGATATAGGTTTTTCTCCTCCGAAGTACTACGAAAGTACGACTTTAGAGGACGAGAAAAACTTATATCTAGATGCTCTAGCCTCTAATGAGTTTTGCAAGTTTGTGAGTGTAGTAATTTTCGAGTCAATCATGCCTCTTCGGGATGCTCATGATCTTTGGACCAAGCTTCAAGACAAATATGGAGTGTCCAACATTATTGAGGATGATTGTTCTCTCTCCACCTCCGGCCGTGACGAGTTCTCGTCTTCGTCTACTTCACCAAAATGTGGTAAGCCACAATCCAATGTGATGGTGAGTAGTGATGGTTTTTGCAATTTGGATGGTGAGATCTTTATTGATGATTCTCCACCTCTATCTAGTTGCAATGATTCATCTTTGGACCTAAACACACATAGCACTATAAATGATTCACATGCTAGTGTTGATAGTCCTTGCATATCATCTAAAAGTTGGTTGGATAAATCTCTCTATGATATGCTTGCTTTATCTTGTTCCAATGATAAAAATGCTTGTGTTCCCTCTAACTCTTGCATGAATGTCAATATAGAGGAAACCCAATTAATTGTGGAACAAGATGTGAACTTAAGTAGCTCAAAAACTAATTGCTCATCTTCATCCACCTCTCATTGCCTTATGGCTAAATCTTCTTCTAGCAATGATAATAATAATGATGACAATAATGATGATGATAATAATGATGAAGAAGATGATATGGAAAAGGTTAATGCTAAGCTTCAAAATAAAGATCTAATGATTCTTAAAGCCCTTCCTAGTAATAAAAGTGCCCAAGCTAACCTCTTTGAAATCATGAGCACTCTTATTGAGCGTGGGGAAACTATTGATGCCTTGGAAGCAAGCCTTGAAGAAAAGGGTAAGATCGAAAGAGATTTCTATGGAGAAAGCATCGTTAGAAGATGCTCTTGAGGAAGAGCAAGAGACTCGTGCTTCTCTAGAGGAGAAACTAGAATCTATCGAGGAGTCTCATAATGATATAATTGCTAAAATCATTAAAGAACGTGACCATGCTCATGCTAAATACAAAGTCACGAAAAATGAAAATGCTAGATTAAATGATGAGCTTGCCAAGTTATCTTCTTCTATTCCTAAAGTTAATGATGCTTGTGCTACTAACTCCACTTCTTGTGAAGCATCTATTATGAAGGAGAATGTTGAGCTAAGGGCTCAACTTGAGTTGCTAACTAGCAAGTATGAGAAGTTGGAAGCAAATCATGAAAAGCTATCTAGCTCTAATGATGAACTTCTAGCATCATATGCTTGTCTCAAGTTGGCTCATGAGGCCGTCACTACAAAGGTAACATCTTGTGAGCCTCATGTGGATAATAGCACAACCATAACAAAAAATGCTAAAATGCCATGTGCTAGTCCTAGTAGTTCATCCACTAAAAATGTTGGTACATCATGTGATGAATTACTTGCTTTGCCTTGTTGCTCTAACAATGATGCATCTACCTCCTCTAGTACTTGTGTTGTCACTAACCATGTAGAGAAAAGAGGAGAGCTCAAGGCCCAAGCCACTTCTATGAAGAAGGGCTTGGAAAAGCGTCATGGGGAGAAGAGTGCACTTGACAACATGTTGAGTGTGCAACAATCCCCAAATGACAAGAGTGGACTTGGATTCAACTCCAACAACAAGAACAAGTCCAAGGTTGACAACAAGAAGAAGGGCCAAGTTCAAGTCAATAATCCGGCCAAGATCACTTGCTTCAAGTGCAAGGTTGAAGGGCACCATGTTCGTGATTGCCCAATGAAGAAGAAGAAGCCTCTTAGTGAGAAGCAACTAGGGAAGTGGCCTCTTGTTCAATCTCGTGCTCAACCACGAGTTGAACAAAGGCCACCTCCCAAGAAGACTCAAGTTATTGCTCCTCAAGTTGAGGAGCCTATTAAGAAGAAGAAGAAGAGTCGGTGTTGCTACCTTTGCCGTGGCAAAGGTCATTTTGCTTCTTCATGCACTAACGGTACCTTATCCAACCCTATCATAATTGATGATGATTATTCTCTTGGGAAGGATAGAAGTGGAAATGTGTTTGCCAAATATATGGGAGCTCAAAGTGGTGTCAAGAAAAGCACCATTTGGGTTCCCAAACCTATTGTGACTAACCTCTTAGGACCCAACTTGGTTGGGGACCAACAAGCTTCAACTTGATCAATAGGTTGATGTGGAGGACATTGGTGACTTGGCTATTTTTGAAGAATTAAGGGATCTTCATGGGTTTATTTCTCAAGCAAAGTTAATTGGATTACCACATATCTATCTCATATCCAATGCTCCTCCTTGCGGTAACTTGTACTTAATTCACATATTCATTGAAAGTTGCTTGCTCCCTAACATGTGTTAGTTTTGTTCCTAGCATGTGTTTGTATGTGATATGCTCCTTTCTTACTTATCTTGTTGTTCAAGATTGTGTATGTTAGTTGTGTATCATGTATGTGTAATTTGTGTGTTGAGCTTTATTGAATCTTGTGTGGATTTCATTTGGCTCTTTGAGATATTAATGGACTATCCCATTTTGGGGGAGTGATGTGCTTTGTGCACATCACAAACCTAAAAATGTGTATACATGAGGCACACGACCTAGTATTGATATGTCAATATTATCTAGCTACTATGTGGTATGCCATATTCATGAGAAATTCAAATTCTACAATGTCCATTAATTTCTCTAGTTGGTTTTATTTTCCTCTTGTTTAAAAATAAAATGAATTATCACATTATGGGGGAGTAATAAGCTATGTGCATATTACAATCCCATAAAAATGTGAACATTTGAGGTTTGCCACTTAGAGTTGATATTGTACATTATCCATTTCCTATGTGGCATGTTTACTCAAACAAGTTCCAATTTTCCTTTGTGGTTACCCTTTGGTTCTTGTTTGTGTGAGGTTGCTTGGTGTGGTTTTTCTCTAATATGCATTTCCATATATTATGTGAGAAACCATTTGTTTCCTTTTATTCTAACCATGGCTTTGCCGGTTGGTTCGAATAATTGAAACTACCAACAAACCTCTTTAAAAAATGGTGTTTTAATTCCTATCTTTTGCCATTTGCTAGTTTGTGGTGAAGTTGGTCTTGTACATCATTCCTTTATACCACCGAGAAATATCTCCATATACTCCTTGTCATGACAAGTGATACTAGTAATTGTGGTGGATTGTGTAGACCATCTTCGCTTTGGCTCTTGCGTTAATTTGCTTATCTATTGCCCTCCTTGCCTTTTGAATGGATCCTATTTTTCAATTGGTAGTGTTTAGTGTTGTAAATAAAATATGGAGAGTAATGATCCCATGTGCGTGCATTTTGTATTCAAATGCAAATATATAAGATAATGCATAAATATTGGGGGAGCATTCCTTTTTATTTAGAACACTAACCTATCTATCAATTTTTTATCCTTTCAATTTGCATTTGTTTCTTTATCTTGTGTTGGTACCTTCAATTGGTATTAATTGGAATTTAATATCTTCCCATAGATATTTGTTCCAATTAATATTTTTTTTGTGGGAGTCTTGATACCTTTTTGCCTTATTTTAACTTTACTTGATTTCGGTCAAGTTTCACCCTCTTCTTGGTATCTTTTCTCCTAGTTGATATTTTTTTGTTTTAATTGGTATCTCATTTTCAATTGGTGTCATATCGATCATTTGTTGTGTTGATTTGATTCCTTTTGATATCACACTTCATGTGTTGATGTGTTTTGGAATCAATCATAGGTTGATTTGATTTCTCCTAATTCATGTGTTGATTTGGATTTTGATATAATTTGGACAACCTTTTTGGTTCACTTTGTGTTTTCGTCCAAATTGTATCTCTTTTGGTTCTAGAAAGCCTTTGCATGCTCGGTTACTAATTTATATTATTTTAGCCTGCTTATCTTTCTTGATCCAATATATAGGGGATACTCCACCGAATCCTAAATCGGCTAAGATGTGCATGAAATTCAATTTCATATCTATATGCACATATTTATGTGGAGTGTTTCCTATATATTGTAGTTGATCTAACTACTATGGGACCCAATGAGTTTGGGAACCATTTTGTACTCTAATTGTGTTTTAGGTACAATTGAGATGCATTGGATGCTTGCCTCATTCATAAGGAAGGTGTTCTCACCATGTGATTGTCGGAGTCAAGCTTTGGTGACAAACAAACTCTCATCATCTTCATCATCAATGCATCCCGGTAACAAGTATCTAGCCCATGCATACCTCTTTAGTATCCAACCTTGTGTAGGTTGCCTCTTGGCATGAAATCCTTTATGTGCAATTGTTGTGGTTTTGGCTTATTTTCTTCACTTAATATATCTTTGTGATATGTGTGATGATTTTGCAAAAACCTTTTTTTCTTCAATTGATATTATTTCCTTGTGATACTTGTTGCCTAACTCAAAGCATCTCCACTATCTCTTGTTCCCTTAGTGATATGTGTGATGCATTTGATATATTTGAAGTTCATTTATATACAATGAGATAAATTTGAGCTATGTGCTATGCTTTTATGCAATAATCTCGTTTGTATATTTATGACTTCCTTTTGGATACCTTGTTCTCCTTTCCCTAACCATTTCGTATGTATATGTTTCTTTGCGGATGTATATCTTCATGGTTTGTCTAATTAGAAACCTATACATATGAGAGAGGTCACCTTTTAGTTGGTATCCTATTTGTTTTTGATCCACCTTGTGTTTCTTCTATAATTCTTTGGTGGCTCTAAATTTGTTTCATGAGTGCTTGTCTTATTGTTTATTGGTATCTTTGCACAATCGTGTTTTTGTTGAAGATCTTTGACTTCATGCCTACCATGGTAAGTGCATGTTGAATTTTTTTGGCTAGATTTTCTCACTAGCTTTTGGCATTTTAAATTGGTTTTAGTTTCCAATTGGTATCCCTAAGCTTGTGAACATATTTCTTTATAAGATCTCTTTTCTCGGTTGGGCCTATCTTATGATGAATTTTTGAATATTGGTATCCTCTTATGACTCAACCACATCTTTGGTGCAAGTGTTATGATTTGCTTTTGCATTATGCACTCTTGCACTTGTTGCGTGTTCTAGATAATTTTGGGGAGCGAGTATGCCATTTGTGTGCACTTCTCAATTGTGCATGAAAATTGGGGAGCTTCTTCATTTTTATCTAGAACTCTCGCTTTGGATCTTTTTGATTGCTTTTTTCCTTTGTGGAGTTGTTTAAAATTATTTCATCTTTTTGCAATCTTTTGATCCTCAATATAATTTGATTTCCTCTATTTTTCCGTTAAAAGGGATTGTCATCACCTTTATGGAGGAACTCATATTATATTGGCTCTCTAAATTTTTCTTCCCATTTCAGCAATCGATGCCAATGGGGGAGAAGTTTAGAGGGTTTAAGGAAATTTGGGTTTTATGCTTTTGTTGCATTTGCCTTTAATGCGCTTTGCATTCTTGCTTGTTTGTCATGCAAGGATGCTTTATTCATTATATAAACCCTCTTAAAAGGGATTGTCATCAATTACCAAAATGGGGGAGATTGAAAGTACATGGTTGCCCCCATGCATGATTTTGGTAATTAATGACAATCTCTATGGACTAATATTTGTATTGAGCTATATTTGTAGGTTGTCCATTTGTTTGCTTGTTCTCCATTTGTTGGAGTCAAGGTTAAGGGAAGAAGAAAAGTGTGTGTTGATCAAGGCTTTGTGCGGGTTGATCATCACTCAAGGCCAAGTGAATATGTGCCGAAGAGAGCGTCTCCCATCTTGGTGTATGGGGGAGCATCAAGTGAATCTTCACCGAGCGAAGCGCAATGAAGAAAGGAGGTGCGTCTTGAGGAGTTGAAGATCGTCTTCATCGACCTCAAGTGGATTTTTGCGCAAGGCAAAGGTATGATCTTGATAGGGTTTCTATTTTACCGGTCTCATATTGTTTAGTGATAGATCGGATTATAGGATAGGTAACCGTACTATCAAGAGGGGCTCTCGACCGAATATCGTGATCGTATCATCGTAGAGAGCACAAACCTTTGCATCCATGCAATCATATTTATTGGTTCTTATTTGTCTCGAATCGTGGTTTGGTCTTGGTGCTTGTCGTGCTTGTCAAGACAAAGCCAAGTTCACCGAAAGCGGTTTTCATATGCGTCTTCTATTGCGGTTTCGGTATTGGAGATTTTGCCGGTATATCCGAGCGGAAGGTTTCTCTCTTCCATTTCTTTGCAAAATCTCCATTGCCTGTTTGTCATTTTCAAAGGTAGCATTTGTCGTCCTCTTTCCAACAAAATTGGTTTTATTTCTTTCGGACGTCAATTGCAAAAGTTCCGGCATTTTCGGTTTGCGAAAAAGAGTTTTTAACTTTCCCCATTTGGTTTTATAATATTTTCTTGGACTATGATGTTTCTCTGCATAATCTTGTTGTGCTCGGTGTGACGATTCCAACGAGTCCAAGATTATCGAAAACGGAGTTCGTGGGTGAAAGTTATTGCATTTCCGATTTGCAAATGGGAGCTTTTACCTTTCCTCATTTATCTTTATATTATATTCTTGGACTATGATGTTTCTCTGCATATTCTTGTTGTGCTCGTTGTGACGATTCCAACGAGTCCAAGTTTATCGAAAACGGAGTTCGTATGCGAGAGATATTGCTTTTCTATTTCGGAAAGTTTATTTGACAGATTTTAGAAAAACAGAGGAAAAAAAAAGGGGGCCGGCCGGCCGGGCCGGCCTCAGGCCGGGGTGAGGCCGGAGCTCTCGGGTGGTCAGCCGGCCCAGCACCGCGCTGGCAGACCGGCCCGGGCCGGGGAGAGGCCGGCTCCCTTAGGCTGCCCCCCGGCCTCCCAGCACGCGGGCCGGCCCAAGGCCGGGGGCAGGCCGGCCTCCCTGGGACGCGCTGTTTATTTTTTCTGGATCGCTGCCTGCTGGGCTGCTACGGCCGGCCTGGCCGGCTGCAGGCCGGCTGCTGGCCGGGCTGCCTGGCAGCATTTTTTTCCACCTTTGTCCCACGTTTTCTCCTCCAACGGCTCCTTTTTGGAGCCACCTATAAAAGGGTTTTCTTCCCCATTTTCAGAGTAGATCTCATCCCTTGCTTTCTCTCCTCCACTGCCAACATTTTGAGAGCTCGATTCCCTCTAATCCCTCCGATGATTCTTGCCCAAATTTAGGGAAACAAGAGAGGAGATCTAGATCCATCTTTCTACCAAACAAAATCTCCTCTAAGTGAGGGGAACTCGTGGGATCTTGATTTTGGAGTTCTTGGTGTTTCTCCTCCGTTCTTCCTCCTAAATCCCTCCGTAGCATTAGTTGCTTCGGTTGGATTTTGGGGAGAAGAATTTGACCACTTGGTGTGTTCTTGCCCTTTTGCATTTGTTGCATCGGGTTGTGCTCCCCACACGGTGATTCGTGGGATTGAAGGTTGCGAGCTTGTTACTCTTGGGTCATTGGACCCTAGACGGTGGTGTTGCCGTGAAGACTTCGGCTTGTGAAGCTTCGGCACGTTGGGAGCCCCCAATTGAGTTGTGGGTGTGTGCCCCAAAGGTTGTAAGGGCTCCGGAATCCGCCCCGGAGGATTCTGATAGTGGATGGTGAACCAAACCTTTGGGTGCGGTTCATCGGAGAATAGGGTGAGGCCTTTGTGGCATCTTGAGTAGGCCTTTTGTGGCGAGCTCACACCCCTCCAACGAGACATACTCCCTTAACAAGGAGGAACTCGGTAATAAATCTTCGTCTCCGCGTGCCTCGGTTATCTCTATACCCGAGCTTTTACTTATGCAAATTTACATTGTGATAGCCATCGTGCTTGAAGTCTATATCTTGCTATCACCTTGTTGCTTGCCTTGTTTAGCTTAAGTTGTTGGTGCACTTTAGGAAAACCTAGAATTTTAGGTTGTTGGCTTGTTAATTTAAACACCTAGTTTTATTCCGCAATTATCAAGCCCTTAAATAGAAAAAGTTTTAATCGCCTATTCACCCCCCCTCTAGGCGACATCTCGGGCATAGTTGTTCTTTCAAACTATAGATAACATCCTGTAATAGGGATATTATTTTGGTGACACTGCATAAGAAGACATGGCTCTGTCCATGGGTATCTTTTGCATTGACAAATTATGCTTACAATTTGCTAATTCCACTGATAGCTCCTCTACATCCAAGTGAATATTTTGTGATGCTTCATTAGTTTGTGCGATATACTACACTTCTTTAATCTTCTCGCAGTTGCCGTATTTCGTGGTAGGTCTACTATCTACTTGCATTAACTCAACTTTTCCATGTTTATATTCTGACACCGGTAAATAAACAGTGGTTTTCAATAACTATTTTGTGCACCATTGTCTCAAAAAATTTGAGAGGCATCAATAACTCCTTAGCATTC
The DNA here is from genome assembly GCA_012064385.1 of Puccinellia tenuiflora. Taxonomy (NCBI): domain Eukaryota; kingdom Viridiplantae; phylum Streptophyta; class Magnoliopsida; order Poales; family Poaceae; genus Puccinellia; species Puccinellia tenuiflora. Next base: position 44,842 of record QRDG01000494.1, read on the forward strand.
GAAAAACATGAAACTATGATGAAAATATAACCATCAAAAGATGGGCATCACAAATGTTATCTGCAAATACTGAAAATCTAGAACATGTGTCATAAACTGCATGATTTTAAATGTAAGACAAAACAAAACAAACAATATATAATACGATGAAACCTTTATGAACCATTACTTACTGTGTACTCATAGCTTCTAATTAAATGAAAATATTTAATAAATTATTTAAAACTTTGGAAAAATCTGGATTCATCTTGAACAACCTACACAACACAATTTAGTTTCACAAAAAAATTGGAACCATGTGTTTTTTCTTGGTATGACACCGAACCAAAAGCAACCAAGAGTACGTTCCACACATCACGAAACATGGTCTATCTTCACAAAGTGATATATATAATTCATGAAACATCATCTATCTTAATACCACATGATTCTAAATGCAACACGGAAGCCTGAAGAGGAGGACCTTCAGATGCATTACTTATTATGCACTACCAACCTTGTAAAGGACAATCTCTAACAAATTTTTGGATCATTCTTCAACAACTTCCACAACAGTACAAGTTCAGTTTCTGAAAAAACATAAAGTTTGAAGCTTTGGCTGAACATTGCTTGTGGTCTATTGAGAAAACGGTCGATTCACTACACGACAAAAAAATGTAAAGTAATCTAGAACAACATCTGCGCTGGAACCACTGGATCCTAAATACATGTTAAAACAAAACCATGGCTAGATTAGGTCTTTGATGCATTAATATTTTTTTGCGTAACAGTTATGCATACTTGTCATATATTAATTTGTAAGATGATTTCTAATACTTTTTTCGGATCTTTCTTGAACACGCACAATAGAAAAATGTAAATTCCGCAAAACCATAATTCCAGACCATAAGTGTATTGATTATGAAGAAATGTCTACCAAGTCCTAGTGACCGAAGGAAGTGATTTGTAGTTTATTTGTACCAAGAATCCTTAAGAAGTTCTAGACGCCCTAGGGAGGGGCACTGCACTGTTGTTATCTCTAGATAATGTTGCTCACTACGGTGAGCCCCAATCCCACCCCGCAAGCCATTTCAAGAAAGAGAAGCCAAAGTTTCAATTTACACCCATTATGCACTATGGTCATGCATTCTTTTCTCAAAAACATGTCCTAGCCTGATCCCACAAGAGTAGTGTTGAAGATAGCATTATGAGCATCCTACGTGGTCTCCTCACGAAGTAAATAGTTCTTTAAGCTACCTATTCTCTTAGAGTTGATTTATTTCCTCTATGAATTCAAAACAATATATAAATGACGGAGTGAACACCAATAATATGATTATCCCAAAGCAAACACTTTTCGGCACATCAGATTTTATCAAAGGTAATTGGTCGAGATTATGACAACCATTAGCTATATACCCATAAATACTAAAAAATGTAATGGTAATGAGAAAGAAAGTATATGTGAACTTGTTGACAGTCGATGCACGTTGTTGGTATCATGCATACCATAACAAATGTGGTGCAAAAAATGATGAAAGTACATATAAGTTTTCTACATATGTGCTAAGTTCCGTGTTGAAATGACATTTGTGGTGCTCCGTGAAAAAAATCAGTGACCAAAATGGAATTTTTAAAATATATATTTTTAGAGCATGAATTTTGTTTTCTCGCACAAAGCACCACACATGTCGTTTCATCATGAGACTTTGTACGTATTTATAAAACTTGTCTAAAGAAACTTGAACGTTATATATTTTTTGTTTTGAGGGACTTAAGTTATTGATCCTTCACATGGAGAGTACCTTGTCCTTTTGGGCGGGCCGGGAGAAGACGATTTGAACGCAGGGCACACGAATGCTAATTTAGCAGGGTCAGTCCGAAATGTAACATGCTGCGTCGTGGCAACCCGAAGTGACGAAGGAGATGAGTTCTCATGACGTCATCCGTGCGTGTGATTACTCAAAAAATAAATAGATTATCTAGTTGTGTTAGTGTATATCTTGGAGCAGCTTTGTTGTATTACCTAGGAAAGTATGGTAGTTGGAGCACGCACCAACTATAGAACAAAAAGCAATTATTACCACGACAAAATTCCATGATTAGGACGTTAGTAGTATAACTAGGAGAAGATAGAAGAGGATGATGCTGATGATCCAACCACCAGATTGATAGATAGTTGCTCTAAATTATTGCTCTCCTCTCCTCTGCTCTGCTCTGCTCTGGCTTCTTCTTCCTCCTCCTCATTCTACCTAGCTACCCCTGCCAACAACCTCCATCGATCGATCATCGGTCCTCAGCTGCTGAAGAGGATTGATTAAGCAGAGGAGGGGAAGCTCCAGCAGGTAGCAGCCAGCAGCCAGCAGCTGAAGGACTGAAGCATGGCGAATCCCACCAAGCCGGATACGGCGGAGCTGGACCCGGTGCTGCACGCCATGGGCTTCGAGCTCGACGTCGTGTCGCCCACCCTGCTCGCGGGCCGGCTCCCCGTGACCGAGCGCTGCTGCCAGCCCTTCAAGGTGCTCCACGGCGGCGTGTCGGCGCTGGTCTCCGAGGGCCTGGCCAGCATGGGCGCGCACATGGCGTCCGGGTACCGCCGCGTCGCCGGCGTGCACCTCAGCATCAACCACTTCCGCAGCGCCGCCGTCGGCGACCTCGTCGAGGCGCGGGCCGTCCCCGTCCACATCGGACGCTCCACCCAGGTATGTACGCACCTGATTCAGCTCCAGCTTGTGTATGTCGGATTATATTGAGCTCTGCCTCTGCAAGATAGTAGATGACATGGTGGTGGAATTGGATTTGAAGGTGTGGGAGGTGAAGCTGTGGAAGGTGGATCAGTCCGAGTCGTCGTCGTCGGAGACGAAGAAGACGCAGCAGATATCGGAGTCGAGGGTGACGCTGCTCTGCAACCTGCCCGTGCCGGAGAACCTCCACCACGCCGGCGACGCGCTCAAGAAGTACGCTGCTCCGACCAGCAAACTGTAGCTAATCATATAGTACAATCATTCTCCCTGATCTAGGAGTAAAATTAAACTCGCCATGTCAACGATCGGCGCGATTGCAGAGATGTATGCATGTGTGCTCTGCTCTCTTCTGTTCGTCCATCCAGATAATAATAATTTCTTCTTCTTTATCTTTAGTTGATGATCAAATCTATATACTTGGCATCGATCGATCGTGCATACATGATACTCTTCTTCCTGGATTAAGAATTGACCAGCCGGGGCCACGATCAGCAGGATAGAGAACCAACACAGTGATTAATTAACACTGCCCTACTCATGTACTGCCCAACACATCATGTGCTCTCCGTCTGTGTTTTTCCCCTCCATTTGCTCCTGTCCACTCCTGACACACTGACTTAAATGCAGTGATTTAAATCCGGAAACATTACATGGTCATAAACTACGTCGTCACCAGTTAATTCGATTTATCCAAATATGAATGACGTCAAACAAGCGTTGTGATGCATGTGATCGAGAAGGAGCAGTCGATGTATCCAAATACGCATGTGATCGATGAATGTATCCAAATAGGAATGACATCAAACCGAGTGCTCCGACGCATGTGATCGAGAAGGAGCGGTCGATGTATCCAAATAAGAAAGACGTCGAGCGAGCGAGCGTTCTGAAGAATGTGATCGTGAAGAAGTAGTCGATGTATCCATACAAATATGGATGGTGTGGCATGTACGCACTTTAGGAATGATCAATTACAAATGTTTGGTCGACTTCAGTGTTATGTGTAGATCCAAACGTATAGGACCGCCATGAGTTTGTATAGGATACTAAAATCAGAAAGGGATATGAATTTGTATCTAGCCATGAGTTTTAATGGGCCTCCAACTTCATTAGACCCCCTGCATTTTAGAAACGGTAGTGTGTTAGTTATTGGGCATGTAATCGTGTGTGTGGGAGGGGGGAGGGGGTACTTGGGACACAATGTAGCCTAGCGATCTCCTAGTGGTCTAACCTACCATGTATATGATCACCTTTGGGAGAGGTTTGGCGCATACAAATATACGATGGATTGAGAACACTAATGGACAGTCAACGTAGCATCATCTAATATCTGCACTTCATCAACGCGCATACCATCTTTCCTGGCATCGATGATCAATTTATCACCAACTTCTCCGCCTCGAGCACCTACTCGGAAAAATCTTCTTACATGGGGTTTTGGAAAGCCATGTTCTTTCACTGCTATTACGGAAATACTCAAGGGAGCAAGGTCTCTTGTCATCTTAAAAATGTGGCGGATCTAGAAACTACGAAATCATTGTGTTTTAAATTGCGCACTTAGTCCTGGACGAATTTAAACTTTCGATGCTTACATGTGTTTAGGCCCTCATAGTCCAATGTCACGAGAAACATATAACCCAACAAATCGCAAACCAGCAAGGGATCAAACACACACTCTTAACACCGAAAGGTGGCTGAAAGAACAACACAACCACACACTGCACATGCAGGGATCAAGTAACTAAGCCCTCTCTTGACATGGATAGAGCTTCTTGATTTATTCTAGTTGTAATGCATTAAGTAATAGCCGGCGTAGCCTCTGATCAATCAATCGGTGCAGTTCCTACGGCACATGCATGAAAAGAGCTTTTTGCATATGGCGTTGTCGAAGCCCTCGTTCTTGCATGGGTCGTTGCAGGTGCCAGGGTCAATGCGTGCTGGCCCTTTCCATGTCCTTCTCCACCGCGTCTCGCATCCACTGGATCCTGTGTCAACATCAAACACGAGAAATCAACTAAATTAACTTGGTTCGCACGGATATGGAGGTCATGCGTGGGTTGATATGAGAAGTTCCTACCGGACGACGGGAAAAGCATGGTCACCAGCCACAAGCATATCAAGGCCTTGTTTCCTTTCACACTGTTTTTCATGTACCATGCCATGTCGGTGGGGATTTGCAGCACTCATGGTCCAAGTATGTCAGTAGTATTAGTAACATGAATGGTTATGTGTATGAGATATTAATATGTGGCATCAACGCCTTAGGATGGTTTTAATTCCACTTGTAAACATGGCAAGCAATTAATGCAACGAACCGATGATCTTTATTATATTATTTAAATGTTTTTTCAAGAGTAGATTTTATGTATGGTTTTTTTAGTGGAGCGGGAGGGGGGCAATTGCCCCCTACCCCCTAGAATCATATTACGAAAGAAATCGCTAGTTTAATTTAGTCTAGCATGACTCTCCCTTAAAAAAATCATAGATCGGCCAGATATCCACGTTTTGCTTTCTAAACACGCGGATTTATTTCCTACAGTATAGGAATTTTAGAATGATTAAGGAACGAACTTCACACTCTTAGCAGGCACCGGTACAAAGCAAAGTTAAGGACTACAACAATACAGACTTCCATAAAAAAGTACGCCTAAAAACCTGCCTTCGAAGATAGGAGAACAGCTAAAAACGATGACACGACACGGACATATAAAACTTTCAGTTCAGACTTCATGGAGTACAGGAATTAACAGAGTCAATGCGTCACAAACATGGGCCCCGAGGGCTGGAAAGTAAGACAACAAATAACTACGACTTGTGGTGCGCATGCTCAGGGTAGCTTCAGCCGAGTCGCCCACCGCTTTGCCGCCAGCTCGATTGGCAGTGAAGTAGGCCTCACCTTTTTATAAAAACCCTACAGTACAAAAAAGATTAGTTATTGCGGACTAAATAGTATGCATCAAGGTAAGTAAAAACTAAGAATGGTATGGTACTTACTTTAAGGTCCACATTGACAGGTAGGTACCTATGTAGGTGTCAATGGCTATGCCAAGGTAAGTGATCGAAGGAGACAAGAGGCTTGTGTGGGTTTACGCTGATCATGTGGGCGCAAACGATAAGGAGAATAAACGCGAATGTCAAGAACTGTAGGGTCTTCATTCGGATGGAGGCGCGGTAGAAATATTCTTTGAACAGCATAGCCAGAATCAGCACCGACAATTAGAACGCCATCGAGTTCATGAATTTGAACCACGAATAGGCTGATGGGTAGTGATACAGCATGATGGCTCTTCCGGCCATGTGGCCGTGTAGGTCAGACGTGTCCTCCTGCCACGAGCCTAGGGGGGATATTGAGCCATTGGAGCTCGTCGTAGCGGCCCAGACAACCATGATCTAAAACCATAAGAGGACATATGCCCCTCCTAATAAGAATGTGTTTGGTTCGGCTCAGTATGCCCCGCCCCTACTAATAACATAGTCCAATGTCATGAGAAACATACAACCCAACAAACCGTGACGCGATCTAAAATACGACCTCAGTGACATGATTCTTTTTCTCCTCCTAATGGAAATACCCCCAGTTCTTTTCCTTCTCACTACAGCGATAGCGATCACCGTTGCACTTATGTTGCTCCTCCTACGCCGCTACTAGCATGAAGTCAGCAATGTTTCTCTTAGCAAGACTAGGTAGAAAGTTCATGCATATCCACACGTCGACGGGTACTCCTGGAAACCTCGTAGGGAACCTCAAGTATTCGTAGGAAGGGACAAACACACACATACCGCATGTCTGCTAGACGTATTCTGTAATTTTGTAGAATTGGAATTTGTATACGATGTTTGCCATGAGCAAGATTTGATCTATAATATCTGATGCTTTTTGGATTCAAGGATGAGTAAATTAATATACAACATGAGAGGTGCAAGGAAAATGTCGTGCAATTTAATCATCTGTGGATAGTATATGTTGTGGAAATTTACCGGCCCAGTTGGATGTCAGCATAAAGCAAAGGAATGTTAAGGTCCGTCGTACGGAAAGATGATTTAGGTCAAATTCCATCACATAGTACATCACATTCTGAGAAGAAGAATTCAAGGAGGTGTGGGTGATATTTATAGGTAAGAATTTGGAGAAACACCACACTTACTCAGATATGCGAGGTAAGGCGCAATCTGCGCACAAAGAGGAGGTCATCCGAAGAGAGAGTGCAAACAGCAAGATGTTGGCATATTTCAAGCCTTGTTTGTCTCTGACACCTTAGAAATGTGTTCCTCGTTTACTTTGGCCTTTATATGCCTCATGGGAAGGTGGGAGGCATATGCTCCAGAACCTACAACTAAAGTATCGAATATCACATATATATTCAACAACACGTTAGGCCGGGGGGGCATCCCCCCTGACCCTAAGGTCAAGTATCGACTATAACATATATATATATAGTGTGTGTGTGTGTGTGTGTGTGTGTTTGTGTGTGTGTGAGAGAGAGAGATCGATTGAGAGACAGATAGATATAGAGATAGAGGGTGAGAGAGAGAGAGAGCAAGATCGAGAGAGAGACAGAGATAGAGCGCTGATGGGCGAGAATTCTATGGCACCAACGACGTGATCACCGTTGGTGAGGCGGTGAAGCATCCGGAGGGGTAATAGAACAAACACATAAGGTGCTGAAAGAGAATGTCTAGTATATTGGAACATCCTTTACCCCCCTTTCCATGAACATTTTTCCAAGCCAACTCACCGATTTAAAATTTACTAGAGAATCTAATGCCAGAGGTCCACCCTTCTCAACATCGGCGTTGGCCACATCATACCCGAGCCCGCCGTAAAACCTGGCCACATCTCGACATGGACGTGAGTGACTAGGTTATGTTCATCTGCAACTTAATTTTTGGCCCTCCCATGACAACGTCCAAGACTTAATCGGAGATATCGTCCTCAATGCGCTACCTTACCCGCCGGCGTGCCAACTGAACTACCCAAGCTTGGTAGTGCCGACCAACACCTCGGTGTAGCGGACACTCACTAAAATTGGGCCAGGAGAGGAAATCTACTACGCCTTGGTGTCCGTGAGGGACTCGGTGCAGGTGAATGTGCCAGCCAAGATTTTTCCCTTCAACAATCCCGACAAGAGGAAACCTTCCAGGTCTCTACCGACTACGGGTGTGTTTGTTTGGGCTGGTTGTGGCTGGCTGTGCTGCTGTTCAGGAAAGCTGTTGTCCAGGAAAAGCTGATGTTCTGAGTTTCAGTGTTTGGCAACTAGCTGGCTGTCTAGCTGTAAATTGTGGAATTGTCTGAGTCATGAAACCATGTAATGTTGCGGATTTACGTGTAGTAAATAACATATGGATCACTAAATTTTGGATAAAATGTTCACTATATAATACCATGAGTCTGTATTTATCCAGCACGATGACGGACGGACGTGCTCTCGCAGGAGAGAGAAGAGGTCGACGGAGAAAGGCTCGGCCGCGGCGACAGCGACGAAACCCTAGCAGTGATTCGCTTGGGAGGAGCTAGCTCGAGAGAAAACAAATGCGCGTCGGGCTGGGCTGGTTTTTATTTCTTCCGTCCCGTGCGTTTTGTTTAGGGAGTGGGTCAGGCCCCTCGATGGCAATTCGATCGTAAATACGCGGATAGAAAAGGTATACATGTTCGGTTGAAGTTGCAAACGCTTGGGAAGCACCTCTCCAGGGTGCTTTTTCTTATCTACGGGAGAGGGAGGTGCTTCGGAAAAAGCCCACCGTCAAGCCAACCCGTTTGTTTCGTTTAACCAGCTTTTTTGTGTGGAAAGCACCCAAAAGCCCAAATAAATACACCACAGTCCATGCTTTTGGGAAAAGATAACATGTTTTATAAAAGGGTTTGGGTCCAAGAGTACTATTTTACTTGTTTATTTATTTATAAGAGTTTTTGTTATCCTTTTTTCTTGACGCCACGAGCTTGTGTAGTACATATCTCTTGGATTTTCAGGTACGGAGTAGAAATTTCATGAGTAACCTCTCATCGCTTCCAAGATATAACCACATAAACATACGGCATTTCAAAATTTGATTCTCGCACGAAATCTTTCGAAGTGGGAACAGAACGATTTCAACTCTTTTGTTTTCCGCGGAATGCATGGATACAGTACAAGATCAATAGCCAATGCGTTGGTTTCGACAACTTGTAAACCTTGCACATAAGTTTTTGTCCGGCGAACAATTAAGCAATACATAGTACATTGGTTTCCACAAGGTTAATTAGGCTGGAATTTACAAACCGAAGATAGCCAAGATTCATGAGAGGGTAGCTTAGCTGCTAGTCCACAACAAGAACTAAAGATAGCCAAGATTCAGGAGCTACCAATTTTGTTGCAAAGATTGATCATAAAGAAGTTCTCTAGTCCAACCACTTCTGAATTGTAAACTGTGCATTGGTTTTGACAAGGTCATGCTGGAATTTACAGGCACATTACCTGATGTAGCTGAAACATAAAAACAATTCTCATTGAATAATTCAGAATGTGACTATACAAATCTCTATAATTTCTCACAAACATAACATAATTCTATCGGCTGAGTAAAATCCTGCAGTAACAATTCTCCAGCTCAACAACTTCTGCATAACAATTTTATTAG
>QRDG01000494.1:58676-399210 GCA_012064385.1 Puccinellia tenuiflora
GATACCATTGGCTGAGTTTTGGTACAATACCACCATTCATTCTACTCTGGGCAAGACCCCTTTCGAGGTGCTGTATGGACACACACCACGACATTTTGGAGTGGACGTCGTAGAAGCATGTGCAGTCCCAGACCTGAAGCAGTGGCTGCGTGATCGTGAGGCCATGACACAGTTACTTCGCCAGCATCTGGAAAGGCAGCAACTGCGCATGAAAAATCAGGCAGATAAACACCGCACAGAGCGTCATTTCGTTGAGGGGGACTGGGTTTATCTGAAGCTCCATCCTTATGTGCAGGCCTCTGTTGCTGACCAAGGGACACGTAAATTAGCTTTTCGTTTCTATGGTCCATTTCAGGTTCTGCAAAAAGTTGGCAAGGTGGCTTACAAGCTCGCGTTACCGGAGGCTAGTCAGATCCATCCAGTGATCCATGTTTCCCAGCTGAAGAAAGCCATTGGCAGAACCGAAGAAGTGCAAACTCAGCTTCCGCAGGTAAATCAAAGCGAAGCAGTACCGGACATGGTTCTTGGGACATGCTGGCATCGCATCGGTTCCACGTCACGCTGTTGTAGGGTCGCAGCATAGAAAACAAAAAAATTTCCTACGCAAAGATAGCGGAATAAACCCAACATCTAGATCCGATCTACGAGAGGTTGGTAGCAAGAAGGAGATCGAATCTCACCCTCGAAGAAAACCGTGAGCGTTTTGTCGAGGCAGGGGTTGGCTAGTCGATCCCCGCAACTAGACTTGTCTAGTCGCGAGGAGATGTATTATCCAAGCGCCGCACGAGCAACGCCTCCGAGAGATCCACACGTTCAGCTCGATGAAGACTCCACGTTCTTGATCCCGCAAGAGGTGGTGGAGAGGCTCGAGATCAACAGCACGACGACGGTGGCGTGGTGTGTATGGTGGAGATTGGACAGGGCTTCGCCAAGCGGTGTCGGGAGAGAGGAGGAGGAGGGGGGTGCGGCTAGGGCAAGGAGGGGGCCGGCGGCAAGGCACCTTGGGGAGGAGGCAAAGGGTGCGGCACCCCTCCCCTTGCCCCTCCTTATATAGGAGGCCAAGGGGGGGTGCGCCCCCTCCCTCTCCTAGGGCCGGCGCAAGGGGGGGAGGCTTGCCCCCCAAGCAAGCCTTAGGGTTTAGGCCGCCCCCCCCCCCCCCCCTCTTCTAGAAGCTTGGCCCGCATGGGCCAATAAGGGAGTGGTGCGGCTGGCCCATTAGGCCAGCCCACTGCCCCCTTTTTCCATGTGGGCCCCATACTCCTATGGGCCCCACTTCTAGACCCCTCTAGAACCTTCTAGAACATTCCGGTACTTTACCGATAAATTCCCGAACCTTTCTTATCCTCCGGAAACAACTTTCCTTATATGAATCTTATTCTCCGGACCAATCCGGAACTCCTCGTGACGTCCGGGATCCTATCCGGGACTCCGAATCAATATTCGTTCTCACCATCATTTATCTCAAACCCTAACTACATCGAACGTTAAGTGTGTGACTCTGCGGGTTCGCGAATATGTCATATTAATAGCGGGACCGGGATGTCCATATTAATTCCTACATATTCGACGAAGTACTTTACTAGTCGAACCACAATGTCCGGGATTCAATTAATCCATATACGATTCCTTTTGTTTCACGATATATTACTTGCCCGAGATTCAATCCACCGATATCTCCATATCTGATTAATCTCGTTACCGACAAGTTCTCTTTACTCGTTCCCATAGAATAGGATCCCTTATGACTAGCCACTTAGTCATATGCTTGCAAGCGTTTGGATGCTATCCTACCGAGAGGGCCCAGAGATATCTATCCAACTGTTGGATGAACAAATCCCAGTCTTGAAACATGTCACCCAACAACCTATCATCGGAGAACCTGAAAGCCACCTTTATAATCACCCAGTTACGAAGTGACGTTTGATGTCCACAAAGCTCTCCTCCGATAAACGGGAGTGACATAATCTCATGGTCTAAGGAAACTATATTTGACATCTACTTAAAATGAGTCTTGTCCATTATATCATCACTTATGATACAAACTTCGTTTATTAAGCGATTCATAAATCCATGGTTAGGAAACATCTAACCATCACTTAATCAAACGAACTAGTCACAAGAGAAAAGACTAGGGACACATTACCGTTTATATTCCCCACATGTATTTGTTTCCGGTTAATACAATTTTAGCATGGAATTAAACATATCATGAACGGAGAAATATGATAAACAATAATCATTTATTATTGCCTCTTGGGCATGACACAGTTACTCCGCCAGCATCTGGAAAGGCAGCAACTTCGCATGAAAAATCAGGCAGATAAACATCGCACAGAGCGTCATTTCGTTGAGGGGGACTGGGTTTATCTGAAGCTCCATCCTTATGTGCAGGCCTCTGTTGCTGACCAAGGGACACGTAAATTAGCTTTTCGTTTCTATGGTCCATTTCAGGTTCTGCAAAAAGTTGGTAAGGTGGCTTACAAGCTCGCATTACCGGAGGCTAGTCAGATCCATCCAGTGATCCATGTTTCCCAGTTGAAAAAAGCCATTGGCAGAACCGAAGAAGTGCAAACTCAGCTACCACAGGTAAATCAAAGCGAAGCAGTACCGGACATGGTTCTTGGGACATGCTGGCATCGCATCGGTTCCACGTCACGCTGTTGTAGGGTCGCAGCATAGAAAACAAAAAATTTTCCTACGCAAAGATAGCGGAATAAACCCAACATCTAGATCCGATCTACGAGAGGTTGGTAGCAAGAAGGAGATCGAATCTCACCCTCGAAGAAAACCGTGACCGTTTTGTCGAGGCAGGGGTTGGCTAGTCGATCCCCGCAACTAGACTTGTCTAGTCGCGAGGAGATGTATTATCCAAGCGCCGCACGAGCAACGCCTCCGAGAGATCCACACGTTCAGCTCGATGAAGACTCCACGTTCTTGATCCCGCAAGAGGTGGTGGAGAGGCTCGAGATCAACAGCACGACGACGGTGGCGTGGTGTGTATGGTGGAGATTGGACAGGGCTTCGCCAAGCGGTGTCGGGAGAGAGGAGGAGGAGGGGGGTGCGGCTAGGGCAAGGAGGGGGCCGGCGGCAAGGCACCTTGGGGAGGAGGCAAAGGGTGCGGCACCCCTCCCCTTGCCCCTCCTTATATAGGAGGCCAAGGGGGGGTGCGCCCCCTCCCTCTCCTAGGGCCGGCGCAAGGGGGGAGGCTTGCCCCCCAAGCAAGCCTTAGGGTTTAGGCCGCCCCCCCCCCCCCTCTTCTAGAAGCTTGGCCCGCATGGGCCAATAAGGGAGTGGTGCGGCTGGCCCATTAGGCCAACCCACTGCCCCTTTTTCCATGTGGGCCCCATACTCCTATGGGCCCCACTTCTAGACCCCTCTAGAACCTTCTAGAACATTCCGGTACTTTACCGATAAATTCCCGAACCTTTCTTATCCTCCGGAAACAACTTTCCTTATATGAATCTTATTCTCCGGACCACTCCGGAACTCCTCGTGACGTCCGGGATCCTATCCGGGACTCCGAATCAATATTCGTTCTCACCATCATTTATCTCAAACCCTAACTACATCGAACGTTAAGTGTGTGACTCTGCGGGTTCGCGAATATGTCATATTAATAGCGGGACCGGGATGTCCATATTAATTCCTACATATTCGACGAAGTACTTTACTAGTCGAACCACAATGTCCGGGATTCAATTAATCCATATACGATTCCTTTTGTTTCACGATATATTACTTGCCCGAGATTCAATCCACCGATATCTCCATATCTGATTAATCTCGTTACCGGCAAGTTCTCTTTACTCGTTCCCATAGAATAGGATCCCTTATGACTAGCCACTTAGTCATATGCTTGCAAGCGTTTGGATGCTATCCTACCGAGAGGGCCCAGAGATATCTATCCAACTGTTGGATGAACAAATCCCAGTCTTGAAACATGTCACCCAACAACCTATCATCGGAGAACCTGAAAGCCACCTTTATAATCACCCAGTTACGAAGTGACGTTTGATGTCCACAAAGCTCTCCTCCGATAAACGGGAGTGACATAATCTCATGGTCTAAGGAAACTATATTTGACATCTATTTAATTTGAGTCTTGTCCATTATATCATCACCTATGATACAAACTTCGTTTATTAAGCGATTCATAAATCCATGGTTAGGAAACATCTAACCATCACTTAATCAAACGAACTAGTCACAAGAGGAAAGACTAGGGACACATTACCGTTTATATTCCACACATGTATTTGTTTCCGGTTAATACAATTTTAGCATGGAATTAAACATATCATGAACGGATAAATATGATAAACAATAATCATTTATTATTGCCTCTTGGGCATGACACAGTTACTCCGCCAGCATCTGGAAAGGCAGCAGCTGCGCATGAAAAATCAGGCAGATAAACACCGCACAGAGCGTCATTTCGTTGAGGGGGACTGGGTTTATCTGAAGCTCCATCCTTATGTGCAGGCCTCTGTTGCTGACCAAGGGACACGTAAATTAGCTTTTCGTTTCTATGGTCCATTTCAGGTTCTGCAAAAAGTTGGCAAGGTGGCTTACAAGCTCGCATTACCGGAGGCTAGTCAGATCCATCCAGTGATCCATGTTTCCCAGTTGAAAAAAGCCATTGGCAGAACCGAAGAAGTGCAAACTCAGCTTCCGCAGGTAAATCAAAGCGAAGCAGTACCGGACATGGTCCTTGGAACACGCTGGCGTCGCAACGGTTCCACGTCGCGCTGCCAGGTGCTCGTGCGATGGCAAGGATTACCAGATGCTTTGGCGACTTGGGAAGACAAGGAAGAGCTCATCGCCAAGTTCCCTGAACATCCAGCTTGGGGACAAGCTGGTTCACAAGAGGAGGGTAATGTTATGGACCCAAAGTACAGTGTGGCCCAATCGGCGTCGGGCAAGCAGAGAAGGAGGCTGAGGAGTGCCAGGAGGAAGCCAGCAAGGATCAGTGGGCCCGAGTGGACAAGATGAAGGCCAATGGGAGCAGTACAAGTGGACGCATCGACGCGCAAGTAAGGGGGCTGAGCTGGCTGTGGGCTCAAGGGCTTAAATAGCAGACTCGTGTAGGTTTGTCTTTGTCGTTGGACCAATCCTGTAATCGATCTCTGAACCTCCCCTGTTCCTTCTTCTACCTGCTCCTTGCTGCTCTCCCTTTCCTCTCTGTACTCCAGACTCGAAGAACTCCTGTGGCATGAGTGAATGATCTATTGTGTCTAGTGAGTACATAACATTGTTGGCTTGATGAGATTATTTCCATGCTTAGAGAAACTGCACGTGAAGGTAGTAGTTTTTATTTTTTGATCAGTTGTGATCCTTGCTAGCTATATATTCTGACGATGGATTTTTTTTTGTTGTCTTTCTTTTCAGACAATATCATTCGGGCATACAAATTGTTGGCGTCGCAAACACCAAAGTTTGATAAAACGTCATGATATGCGCCTGAAGACGCTCGTGTTGGAACCATATCGGGGCACCCTGTCGCACGTAAACTTTGCGACATTCTTCGTACTGAACGCGAGAGCTGGAGCTAATGAAATTTAAGATTCCTGCGAAAATGTACAATGTCGAGTTTTTGGCAGAACAGCATAGCAAGCTTCAACTAGACAACAAGGCTTCAAGTGGTGCTCGGTTTGCCTTTACAAGTGCTAGTTCTCAACATGTTGTTTGGAGGAAGAAGCACCTATGTGATTTTGACTTGAAAAATGATCCATGCCTACAGTAGGTGGATGCTGAAACTGGGTTTTACTCATCCGTTTAACTTGTTGCCGTGTGTGTAATGGGTGGAACTGGAAGTCAGTTATCCACAAAGTCAGTGTCAACCATCACATGCATGCATGTGCTTTTCCAGTAACAGGTAAAAAAACAACGTGGAAGGATTATGCTGCAAATATTTCATATTTTATACTCCCTCCGATCCATAAAAGCGTCACGCGCTCATTTTGTACTAAGTGGGCGACACTTTTTATGGATCGAGTAGCATTAATCCGTCGTCTTACAGATTGGGTATGTCTAGAAGTTAGATTTTCTGTGGTGGTTCTTTACGCAACAATTGGTCAGTATTGACATTGAGAAGATTGTTGCCTCTTTGATGCCTTGTTTTACTCTCTAGTGCTGATGTACAGTGGCAGAGCTTCAAAGAAAATCTTGGGCAGGCCAAGGTGAAATATAGCACAATATTTGTTTTGGGTTGAACTTGGTTGAATGAATGTGAAATAAAACTATTGTTTAATTTATGAAACGTAAAATCTTGATAATCTACAAGAAGTCGAGGATTTTTTGTTGTTGTCGAAAACGATATCATTACAGCGATTCGTGATTGCCCAACATAAGGCGCAAATTAAACTTCCACCTGAATTTGTGATTTCAGTTTTGTGCCTTAGATGAAACGTACCTTAGGTACAAGCTGTGAAACACGTTTCTTCTTTTTCTTTCAAGAGTGCGTCGTCTTGATCGATTATCTCGCCCTGGAATAGCTCTAATGAAATCATGTGTATAGTGTATTCTTTTCGTCCCAATACCCGCGGCGCCATCGTTTTTGTATTTAACTTTGACCACAAATACATGTCTCGCTTGTCATAGAATTTGTATTATTTAAAACTTACTCAAATAAAAATTAATGGTATAATTTCTCTGACGTATGATCCATGTTTCTTTGGTTAAACTCCAAACCTGAAAAGCGTGTGCCAACGAAATGAGGACGGAGGGAGTATCCTATAACATGAAAATACATGGAGTTTTCTACACACAAAAAATGTGATCACGGCATTTGCTACAAAAAATGGTGCACCTTAGGTGTGTAAAAACACACTATTATAGATCGAAAAAATATGATGCATAATATCTGAGCACTGGCCGTCTGATGGGAGATATGAAAACAAATGAATAAACGTGTGCATGTGCTTGTTGGGAACGTGTGTTTGTTTTTCAGGACGTGTGTCTCGATTTTGGCCGTGCGAATTTGGTGGCTGCCGATGAGATACAACAGAAGCTCTCGTGACGTGAAGCTAAAAGATGATAAGAATTCTTATAAATAAATAAATAAAATGGTAACGTGATGGCTTATATTCCTCCACGAGTCCTTTTGATGCGCACACAGCACGTGTGGGATGTGACACGAACAGAAGGACGGATACATTTGCATCAAGACCCTTTCTAAAATAGGTTATTTATCGACGTCCTTCCTAGAAGTGTATAGCGTCAATGACCAGTCTTTTCGCCATTACAATTTTCTGCCCTTTTCTTTTATTAGAAGGATATATACCTACATTAGCAGACGAATCTGCAGGGATGATTGAGTCAAGCCGTGGAATGTTTCCCTTTTGAATTTTGTATACAGTCAGCATCAGTTCTACCTGTATATAGGCGACTGGCCAGAGGTGGATCTATCATCCCTGAGAGGCACATAACTTTTATCTGAGCGGATTTTCGCCCGAGGCAATCTTTAAAACACTTTAGTGCAAGTCAACATTGGTTTTCAACGTAAGATTCTATGATCTTTGTCATAACTCTCGCGTCCGAGCTTGGATTTCGAATATACTTATATATCCACTCCGATCCCCTCAGAGAGAGGGCTATCCAATGGTAAACTCCTATCTTAAGGTTGAGTCTGTATTCTAATAGGCTCCAGCCATTATTTGTGCTTCATCCTGTTTTGTTCCTCCAACCACCTTTGAGCGTCAAGAATTACTATTCGCTAAAAAATGTGCCACTAAAAAGCGCATAATACACATCAATACTTGTATTGATATGTGTTGTCGGGCTACCTTCCCCGTCCTACTGTAATTAGACGATGTGTGGCAGACAATGAAGCGCATGTGTGTGGAAGCTTGGACGGTGACGTCGCAGAGCACATCGTGACCTTGCAGACAGTCAGTATGTTTCCTCGTCTCATCCATGAAACAGTCTACTGATCAAGCTCTATGACGCGACGACGACAAGTCTAGAACATGGAAGAAGAGGAAGGAAAATACCTAAACATGGCGGAAGGAGGGGGTATGATACCAATCTAATGTCACATAAAATATTTTGTAATATAGTACTTGTATTTGGTTAAATGCTTGTGTATTATTTGTTAGAGCAAATTAATGCGTGTTAGCTAAACATGGAGGTAGTATTTTTTTTTCTTTTAGCGAGATGGAGGCCCAAAAACTATGTACACCACAAGCTCACTGCCATGCTGCTAAAAAGGCTTCGACCTTGGGCCCATATCTTTGCACGAGAAAAGAAAAGATCCCGGCCTAGGCCTATCTATCTCATGTTCGTGAATCGTAACTTATTATACTTTCCATAGTCTACATTGGTTCGTCAATCATCAAATTCAAACAACAAACCTGAGTTTGCATCGGATCGGATCGTAATGCGGCGGCGCAGAGCTCCCCAGCCGGCAGCCGACGGTCCTGCAGTTACGTGGAGGAGGAAGCTCGATCCGCCGCCGGTCGACCGCATCAGCGCCCTCCCCGACGATCTCCTCCGCGAGATCATCCACCTCCTCCCTGTCAAGGACGGCTGCCGCACCCAAGCGTTCGCGTCCCGGTGGCGCCACCTCTGGCGCTCCACCCCTCTCAACATCGACTGCTGTGACCTCGGTCCTTCAACAGCTTTCTCATACAGGTGCAGAGGCGTCTCGCCGGCCGTGTCACCCATCCTCTCAGCCCACCCTGGCCCCGTCCGTCGCCTCTGCGCCAGGAGCCACCACATGTACAACGGCACCATGGACGACGACTGGCTCCGCTCCGCCGCTCTCGACAGCCTAGAGGAGCTTGAGTTTATCGGCCTAGCGCAGAGGCTTCCCGTCTCCATCTTCCGCTTCTCGGAAACCCTTCGTATCATGTTCATCGCACATTGCAACCTCACCGACGACATTGCCCAAGGGCTCCACTTCCCCCGGTTGAAGCAGCTTGGGCTTGAGTGTGTCCATGTGTCGGAACGCTCGCTGCGCGGCTTGATCGCCGGATGTCCCGTCCTGGAATTCTTGCTAGTTCACGGGAGTAGCTCCGGCTTCCGCTGCCTCCGGATCAACTCTCCTAGCCTTACAAGCTTATGCGTGCACGTCGACAAACCCTATGTTAACCTCAACTTTGATGAAATCATCATCGAAAATGCCCCTCGTCTTGAAAGGTTGATCCATCTCTATTCAATTTGGGGTCTCGATGTATCGGCATACTATGCGCCTAAAGTGGAGACCAGTTTGGGCATCCTTACTAATTTGCAAGACTTCGCTACAAAACTAGAGCGTGCCTTCCGAGTTATTCAGGTAAATAATCGTGGTATTTATACTTGGTGCCTTCGTGAGGCTAGCTTCCCTTTTTTGCTCTTTTTTTTATGACCTAATTTTGTCTGCCTTGCTGGATTAAGAAATCGCTTGTTGATAGCCCGACAACGGCAGTCCACACTGTCAAGAGTTTATCTATCAATATGGAAATTCTTAGTTTGGATAAAATTATTGATTTCATGAGATTATTTCCGTGCTTGGAGAAGGTGCACGTGAAGGTGCGTTCTTCGATATTCCTTTTTCGTTCAGCTTAGTTTTGATATTTTTGCTATTCTGACGTCATTAATTTCTAGTCAGACATATCAGATGCGAAATATTGGTGGAATCCAAACCGGTGGCGTCTTAAACATCGGAAATTTATAAGATCGCATGACATCCGTGTGAAGACCCTAGTCTTGGAACCGTATCTGGGCACCTTGTCTCACGTTAACTTTGCCACATTTTTTGTACTGAACGCAAGAGAGCTGGAGTTGATGACATTTAGGATTGAGGCCGGCGTTTACAATGACGGGTTTTTGGCGGAACAACATAGGAAGCTTCAGCTAGACAACAAGGTTTCAAGAGGTGCTAGGTTTTATTTTACAACTACTACTTGGCAGCGTGCTGTTCTTAACACCAAGCATCTTCGTGATTTCGACTTACCTGATCCCTTCCTAGGTGGATGTTGAAATTGTGTATTGATCATCCGTTTGTAGCTATAGCTAGTAAGGTCTCAAATTGGACTGTATTAGAAAGCCCACGTGAAATGATATCGATGTGCTGACAAGAATTTTGTAGCGTTAAAATGGTATCGTTTTAAGAATTATTATTAATGCAGAAAAACAGAGAACAGCTGGTGGTACTTATATAATATATAATATAATATCAGATCTGGTTACACAAGCGATACAATTTTTTTGCTAAAGCATCATGATGAGGGATTCTAATACGATAGGATCAGGCCTTTCCCTTGGTCACCGCGGACTGCAAGCTGGGTACAATGATCACCTGGCCGGCGCCTCCCTCCGTCACCGTACGTCAAGAAAGCCTCCTAATATAATCCTAAAAGCTAGTGTCGGTCTCCGCCGGCGAAACGCAGATCGTGCCGCCTTCTCCCGCCGTGCCAGGGTCTCTCATCTCGTGCCTATACAGCAGCTGTGATGTCGCCGCCGCGGCCACCACCTTCGCCCACATGGCCACCGCCAACAAGGTCGTGAAGGGGAAGCTACCGGCGAGCAGCGGCAATAGTGGAGGAGGCATCATCCTCAGGCAGAAAAATGTGAGCACTCTACTACCTAAAGGTTTAAGATCTTTGTGGGGTTTTTATCTGTTCATATTTAAGTTTTTCGTTATTTTCTTGTATTCTTACGCTTCCGTGTAAGTGTCAGTATGCAATCGCACCCAAATTAACTGATATATATCGTGAGAAAAAAACTACTCTCTACAAAAGAACCTAAAAGTTTAGTCTAAATGGGAGAATAAAACTTTATGAAGAGCTCAATTTAATGCTGGCAAAATTATAAGGGTAAGTTTCAGCTTTTCGCGCTCTACGATTGAAGTGGGTTACTGCTTATATTGAATAAAGTGGACAAAACCACATGATTCCTTTTTCGTCTATACCAGTGTCAAGAACATGAAAATGCCATTTATTTGGTATGAACTGTTTGAACTTTAAATGAGGTGAGATGCTTCCCAAGAAGTAGTTTTTCCTTGTATACATTTTTTTTTGAAAGAAATACGGTAGGGGAAGCCCCTATAGTGATTTTATTTTCGAAATAATAAGAACCCAAATCCGCGTCCGTGAGAACTTTACCTGGGTGGCTGGGTTGTACATCCACTTACCTAACCAAATGAGCTAGGCTCACTTCTCTTTCCTTGTATACATTGACTTGTTGTCAATCTGTACACCATTAATAAACTCTCATTCAGGCTCAAACTTGTTCTCCTAGGCTCAAACCCATTCCAAACTCCGACACTGAAGAGCACGGATAATGCTCGCTGAGTCTGATGCCCCCCAAAGTTTTTGTGCCGGTCTTTAAGACAGTTAGGTGCCATGACAAGTTCTAAGCATAGTAGTTGGTGGCCTTATTCGCAAACTCCACGCCCCTCTCCCTATCCAAGACAAAATCTACGTATATAATATCATCCATGTTACTGATTGCATGTGCAGTAACATTGCACACTAAGTAGTCTCTGGAATTTGGATACACAAGGAAGAAAATGAGACGCTCCTGGTCGCCCCCGTGGGCGACTCAGGGGTGGAAACGCTAGCGCGTCGCCTCCCGCTTCCCTCCCCCTCCCCTCCCCTTGCCACCGCCAGCGGACGCCTCCGGGCGAAGCCCGCGTGGTGCCAGCGGCGGAGGGACCTCCTCTACCTGCACGCCAGGGCTCCGTCGCGGGGCGGTTGCGGCTGGTGGCGGTACGGACATGGGCACCGGGTCTCGTCCGTCGGCGTCGAGGCTGCGCCCGCGTGGTTGACGATGGCGGTGAGGCCCATCTCCTCGCGCGTAGGTGCCCAGCCGAGGCCGGGATCCCTCCGGGCACAGGGCCTGAGCGTCCATGGCGGCGGCTCTTCCGATCTGGCAGTGGTGCGGCTTGGCGGCGGTTATGCAAGTCTAGGAATTGATGTTCTCTCTGCTCCTGCTGAGAAGGTCGAAGGAGGCGACAGGCCAGGTGAGATCTGGCGGCCGCCTCGCCTGCACGGCCCAGGGCAGGGGCCCTGGGCCCTGGTGAGCCCTTTCCTCCTCTGGCTAGGTGGCCGCCGACAACCATGGTGGCTGTTGGTGCCGACCCAGCAGCGGATCCGTGGCCGGCAGCCGTGGTGGCTGTCGGCTGCTTGCTCCCTCCAGTTCGATCGGGCGCTGGTAGCAGCAATGGGGCTGGTTCTCTCCTCTCTGGTGCGAGGGGTATGTGGGTGCTGACGACATCGAGGCCGCGTTTTCGTTTGGTCTGGGCTCGGGTGTCCTTGCCGTGGCGGTGGTTCTCGACTCCCAGTTTGGCTCGGTGGTGCGGGGCGTTTGGACGCCGGAGTGGCAGCCCAGGACAGTGGGAATCATTTGGTTGGCGGGCATGCCGGTGATTTTGGTGCTGGTTGGTGACCTCGGCCGTGCGGGCGGCATGGTGATTGACAAGTGACATCTCGTGGCAGCGGTGCGGTTGTTGTTTCGGTGACATTCCAAGCCCTGTGTTGGGTGGCCTAGAGTTAATGCCGAGGCTTGTCCGGTGTCTTACAGACCGCGGAGACGATGTCCTTGGATGCCGTTCCCTTCTTGAAGGCGCCATTGCGGCTCTCTCGGTCCCCTACGTACTCCGGGTGAAAACTTGAGATCCTCGGATGGGGCGGTGGCGGTGCATTGTGTCGTGATCTTCTTAAAGACACTGCCTTTGAGTACACAGAATGTTGCTTCCTAGAGCTGGTTGAGGCTTTAGTTGTGAATCTGGTGGAAGCTTCTCGTCGAGCTCTCTCTGGCAAGGTCTACGTCTTCTTCTGCACATCGGTGTTTCTTGTTTGGAGCTTCTTGGTGCCTGTCTGCAGCTTCTGTGGTCAGTGACGGTGTTCGTCGTTGCCCACCTGTAGTCTCCTCGGTGTCCCTCTTCGAGACCTCCTTGTTGAGCCTGCCTGCAACTTTGTGGTCGGTGTCTCCTCGACGCCCATCTTTGAGGCCTCCCTGTTGAGCCTGTCTACCAGTGTAGACGGTGGCGGTGTTCTTTGGTGTTTACATGTAATCGTCTAGTAGTTCTGTTCCTTGTGTGTGTGCAGGGTTGTGTTTTATGCCAGGTTCTCAACACTTTGTATCTTACTCGCCATTCGGTGTTATTAATTTAACATTAGGCCTTTTGGCCTTTTATCGAAAAAAAATTGGATACACAATATTCCTTACAGAGTTCTTGTTATAGAAGCAACGACCTGTTGGCAAAACCATAGATCGTTATGAATCAACAGAAAAACACGGAATCCAGATCACATTATAGTAAGTGAAATGATTTGTTCACAAGGTGGGATGAACAAATCCAGAGGTCGGACACAATAGCAACGAGCGGTTTGGGCCGATTCCGGACGTGAGAAGAAACGAGGACGACTCGATGGCAACTATTGTGTGCTTGGCTGGACGCAGGAAAAACGAGGAGTTTCTATCGGCAGCGTGACGAAGTGGCGGATTCGGTGTCCTGAGGAGGGGAGGTGGAGTCGTTTAGGAGGGGTGGTGGTGGTGTGGGGGGGGGGGGGGGGGGGGGTGGGGAGGTCGACGTGGGCTACGCCGGTAGTGACTGATGTTTTGAACTTTCGATAAAACAAAACTAAGTGGTGCCTTTTTGCAAAAAAAAAAAAAAACGTATTGCTACAAACTGGATAACCCAGTGCCACATGAGCAAATACCGAGCTGTGTATTGGTAATCAGTGACCGTAAGTATCTAAACTTTCACCAGTATTCCGTGACCGTAATTAGATATTCCCACAGTACAATGTATGAAGTGACCTAAGCCAACAAGTACGTGGATGCATTTTAAATTATTTTTATTTTCTTTTAGCTAACATGAGAATCCAAAGAAACGTACATAATTCTTTCTGGTAAAAAGGGCTCCGGCTCCGACCTAGCTTAATTGAGCCCATCTTTGCGCACGTAAAGAAAACATCGATCCCGTCCTATCTCATGTTCGTGACGGGACCTATTACAATTTCCAATAGGCTAGCTAGCTGCATTAATTGGTTCGTCGAAAAAGAAACAGTTTTTGTGGCACGAGTGCATCGGATCGGACCGTAATGCGGCGGCGCAGAGCTCCTAAGCCGCCGGAGGCCGACGGTCCTGCTGCTTGCAGGAGGAAGCTGACGGAGCCCGATCCGCCGCCGCCCGTAGACCGCATCAGCACCCTCCCCGACGAGCTCCTACATGAGATCATCCACCTCCTCCCTGTCAAGGACGGCTGCCGCACTCAGGCGTTCGCGTCCCGGTGGCGCCACCTCTGGCGCTCCACCCCTCTCAATCTCGACTGTTGCGACCTCGTAGATTCAACCAAAAAAAATTCATACGGGGAGTGGATCACTGCCTCCAGAGTCGTGACACGCATCCTCTCGGCCCACCCTGGTCCCGTCCGCCGCGTCTGCACCAGGGGCCTACCCTTATCCTACGGCGACAAGGAGGACGGCTGGCTCCGCTGCGCCGATCTGGACGGCCTAGAGGAGCTTGAGATCACCTGCCTATGGCAGAGGCTCCCGACTTTGGCCTTCCGCATCTCGCACACCCTCCGTGTCGCGTCCATCGCAGATTGCTCCCTCCCGGACGACATCATCGTCCAAGGGCTTCACTTTCCCCGACTCAAGAAGCTCGGCCTTGAGCGTGTCGACGTGTCCGAGCGCTCGCTGCATGGCTTGATCGCCGGATGCCCCGTCCTGGAATTCTTGATGGTTCACGCTAGTAGCTCCGGCTTCCGCTGCCTCCGGATCAACTCTCTTAGCCTTGCAAGGATATGCGTGCACATCGATCTCAAGGTGCAAACTAGAGAGTTCGACTTTGATGAAATCGTCATTGAAAATGCACCTCGTCTTGAAAGGATCATCTATCTATATCAACTTTGGGGTCTTGACGTATCGGTATACTATGCTCCTAAAGTGGATACATTGGACTTCCTTACTAATTTGCAAAACTTTGCTGCAAATCTAGCGTATGATGCCTCCAGGGTTATTCAGGTAATCAATCCTTGCCTTTATACTTGTTGCCTTCGGGAGGCTTTCAATTAACCCCTTTTTTTATACGCAAGAATTTATGCATCGTCAACCTTTTCATGTATGATCTAATTTTTGTCTTCCTTGCTCGATTAAGGAATTGCCCGTTGATCGCCTGACAATGACAGTCCACACTGTCAAGAGCTTATCTATCAATATGGGTTTTCTTAGTTTGGATGAAATTGTTCATTTAATGAGATTATTTCCGTTCTTGGAAAAGTTGCACGTGAAGGTATGTTTTTTGACATTCTGTTTTCGTAGTTTTTGATCAGCTAGGTTTTGATGTTTTTGCTGTTCTGACATCAATAATTTTTCAGTCAAACATATCAGATGAGAAATCTTGGTGGCCTAAAAATTTATGGCGTCGTAAACACCAAAATTTTAGAAGATCTCATGACATCCGTGTGAAGACACTAATATTGGAACCATATCTGGGGACCTTGTCTCACGTTAATTTTGCCTCATTCTTTATACTGAACGCACGAAAGCTGGAGTTAATGACATTTCATATTAAGGCCAGCGTTTACAACGACGGGTTTTTGGCGGAACAACATAGGAAGCTTCAGCTAGACAATAAAGTCTCAAGAGGTGCTAGGTTTCACTTTACAACTACTAGTTGTCAGAATGTTGTTTTGAGCGCCAAGCATCTCCGTGATTTTGACTTAAATAATCCCTTCCTAGGTCGATGTTGAAACTGTGTAGTATCAGCTGTTTTGCAGCAGCAAGCGAGGTCTTAAATTGGAGTGTATTAAATGGTGTTTGTACATTGGATGACACTCTAAAATATTTATTTTTTACTTTCAAGGAGGAAAGTTGTTGTTTAGTTACTGTTAATGAAAAAACAAATCAGTGCTCTGAAAAGATATTTTTGAAGCTCATTTTTGCCACTGATTGTTTTTTTATTTGTACAGAGCAGCGCAAATGTCCATTTTTTTTATTTGTACATAGCAGCGCAATTGTTTTTTTTTGTCACGAAATACGTCACTTATGTAGAAACTTGTATATGTTCATCACCAAAAAATTTGGAATTTTTAAAGATGTTTTACCATTATGTTCGATTTTTTTATTCGAGCAAGAGCATGTGAACTTGGGATTCAAAGTGAGTTTGTACTAATACATTGAGTACTCAACGTGACTTTCAAATTTTGAACCGAGGTTTCACGTCCAAGCCTTCAGATTAGTTACCGATTGGAAGAAAATTATTAGCTTATCTATATCTATATCTAATAATAAAAGCACTAACGTTTCTTCCTTCCAAAATTTCGTCCGTTTTTTTGTTCGTTCGTCCGTCTGTGGTTTCGTACATCCTCTGTATCAGGTCCGTCTCCAGTTCTCCCATCCGAAAAGTACTCCTGGTCGACGTGTGCACCTATATATAGACTGCTCGATCGAGATCCATCAATGGATCGATCAACTCGATCAATACAATCTTTGCTGGCGAGTCGCTAATCAATCGAATCGAGAATTTGTCGAGGATATGATCGAGACAAAGTTCATGGCGGTGTACCTGCTACCCAACCAACCAAGCGACATCAGCTGCTTGAGCGTGCCCGAGAACATCCTCTCCATCGGTGCCGGTGGCGATGTCTTTTGGTGTGTTTCTGCCTCTCCATTAGGGAGGAGTGCTACACGTCTGCCGACATGGGCGCCGCATTTCCGTCTCAACCTGCCCAACTCGTTGGCTTCTTCATCTGCAACTGTGGTTTCATGGTGAAGATGGTCGGCGACCACCTCGTGCGCGTGATTCTCGATCCCACCTTCCTCGCGGACTGCAGCCGCCGTCTCAGGGTGTCGGATGCTACGCCGCACGCTACCTCGAATTCTCCCTCCGTATTGAGTGATGGACTACTAGAGCGAGGTTGGTGCTCGAGTGCTCGATAGCATGGTGGCGGAGTACGACAGGAACATGAGGGTCATGAAGAGCATGAAAATAAACATGGAAATGTAGATATACCCTTACAAGTTGATGATACTAGCAGTCTCTACATGTTCTTGCAGACTTGCACAAAATCACTACACGAGTAACGCCAAGATCCTAGCAGAAAATATAGTAGCAACTAGTACACTACTTAGTTGAGCATATATTCCCACAAATAATCTTAAGTAGTCGGAACAAGCTCACAACGTTTAATAATTAGCAAGAGTTTGTGCTGATGGTGAAATATTCAGCCAGAACAAAGGATACGTTGTTCCTTCACAGGAAGCCAAGTGTCTCCAACTCCAGCGCCCTCCTTGGCCACGACCTCCCCACTCGAGGAAGCCTCTCCTTGGTGTTTCAATTGCGTCGTCCCATGTTGAAAAAATATAAATAAAAAGTTCCAAGTTCGTCCAAGCTCAAACGAGCTCACCCAGGCTCAAACCCATTCTAAAATCCGACACTGAAGAGCACGGATAATGATCCCTGACACGATAGATCGTGTCAAACCATAGATCGTTATGAACCAACAGAAAAACAGCTAATGACGGAATCCAGATTACAAGTGAAATGATTTGTTCACAAGGTGGGAACGACAAATCCACATGGAGCTTACCATTCATACACATGGAAGCTTACGATTTCGGAGCACCAAGAAAATATAGACTGTATGTAGTAGAAAAATGAAATGTGGATCTACTACCATATTGTGCTACTTACGCAACACATTTTTGAAAAGAGAAGAGATATACAGTAAATGTGTAAATAACTACATATACTTTCATCAGGCCTATTTCTCTCCTTTGCATGCACGATCAGCTTTTTTTTACAAGGATCAACAAATTACTTTCTCAGAATTAAGTTTAATGCTACTTTTTATTTGAACATGCGCTATTTCAGTCACAAGAGTATTTAAACCAGCGACATGCCGTCACACTAATGTTTCAACTTCATTTCACGGCATTTCTGGTGTTTTAATCTTGGGTTGGGATAATCCCAAATAAAACATCTCAAAACTCTTGAGCCAAACGAGGCCTTAGGGGGTGGGGGCATGAACGGAAACCTCCCCCATGGGGATAGTTGCCGAACTAATTTATTTCCCATAGGGTATAACGGGGATGGGCATGGTACCCTATACCCCATACCCAATACCCACTGGGGACCCGCTCTCCTCACATATGACATGTAGGGGCAGATTTTTGTCTATATATACATCTCTAAAAAAAACTAAAGAATTCACAATTCGCCAAATTTTGAGGAAAAATTCTCATCTCGATCAGACTGGTCTCCGATACGTGTCAAACATATCTATAATATTTGAGTATTCTATGATTGTTTTATATCAATGACACATGTTTCTACTATCTTATTATATCATTTTGAGACATTTTATTGGACTAACTTATTGACAAGATGGCCATTACCAGTTCCTGTTGTTCTTCATTTCAGACAATTTCTTAAGGATAAATACTCGTAATTGGACGAAAATTTATGATGATTTTTTATCGAACAAATGAAGACCAGAGCCAAAAGGGCGACCCTGAGGAGAAAAAAGCAGGAGGAGAAAAAAGATGCGTCAATTAGCTCGTACTTAACAGTACGACCTCCTTCATCTCATCGACGATGACAGGGTTCTCAAGCATCTGCATAACGCTATGTTGGTCCCTTCGCAGGGGAAAAGCAGTGCCACAGACAGTGCCACCACCCCCGCCATGTCGAGATCGGCGGGGTGGCACAAACTAGCAACATATACTATTGTAGGATATTCGATTTGGGGGGAGGGGGGGGGGGGGGCTATGGCCCTCCTCCCACCGAAACCTCCCAAACATAAAATCTGGGTTCAAAATATCATTACAATAATATGACGAAGATTATATTTTATTTATTTAGATGTTAGGAAATATTAAATCGAATATACGAAATCTATATGAATTAGCATTTTGTCGTAAAAAATATATAGGGGTATTGTATCATTTTCATAGCTGTACGAAATATTTCCAGCAAGCCGATAGCAAGTAGATGAGTATAGCTGGCCGAAAAGATCATCAACATCACCTTCCCTGTCACCCTGAAGTGGGACCCAATCTCCCGATTGTTGAGCTATGTGCTTAGCTATTTGTTCGCCCAGCTCCGGGATTCAGACTCACACAAGCGCGCGAATAAGAGGAGGAAGATCACACAAAGATTTTCAGATCTATTTTCATGTTCCACTTTATACATTTTTCCACTAATTATCCAACAATTTCAAGTTCAACTACTCTGCGGTCAAGCTCGACGCCGAGCTCGCACCCATCGTGTTGTGTTCCCGTTCCGACGCATCGGGCGGTGAGATCCCCATCGCAACCTCTCCTCCAACAATTTTTTGTCCCTGGATTATCATTGTTCTTTTCCTGAATAATTTTGGTGGCGCTCTGCTAATTGCCTGCCTCCATGCTGCAACGCCGAGTCGATTCTTTCCGCATGTATGCTTCCCAAATTCAATTCAGAGCTTAATTTCGTTCTTGAAACGGCAGGGCTTCCTCTTCTTTGATTGCGTCTCGTGTCCATCTTTGCCCCTTCCTCTTTACATCCTCTTTTATGGGATTTGGATCCATTGCTTGAAGTTTTTCAATGCGATGCAGAGCTTTGTTCATAGCAGTTGTCTTCGGATTGTGTTCTGAACCAAGCACCACACTATAACCGTCATACCGCTACATTGACCACACATATAAAGTTCACTTCTGTTTGATTTTTGTGTGCAAAGCTTCGAATTACACAGTATAACATTTTGTCATCTTTTGAGATTTTTTAGAAATAAAATGAAAAAAGAAAAAAAAAAGACCAGTTTTGAGGGTGCCGATAGGGGCACCACTCTCATATATCTGGACATATGTGGTGTGTCATCCTTCAAAGCAGATACATTTTAAATTGCGTGTCCGGTGAAGATGCTCTAAACCCTAAATAAACGAGAAGGCAAGCTATTAGGCAGGGTCTGTCCATTTCTTGTATCTACTTTTGTAGTGTTTCTTCTTATTGTTGTTGTTAAAAATTATTTATTTTCAAATATGGAGACTTGGCCTCTCCGTTCCTCCTGGTGGTGGGCCATACATCGCCGGAGAGCTGTCCCATGCATCATCAACGGCTACAAATTTGGATTGTGTTCCCCATCCCTCCGACACGACTCCTCCTCATAAACGCTCTCTTCACCAGCCACTGTTTGCTTCCTCATTTAGTGGAAGTTGAGCAGTTCAGCTATAGATCCATCCATTTTTGAACTCAACTGCATGCCTTTGCATCCGTTTCGTCCAACAATGACGAACGAAGATTTCACTGATCAATGCTCAGATCTCAGCACAAACAGTGATTTTCGCCACTGATTTTTTTTTGTTGTTCTGAGCTGTTTGTGTGTTCTACAGCAAGATGATGATCTGAGCTAGTTCACTCTGCCTCGCTAGCTGCGTCTCTGACTGAGTACCGGGACCACCGACACGCCTGGGCCCACGGGTCAGCGGGTCTACAGTAGATGGTCCTCCCCGTCAGCACACACATGCGCGTGCGCAAATAATTAAAGCCACACTGTGAGCTTCTCCTCCACACCTCTCACTCACTCCCCAAGCTCACTCCCACTTCAAACAAACCCCTCCCAAAGCCCCAACCCACCATGGCCGCCAAGCTCGGGAGGAGGAAGAAGAGCATCTGCAATGGATCCGCCGCTCTCTTCGGCGCGCTCCTCCTCTGCTCCACGCTGTCGATGGCGCTCACCCCGGACGGTCGGTACCGCCAACATTCCGGCTCCGGCGAATCCATTCATCTCTGAAATCTGCCAAACACTCGCTGATGGATGCTCTGGTTGATTGGGTTGCAGGGGAGGCGCTGCTGGAGCTGAAGACGGCCTTCAACGCCACGCCGGGGGCGCTGGGCAGCTGGAGGCCCGCCGACGGCGACCCATGCGGCTGGGAGGGGGTCTCCTGCTCCTTCCCCGACCTCAGGGTCCAGTCCATGTATTATTCCCCCTCTGCCTTCTTCACCCTCCCCTGCATTTCTCCCTCAGATCAGATTAGATTAGATTAGCTCGCCCCAAAGCAAGATTTCCCCTCCCTGCTCTGTCTCGATTTGATATACTCAGCTTCCCCCCCAATGTTATCACTATTCCAAGGCCCGGTTCCCGATGCGTTCTTGGATTCCCGGTGTGCCCTGAATAATAATCTGTATCTGAAACTTTATCTTGTTTTGGGGCAGAAATCTGCCTTATATGCAGCTTGGAGGCATCATCTCCCCCAGCATCGGGAAGCTCAGCAAGCTGCAGAGGCTGTAAGATTTCTTCTATTACACAACCTTACTTTGTGCAGGATGCAGCAGCAGGCTCTCTGATATATATATATTTCCCCACATTTTTTCTCTCTTTCAGAGCCCTGCACCAGAACAGCCTGCACGGCCCGATCCCCTTGGAGATCAAGAACTGCACAGAGCTCAGAGCAATGTATATATGCCGCTCCCTACACCATCTAATTTATATATATCGGTTCACTCGATTTTGTACCAGTCCGCTGAAATGAAATGCTGGTGTCTCGATTAATTGTCTGTTCAGTTACCTGAGAGCCAACTACCTGCAAGGAGGCATACCCCCGGAGGTCGGCGAGCTCATCCACCTCACCATCCTGTAGGTTCTCTCTTCAGACAACATCGTCCTCTCCGACTGCCTGTTTATGCTCTACTCCAATGGTTTGTGGTCTGATGTGTGTGCTGAATGCAGGGACCTGTCTAGCAATCTGTTGCGGGGCACCATTCCAGCCTCGATCGGGAGCCTCACTCATCTGCGTTTTCTGTGAGTTTTGTTTGTGTGCTGCAATATTTTTTCGCATTGCTTAGCAGTTCGCAGTTTGAAATAACGGAAATGCTGATGTGAAACTTGATCGTGTTTTGGGTAGGAATGTGTCAACCAATTTCTTCTCGGGAGAGATCCCGAACGTCGGCGTCCTTGGAACCTTCAAAAGCAGCTCGTAAGCTTTAACTTTGGCCTCCTCGTTTCTTCAGTCAGTGTTCTTTATTAAGGAATGACATCTCTCTAGTTTGTAGTATCACTTAGTAGTAATGTATGCATTAGAAATTCAGAACAGGCTGTTCTCTAATGCATTTCGTCACATGTCGGGTGGCTAATGCAGGTTCGTCGGAAACCTCGAGCTCTGCGGGCTGCCCATCCAGAAAGCTTGCCGTGGAAACCTCGGGTTCCCTGCGGTGCTGCCGCATTCCGACCCCCTCTCCTCATCTGGCAAGTCTTACTTTTCAATAATTGAAATGAAATGCTACCTTCCCAATCCTGGGAGCAACTTTGTTTGTTCAATGTGTGTGACTAACTTATGTCGTCATTTGGTTTTGGTTCAACATACAGGCGTTTTCTCCCATCAGCAGTAACAAGACTTCACACTTTCTGAATGGCATTGTGATTGGTTCAATGTCAACCATGGCGGTCGCGCTGATTGCGGTAATGGGTTTCCTCTGGGTATGCTTGCTGTCCAGGAAGAAAAATGGCGTGGACTATGTAAAAATGAACAAGCCAACTACCCCAGATGGTAACGACTGAAAACATTCACTTGGTAAGTTTTGTCCAAGGCTGACTGAATGGAAGGAAACTAACTGTTGTTTCTGTCATGCATGACTTAGGTGCAAAGCTTGTGACGTACCAGTCGAACCTCCCGTATTCGTCGAGTGAGATCATTAGGAGGCTGGAGCTGCTTGATGAAGAGGATGTGGTTGGTTGCGGCGGGTTCGGTACTGTGTACAAAATGATGATGGAGGATGGTACAACGTATGCCGTCAAGAGGATTGACCTCAATCGAGAGAGGCGAGACAAGACTTTCGAGAAAGAGCTAGAGATCCTGGGCAGCATTAGGCACATTAACCTCGTCAATCTTCGAGGATATTGCCGGCTCTCCACAGCCAAACTGCTCATCTACGATTTCGTCGAATTGGGCAGCTTGGACGGCTATCTTCATGGTAAGGCCTGTCTTATACTGTTTCATGACTGTTGTTGCAACGTTACTCCCGGTGGTGCAATCCCGTCATGCTTATAGCGCCGAGTTACCCAATGGCAGGAGATGCACAGGAGGATCAGCCACTGAACTGGAACGCACGCATGAAGATCGCCCTAGGTTCCGCTCGAGGGCTGGCGTATTTGCACCACGACTGCTCACCGGGGATCGTCCACAGGGACATCAAGGCCAGCAACATCCTTCTAGACAGATCCTTAGAGCCTCGCGTGTCTGATTTCGGCCTCGCAAGGCTGCTCGTGGACAGCGAGACCCATGTCACCACTGTCGTGGCGGGCACCTTTGGGTACCTGGCACCAGGTACTTGTTCTCTCTCTTTCTATGCTAGTTGACATTGTTATGTGTTATATCAATATTTAATATTTTATTTTGACGAAGACATGTTTTGTTCAATTTTGACATATTTTGTAGGAATTATTTGTAGTTAAAAGTAATCGTGACACTAACTTAGATCCCTTCCATGTTCTGAACAATTGAGCACCTCCCATCCAAATTAATAAAGCTTATTTTGACTTTGCATCAGAATACATGCAACATATTTACGCATTATTGTTTCGAGAGAAAGATTTTCTTTGTTCATTCTAACTAAAAAAGCTTCTTTTCAACTATAATATCAGAATATCTGCAAAGTGGCCATTCAACCGAGAAATCAGATGTGTATAGCTTCGGAGTACTTCTGCTGGAGTTGGTGACCGGAAAGAGGCCTACTGATTCTTGCTTCCTCAACAAGGGACTCAACATCGTTGGCTGGGTAAGTGCTCAGCGCTTGTTCCAAACCCATAACTTATCTGTATATTCATCCTCTCCAAATAAATATCACCCTGAACTACCAAGTTCTGAATCCTGAACTTTTGCTTTGTTGCAGCTGAACACGCTGACGGGGGAGCACCGGCTGGAGGAGATCGTGGACGAGCGGTCGGGCGACGTGGAGGTGGAAGCCGTGGAGGCGATCCTGGACATCGCGGCGATGTGCACGGACGCGGACCCTGTTCATCGGCCGTCGATGAGCGCGGTGCTGAAGATGCTGGAGGAGGAGATCCTGTCCCCGCCGTCCCTCAACGAGCTCTACTATGAGCAGCACCTGGAGCTCTGAGCCTCTGAGTGAGTGAGTGTTGTGACAACAGTACTTGTTGTGCTTGCTCATGAATCATGGTGACGGGGTCTGGAAGTAGCAAAATCTTGTAGATACATGATGGATGATGAACAACCGTGTGGAGTAGAACTGTGGCTGCTGTGCGGAGAATGATTTCTAGCTAGTGGTTCTTGGGACTAAACCAAATCAGTGTGCTTTTTTGTACATAGAGGCTAGTGACACCTTTGATCTTTTTCCTTTTGCTGTTGTTTGCCTGACCTGTTTTTTCTTCCTTTTTGACCATTTTGACTGCATGGCCCAAATGACTGATTGAGGACAACATGTGACCTAGGTGTTTATCAGGCAGGGGTAAAAAAATGATTTTGCACTTTCTTCAGACCAAATTACAAATTAGAGGGAAGCACTACTGTTTCAGAAGCTGTTAATAAGCTACTGGCAGTAGTAGGAGTCATCTTTGTCAATAACTTTATGATGCTAGTTTAGTTTAGGGGAGCATTAGCCTCCTGGATGGGGTAGTTTATTTAGGGAACAGCTTGCTGAGTGGCTCCAAAAATTCCAGCCTTGAGCAAGAATCCTGCACAATGCTCCAGGAATACTAATTGGTTGCATATTCATCCATTCTACCTTAAAAACCGAGCCCCTCATCAAGAGAAAGAATACTACTGTAAATGGAGATCTGAATCTTGACATGCACAGTGCTCAAGACCAAGCATGCAGAGATCAAATTGAAGAAATAAAGAAAGAAAGGTGTTTTGAAACCGTGGAATGCAGATGCAGCAGGTCACAAACGGTCGACAGTCTCTGCTTGCTAGTACTCAAGGCACTCTGCACTGTCTTTGAGCATTTAATTAGAAGAAGCGCAGAGTATCACGTGCTGTTAGTCAGACAACTTTCCGTGAGAAATTTTTAGACTTCTGAAATCTGAAAAAATTATGGTAATTGAAACCGTATGAACTAACTAATCACAGGGTACTCTGAGATTTTTCTGATCAGTCTTACACCTTTTTCTTCCTTTTTCTCTTTGCATGAAGACTGACCAAACTCTTAGCCATACATGTCCCTTGCCCCGGCGAGCACTCTGCTCCCCCGTTGCCTCCACTTCACCCGGTCTTGTTGCATCTTCAGTGCCGGTTACAACGCCTTGTTAGACCTACCTCTATGCAGCAGCAGCAGCAGCTTTCTAGCTCTTTGATTAACTATGCGATGATATGGTTGCAACGCATGAGCGGCAACCAAAGTTTCAGATTCGAAAGTGTTTGGTTGCACAACGATATGTGTTGTAACCATTGTCCTATCATCTATCTGTTTCGCGTTGTTGAATTTCTGTTTGGTTAGATGTATGGTACGGTCGTGTTGATTTGTACATCTAAATGTCAAAGGAGTTTCTTTAGAGAACCACATATTTTATTAATCGAAAATCAAGTTACAATAAGCAACATATGTGGAAACTAAAAGATGAACCGGGATAAAATGATTATCCTGAATTTACAGATAAAAATCCCAAGAGATCGGGAAATACAAAACAATCATCATGGTTTTCTGTAACCACTGTAGCGAGCGGCCGCCCCTCAACTCCAGCGCCGCCAAGACGAACACCGGAAAAGACGCTGAACTTCCACCATTGCAAGATCCGAGAAAGCACCATCGCCAACGAGAGGCTTTGTGAGTCGATGAACAGTCCTGCTACACGCAGCGAGGCAAATATCGCTGTTGCCCTCCTATTGAGAACGTGTTTGGTTTGGTTCGGCTTGATCTGTATGCCCCTCCTATCGAGAACATGTTTGGTTCAGCTCTATATGCCCTCTCCTACTATGAACACAGTCCAACCAATAGGAGCAATGCCATCGTAGCCGCCGGCCGACCTTTGTCCTGCAGTAAATATTCAAAAAAAGGGAAAGATCCCACTGGAGAATCATGAAGCCTGAACGTAGTGCGACTCCAACCAATAGGAGCAATGCCATCGTAGCCGCCGACCGACCTGTGGTCCTCTTCAGTGCTAACAGAGCAAGGATGAACGTCGCGGTTCTAGTGACAGATTCCACTCGGCACTCCTCTGGCACCACCTCGGACATGATAGCAATTGGAAGTATGCCGACAAATAGTGCCACCGCCGCCACCACTGCCCCCCTCGCTGCATCGAAAAACATCTGAAATATTTATAGTAATTGAAACAGTATGACCTTTCACTAATCCGGGAAAATTTGACATTATTTAGAGAAGTAATAAATTAGGTAGAACGCAAATTCAAATGCCTTAAAATAGTAAATCCATTATTGCAAAAAGATAGCAGTAGCTAATGACATGTGTAGTATTTCAATGTTTTTTCAAGCACATATTTTATGTATGTGTGGTTTTGGTGGGAAACAAAATCATAGATCGGCCACTAACAATTGCTAGCTCTGATCCTTAATTAATCACTAGGAGGAAACTAGGGTGTAGTAGAGTGTCCATAAGGCAGTGATGTAGGCGACTATTGTGTTGGAGAGAATGGCGCCGCCGATTGACCCGATTTCGAGTTCATCTCAGTGGCTCGGTCCTTGTTGGGTGCGTGTTTTCCAATTTCCCATGATAATCAACTATGGGGCTTACACGGTGTAGGTGCTGATGGCCTTGAACTTAGCTTAGGTTGAGACTCCAAGCGCAGAGTGTATAGTATAGGAAAGACGGTTTTCCCACGAGGGGTGACTCGAGGATTTAATATCGAACTCTCGGGTAATCAGTAGTGAAAGATTTATCTTTTTATCCTTCTCTTGAAAACCTACAAAAAAAATAATTTTTTTTGTGCCCTCAACCTTACCAAGTGGTTGTCAAGCACAAGGTGTGAGAATGATATGAAAATATAACAAATGCAAACAAGAAATAAATATGCAATGATGGTAAATAAATATGCAAGGATGGTAGAAACAATGATGGATGATATTTTTGGGTTTTGAATTGTGAATGCAAGATATAAAAGTATTTTTGTATTTTCGGATTTTTAAATGGCAGAAAATGGAAAATACTTAAAAGTTGTTGGAAAGGTGTTTCTTATGATTAAAAATGGACCGGGGTTCATGGTTTCACAAA
This sequence comes from Puccinellia tenuiflora, assembly GCA_012064385.1. Classification (NCBI taxonomy): domain Eukaryota; kingdom Viridiplantae; phylum Streptophyta; class Magnoliopsida; order Poales; family Poaceae; genus Puccinellia; species Puccinellia tenuiflora. Next base: position 85,767 of record QRDG01000494.1, read on the forward strand.
TGCACTCTCTCTTTAATAAAGTGGTAGATAAAGGAACAATAGAATTGACATTTGAGATTGCAACAAAAAGGTTTCATGACAAGTTACTAATTATATGGGCATCACATCCTAACCTAGAGATCTTTTGTTTATTAATCTCTCTTATACTCCACCAAGATGTGAATTAAATCTTAACACCTCGTTAATTAAGATAAATCAGAGTATAACTTTAATTCTTATGACATGATGTTAAAATAAGAACATACTAGATCTAGTCATGGAGAAGTGGCAATGGTCACACCCACACCTCCGGTAGCATGGTATTTTTCTTTATTTCTAGTGAGGCAACAAAGTAAGGTAAAAAAAATACCCAAGTGGACCGTGAAACTTCTCTCACTTTCACCGTACTAGCCACCCCCTCATTACTCCAACTAATGCACACGTTTCCACACACACGCTTTCATAAACATGCTTGATCAAAACAAGTAGACAAGAACGGGGTACATAATATGCATCTACTTTTATAACTAAAACAAAACAATTGCAATCTCAAACATATATTAACTCATAAAGAGATCCACCACAAAGGAATTACATAGATGACCGTAATCATGTTCAACAGCTCATACGGTGCTAATTAGTGAAGCTCAAGAGAGGAGAGATACATAAGTTACTTCCACAAACCCATAGCCTAGGGGTGGACTTTACTCCCTCTTCATCATGGAGACGATAGAGATGTCGTTGGGGAAGATGGAGACCACGCCGGCAGCGCTCCGCCGGAGTTTTCCCCCTCCAATCTGCAGCTCCAGATCTCTGTTTCGGTGTTTCTGTGTTTTCGGCGGCCTCCCCTCCGAAAGGCGTCGGGAGACTATTTTTATAGTCGTTTTTAGGTCAAGACGAAGCTTCTGGAAGAAAGATCGACGGCAACGGAGCCATGAGGGCCCATATGAGTGGTCCCATGCGGCCAAGGAATCTGGCCGCGTGGGCCACCCTCTTTCGGCCTTCGGGCCTCCACTTTTTCGCCTCCTTCGCTCCTACGCTTTCTTCCTTCCAAAAAAATGATCCTCGTAAATTTTCAGGTCAATTGGACGTCGTTTGGGTCCCTGAAACATCAAAATATAGAAAATAGGGTTTTCTGCCAGTGCAAGGTTAATTTCAGAAAAATAGGAAAACTGTGAAATTTTCCCAAAATCATTATAAAACAATGATATAACCCTTATATGATGCAAATATGATTGAAATATGAGTATTATAATGCAAAGTTCATGTGTGCATTTTACATGCATTAGCATCCCCAAGCTTAACCTATACTCGTCCTCGAGTATGAAGGTGATAAAACCAACATGGACTTTGCATTTTAATACTATCAATGGATATCAAAGATGATTACTATTGCTACATAGAGTCAAATGCTTCATTCTTCAAAGGAGTAGCTATATGCAAGATAGATTATAAAGTGATATCAAATATTCAATGTAAGGATGTTCAATGATAATTCACAAAGTGCAACATAGAAGAAAGTACTATGGACCAAATGTATGCATAATGAAAAGTAAAAACATCCTAAGTGGTCATAGAGTACTCTTGTAAATCTGAATATAAAAGGTGGACACTTTGGAAAGATATATAAATGAGTAGAGGTAAAACATGAATAAGTTTCATCTAACTTCCAAATGCTTCTACTTAAGTTAATGTTTGCAATGTGGTATTCATTGGTGTCAAGCTCTCATTCCCCCATCATAACATCTTGAATGGTTAAAGTTTAAAGTGAAAGCAAATATGAGTAGTGTGCTTGACAAAGTATGGGTTGAAAGCTTCATGCCCCGTGAATACGAGTACCTACACCATGGTGTTATTCAATTTGGGCTACCAAGCAAGTTCAAGTTAAAGTCATTGTAAAAATAGCGTCATCAAGAGGGTCAACTGGGGTACCTCTTGTCCCAGGACATGGAACAAGCCCATGTCAAAATGACAATACAAACAAACATAATGAACAATCTCAACACCCTTTTTATTTACTATTGGTATAGCTTTTTATCACGAGGTGCATCACTGAAGGTTCACATAGCATATAAGTAAATTTCCACAATGAATGATGCATGGCTTAGATTAGCGGCCCAGGTGTCTCTCTAGCCATTTATACAAACTACCTAAACTTACTTAGTTTCCACATTTATTTGGCACTATGATAGGCATCCATAAACAAAAGCACATGATATCAACTAAATAATTAAGAACATGTTGAAAGCTTGCCATGTGACAGCACATATGGGCTAACCCCCAACCAAGACTCTTGTCAAGCTCACAGCTTCATAATTTTAATCACAATGGTTCATGTTTATTAAGTGCAATAAAAGTAAGGTGTGAGAGCTTTTTAACCAACTTTTCCCATAACAATCAATAACATAATCATTTAAATTCAGAGGTATAGATAATACAAAGTAACATGATAAACATACTTGGAATAGCATAAAGATAATAGGTAGATATGGTGGACTCACTAGAAAAACTTTGGTTGAAGGTGTTGGAAAACAAGTTTTTACTTGTTGGAATTTTTTGGGCTAGCAAAAGGGAGAAAGTTTACCGTCTAATTGCATGCACAAGTGTCCATAGAACTAACCAAACCATGTTGAACAAAGTAAAGTAACATTCAACATCAAAACATGAATAAGAGATAGCTCTTGATAAAACACTTGCAAATTAACACTCATGAAAAAGCACATGAATCATGCAACTATATGTATCTTTTTAAATCAACTCAAACATCCCTTTCCCAATCATTTTAATAGCGTCCAACTTAATTCAACACAAATTTCCAGTATCTCTTTCATATAAAAAATGATAGTGGTGGTCTCAAAACAAAAATCAAACCAAAATAAAAAGCAAATAAAAGACGCTCCAAGTTTATGCGATAAAGTGCATTGATCGAAAAACAGAAGTTAGACGTGTGCAAACCGAGAGTGTGTTAGTCCAGTGGGGTTGTCTTCACATCCCCAAGCTTATGGTCTTCACCATCCTTGGATAGCTCTTGGTGCATCTCCTCTAATCCCTGTGAAAAAAATTGAAAACACTGTTTTTCCCATTTCTTTTCTGTGGGGTGACATTAGTAGTGATAGACAAATGAATTGCTTGCTGCATAAAATCCTTAAAAAAATTCATATGAATGTCTAGAAAGTGTATAATGTTGTATGCCTTCTTATAAACTCAATTGGATGAAAAATATTCAAGTTAAAAGTTCAAAGAATGCATCAAATAAAATGGGACAGAATCTGTCCAGAAAAACAGTAGCTATGAAACGCATTTTTCTACCCATCTTAAATATGTCTAAAAATTCTGAAAACATTCATGCATACCGAGGATGAAAATTTGTAGTTACAGTAAAAATTCCAGCTCATTCGGAGTTACAGAATAGGAATGAAAAATCAAACCGTGCACAGATTCGTGCTGGAATAAAATCTCCGAATGCAAATAGCAACTTTTTCAAACCAAAATGGGTAAAACTTGGCACTTTATTAAAAATTCCAGAAACAAAACTAAAAACTAAGTCTCTTGTTACATCAAGAGGACACAAAGAAAATCAAAAATAAAAACAACTGGGTTGCCTCCCGTAAAGCGCTTTCTTTATAGCCATGTAGCTAGGCTTCTTACTTAATATTTATTGTGGACGAAGCTCATGAGGGAGCTTGAACTTTGCTATGTCCCTCTTCCTTGGGAAGTGTTCCATGCACTTCTTGTGTGGAAACTGAAACTTCACATTCCCTTCTTTTGAATCAATGATAGCACCTGTGGTACGAAGAAAAGGTCTTCCATAGGTTTTATTCCCCATATCCATGATTAGAAAATCAATAGGTACAAATGTCATATGCAACTCTATCATAACATCACTTACTTTTCCTAAAACATGTTGAATGGAATCATCAGCAAGTGCAAGTTCAATAGAGCATTTTTCAAGATTCTTTAATTCAAGAACTTCATATAATTCTTTAGCTAAACAGAGACACTAGATCCTAGATCTAATATAGCATGGTGTGTCTCTTTTCCAATGGTTACTAGTACTTTGGGAATCCATATATCCCCAAGCTTAGGTGGTATCATAGCTTCTTGGTTGTATCTAGCAATCTTTTCTTTTAAAACATGATTAGCAATATAAGAACGAAAACCTGCTTGGTTAACATTAATGGAAGGATCACTTGCAAATTTTTGTAAGATAGATATTAATTCATGCAAGCTACAATTCTCTAAGTCAAGTAATGGTTCCTTGACTTCACTAAGCATTTTAACTTCCTCAACCTTTGTTTCTTTCATTTTTACCCAAACTAGCTTCTCATTTCTTTTCTTTAGAGAAGCATTCAAGGCTATTTGGAGATCGTCCTGCTCTTCTTGTTTAAAGGTGATAACTATTTGTCTAAGATTACAAACCATTTCAGTGGAACAAAATCTTTCAATGAATGAAGCTTTTAAATTAAACCAAGTGCTAAAGTTTCCAGGTGGCCATCTTAATATCCAATCTAAGGCTTTTCCAGCTAGGGAGTAGGGAAAAAGCTTAACTTTAATCATATTAACATTGGCATGGTTCAAATTTAACACTTTGCATCTTTCATTAAACTTCCTAAGATGAAATATAGGATCTTCTTTTGGTTTCCCATAAAAACGGTGTTCATAAATTATTTTAGTGATATTATGTTCTACTTCAAATTTTTCAACAGGGATATTCATATCTTGAGGAAAGTTCTTAACACTAAATGGCCAAAAGGTTCTCTTTTCCATTATGCAAGTTTTTATCTGTTCTTTTTTTATGCAAAACTGAAAATAAAATGACACTAAGCAATGCAAACCGAAATAACAAATGCAACACAAAATGCAAAAATGAAAATTAAATATGCAAACCAAAATATAAATATGATATGCAAGACAATAACAAAACAAAATAAAATGCTTTGAAGGTAAAGATGGATAAGATGATGCTCACGTAGGTGCAACCTCCCCAAGCTTAGGTGTTTGCACAAGTTGGTGATGAAGTTGACTTTGTTGTGAGATGCTCCTTTGGACACATCTTTACAGAAATGATTCCCCGGCAACGGCGCCAGAAAACGTCTTTGATGGCCTTGAACTTAGCCTAGTTTCAGACTCCAAGCGCAGAGTGTATAGTATAGGAAAGACGGTTTCCCCACGAGGGGTGACTCGAGGGTTTAATATCGAACTCTCAGGGAATCAGTAGTGAAAGATTTATCTTCTTATCCTTCTCTTGAAAACCTACAAAACAAAGTAAATTGTTTTGTGCCCTCAACCTCACCAAGTACTTGTCAAGCACAAGGTGTGAGAATGATATGAAAATATAGCAAATGCAAACAAGAAATAAATATGCAATGATGGTAAATAAATATGCAAGGATGGTAGAAACAATGATGGATGATATTTTTGGGTTTTGAATTGTGAATGCAAGATATAAAAGTATTTTTGTATTTTCGGATTTTTAAATGGCAGAAAATGGAAAATGCTTAAAAGTTGTTGGAAAGGTGTTTCTTATGATTAAAAATGGACCGGGGTTCATAGTTTCACAAATGCACTCTCTCTTTAATAAAGTGGTAGATAAAGTAACACTAGAATTGACATTTGAGATTGCAACAAAAAGGTTTCATGACAAGTTACTAATTATATGGGCATCACATCCTAACCTAGAGATCTTTTGTTTATTAATCTCTCTTATACTCCACCAAGATGTGAATTAAATCTTAACACCTCGTTAATTAAGATAAATCAGAGTATAACTTTAATTCTTATGACATGATGTTAAAATAAGAACATACTAGATCTAGTCATGGAGAAGTGGCAATGGTCACACCCACACCTCCGGTAGCATGGTATTTTTCTTTATTTCTAGTGAGGCAACAAAGTAAGGTAAAAAAAATACCCAAGTGGACCGTGAAACTTCTCTCACTTTCACCGTACTAGCCACCCCCTCATTACTCCAACTAATGCACACGTTTCCACACACACGCTTTCATAAACATGCTTGATCAAAACAAGTAGACAAGAACGGGGTACATAATATGCATCTACTTTCATAAATGAAACAAAACAATTGCAATCTCAAACATATATTAACTCATAAAGAGATCCACCGCAAAGGAATGACATAGATGACCGTAATCATGTTCGGCAGCTCATACGGTGCTAATTAGTGAAGCTCAAAAGAGGAGAGATATATAAGTTACTTACACAAACCCATAGCCCAGGGGTGGACTACTCCCTCTTCATCATGGAGACGGTGGAGATGTCGTTGGGGGAGATGGAGACCACGCCGGCAGCGCTCCGCCGGAGTTCCCCCCTCCAATCTGCAGCTCAAGATCTCTGTTTCAGTGTTTCTGTGTTGTCGGCGGCCTCCCCTCCGAAAGGCATCGGGAGACTATTTTTATAGTCGTTTTTAGTTCAAGACGAAGCTTCTGGAAGAAAGATCGACGGCAACGGAGCCACGAGGGCCCAGATGTGTGGTCCCACGCGGCCAAGGAATCTGGCCGCGTGGGCCACCCTCTTTCGGCCTTCGGGGCTCCACTTTTTCGCCTCCTTTGCACCTACGCTTTATTCCTTCCAAAAAATGGTCCTCGTAAATTTTCAGGTCAATTGGACGTCGTTTGGGTCCCTGAAACATTAAAATATAGAAAATAGGGTTTTCTGTCAGTTCAGGGTTGATTACAGAAAAATAGGAAAACTGTGAAATCTTACCAAAATCATTATAAAACAATGATATAACCCTTATATGATGCAAATATGATTAAAATATGAGTATTATAATGCAAAGTTAATGTATGCATTTTACATGCATCAGGTGCCCGCAACAATCGGCCGAAAAATTAGGGAATACTGCCAGTATTCGATGCCATGGCGTAGGTTTTGTTCGGCAGTGCTGGTCGACGTTGGAGGGACGCCCATGATGGCCTACTTCTCCAACTGCAATAACCCCTGGATGCTTAACGCCGCTTCGCCAACATGCATTTTATCATGAAGCCTGATCGACATACTGCAACATCCTCGCCACCTGTACGGTTCAACCTTTCATATTCACGTCGGTGCACCAATCTTATGTCAGATCATCATTCATAGAGAAATAAGACAAATATTCCCACGGACTTAAAAAAAATCCAGCTTGGTGTCGTCGACCAACCTGACTTCATATATGATCGTATACATGTTCAAAATCTTATATCGGCCAGTACTAATTCTAATGCTAAGTTAATTACTAGGAGGAAAAATGAGATTGCAGAGATTTGTGGATAATGGAGCATTACATAGCTATTTATCTTTTCAGAACGCATTGCACTCCGAGGAAACTGTAAGTAACACCACTTGCTGGAAGAGTTTTTTGTACAATCCCTCGAAAAAAAAAGAGTTTTTTTTTTGACAAAACCACAACTACGTTGATTTTCCCACAAAACACCACCGTCTACAAATATTGTCGTTAACGGAGTAAACACCACACTAGACACATTGGGCTCACTGCCGGTGCCTACGTGGTCGTGGCGCCGCCCATGCGGATCATTTTGATTAGTTTGTTAAGTCTAGGTGGAGAGAGAAACCATTTATTTCGTGGATATGCACGACATGGCGGACACATATTATTACAATATATATATTTAATTCTATATTTATATTTATGAGGAGCTTAAGGTATTATAAAATCTTTGGGGAATTTAGTTTTTATATCTATTGTTATCATTATAATTGGTAATAATACATACGTTATAGTACATATGTATTTATACATTTAAAATTATGAAATTGTGAAGTTTAACTTAAACGCCACAGTGTGTTGTAAATATCCTTCCAACATTCATTTCTAGTCCTCGTTTTCATCGGAAGAAATGCAGAATGTTATGTTATATTACACGCTAAACCAACAGATATATTTTACTCCCATCGGTTTTAAATACAAGATAGCTATAAAATCTACAAATTGCATGTATATAAGGCCCCTATATTTTCCTGAGAATAATTGATTATACTTGCTCCGATCCATAAAAGGTATCGCCCACTTAGTACAAAGTTTGTACTAACTTGAGAAAATGACAAAAAACTCCCACAATTGGGGCGTCGATGTCAGAAAACTACCGACTTTGCATGTTTTGTCTGAAAACTACCAATATTGGGGTATCCGTGTGACACATAGCACTGATTCTGCTGTTTAGTCGTCTTAACCCGATTTCTGACAGTTCGGACCCACATGTCAGGTCTACGTGGCCTCTTAAAACATTTTTCTTTTTATTTCTTTTTTCTTCTCACCTCGCGTTGACCCACCCAGCGCGCTGCCTCCATGGCTCCATCCCAGCGAGTCGTCCGCCGCCCTCGCCGCACCTCCATCTCGCCGTCCGCCGTCCAAGGTCGCCGTCCGCCGCCTTCCCCAACCTCCAGTTCGTCGTCCGCCGCCGGACAACCTCCAGTTCTTCCCGCCGGACAAACGACGGCCAGGCGCCTCCCCTGCTCCGCGTGCGGGACGGGGTGGAAGGTACCCAGGCGCCGGCCCTGAGCACCTGCAGCCTCGCGCGGCCTCCCGTCCATGAACAGACGCGGCGGCAGTGGCATGGTCTCGGCTGAAGAGCACCACCGCGCACTCGCCTCGTCAGTCGGCACCGGGACGGCGGCCAGGACGGGCAATACGGCCTCTGCCTGCGCCGCCATCGGAGACGGCATGTGCTGGCACGCCTTGGGCGGCGGTGAGGGCGCGACATCGGGAGGCAGGAGGAGGATGTTGGATTTCGCGGCGGCGCGACCATGGCCAGCGGCGGCCGGAGGTGGAGCAGGATGGAACCGGCGTTCTAGAGCGAGAGGGAGAGGGATAAGGGGTCCGGCGGGACCACAAGCTCACAAGAGAGCGATGGAGTGGACGGCGAGTTCCGGGGAGGCCGGACGGTGACGAAAACATCCGCGGCGGCGGCGGCCGGAGTTGGCGGGGACGAGCCCGATTCGGGCGGCTCCGTGCGTCCAGGCAAGTGGGACTCCACGGGGAGGTGGAGGAGAGGAAGGCGGAGCTCGAGGCGGTCTCATCTCGAGCGGGGGCGGTCGGAGACGACGGCGATTCGCGACGGCGGCGACAACCGGCGTCTGGGACGGCGACTGCGTTCTCGCTCCTCGGCCCATCCCAGCACGTGCTCGATGCACCGGGACGAAGAGGACAACAAGGCGGATCTCGTAGACTGGCCAATGGAGCTCGACGTTGCCTGAAACGGCGGCGACGCGAGGGGGACTGCGGCGGCAGTACGGGTCGGATTCATAGGCGGGCGTGGCGGCGGAATCTGAGAGATGGGTCAACGCAAGGTGAGGATGAAAAAAATAAAAAAAAATGAAAAGAACTATTTTAGTTATTTTATGAGCCACGTGGACCTGACAGTGGGGCCGATTGGTAAGAAAACGGTTTAAGCCGACTAAACTGCAGAATCAGTGCTATGTGTCACACACATACCCCAATATTGGTAGTTTTCGGACAAAACATGCAAAGTCGGTAGTTCCGTGTCACCGACGCCCCAATTGTGGTAGTTTCTTGTCATTTTCTCTACTAACTTAGTACAAAATGAACGACATTTTTTATGGATCGGAGGGAGTATTATTTTGTCTCGTACATGTGATGCATATTAATGCAAAGATTGCATGGAGCTACATAAAAATGGAGGGAGTAATAATGGTCTACTTTCTAAATCGGCATGTTCAGTACTACATCATAAGTTTTATTTGGATGATAGAACTATCATCCAAAACAGCTTTCTAGAGCTTTTCCGCCTAAACTTTGGGGAGATTATTTTGTTGCCTAAGGTTAATGATGCAGAAAGGATACAACAATACAGACCCATCTGCCTTCTTAATGTTAGCTTCAATTTTTTTTACCAAAGTAGCGACCATTTGTTTGAATTCGGTGGCGGATCATGTGGTTAGACCTACACAAACTGCTTTTATGCAAGGAAGGAATATCCTCTATGGTGTGGTAATTCTACATGAAACCGTTCACGAATTGCACCGGAAGAAAATGAATGGCGTGATTTTTAAGATTGACTTCGAAAAGGCATATGATAAGGTTAATTGGGAGTTTATCCAACAAACCTTGCGTATGAAAGGCTTTTCGGAGAAATGGTGTGCCTGGATACGGAACTTTGTCACTGGAGGTAGTGTGGCTATTAAAGTCAATAATGATACTGGTCATTACTTCTAAACAAAGAAAGGTCTAAGGCAAGATGGCCCTCTATCGCCGATATTATTTAATATAGTGGCTGATATGTTAGCGGTCATGATAGATCGGGCTAAGTTGGATGGACAAGTTGAGGGAGTCATCCCACATTTGGTTGATGGCGGCCTCTCCTCAATATGCGGACGATACAATTCTTTTTATAGAACATGACCTTGAGAAAGCAATGAACATGAAACTGATCTTATAAGTGTTCGAGCAACTATCAGGGCTGAAAATCAATTTCCATAAAAGTGAATTGTTTTGTTTTGGCAATGCCCAGGATGTTATGGCTCAATATGCAGATTTGTTCGGTTGTGTGCAAGGTCAGTTTCCGATTAGGTACCTTGGGATACCTATTCACTACAGGAGGCTGACCAATGCCGAATGGAAACATGTTGAGGAGCGGTTCGAAGCAAGGCTTGCCAGTTGGCGAGGCAAATTGCTATCCTTGGGGGGGGGGGGGGGAGATTGGTACTCATAAATTCAGTCCTAAGTAATATGGCACTGTATATGATATCTTTCTTCAAGTTGCCCAAAGGAGTCTTGAAAAAGTTAGATTATTTCCGTTTAAGATTCTTTTGGCAAGGGGATAGCGAGAAAAAGAAGTATCGATTGGCACGATGGGATGTCGTTTGCCGACCCAAAGATCAATGTGGACTCGGTATCCATGATCTACAGGTCAAGAATTCAGCCCTTCTAGGGAAATGGCTTTTTAAGCTACTCTCGGAAGAGGGGACATGGCAAACACTGCTAAGGCGGAAATATGTCGGGTCCAAAGCGTTGTCACAAGTGGTTTGGAAACCAGGTGACTCATACTTCGTGGCCGGACTCATGGCGACGAAGAAGTTTTTCTTTCGCTGTGGAAAATTCGCTATTAGAGATGGATCGGAAATTAGGTTCTGGAAGGATAAATGGCTGGGAAACGCCCCTCTGAAGGACCAATATCCAGCTTTATACAACGTTGTTCGGCATAAGAGTGTTATGTTGGCTGAGGTTATACGATCATCTACTCCAGTTATGTCGTTTAGACGAGATTTAATCAGACCCAGGCTTGAGGCGTGGAATGTCCTTCTAGGGAGATTAGCCACGATATATTCAACTCACTAATGGGCCGGATGAATTTAGATGGACCCTGAATGAGAACGGTCGCTTCTCAGTGGATTCCATGTATAGAGCCCTAATCCAATATGATGTGCCAGTGGAGAAATTTGAGAAAATTTGGAAGATGAAAATACCTCTAATAAAATTAAGATATTTTCGTGGTATACTCGTCGTGGAGTTATTCTCACCAAGGACAACCTTGTCAAGCGTAATTGGAATGGAAGTAAGAAGTGTGTTTTCTATCTACACGATCAGACGATAAAACACTTTTTCTTCGAGTGTAAGATTGCGCGTTCTATTTGGTCAACCATACAAATTGCGTCTAATTTGTATCCTCCAAGTTCGGTTGTGAATATTTTCGGCAACTGGTTAAATGGAATTGATCACAAATATAGAACTATTATAAGGGTGGGAGCGATTGCCGTTATTTGCTCGCTTTGGCTTTGTAGAAATGACAAGATTTTAACGATAAAAATGCTTCTCTCTTGTAGGTAATATACCGGTGCACAAGTTTGCGCCGTTCGTGGTCAACATTATAACGCGTGGAATTTCAAGACCTTTTTATGGAGGTGTTTGCGCGACTGGAGACGACGGCGAGGGACATTTTTATCCCACATGGGTGGCAGCGTGATCTTCGGATTGGTCCACCACCATAGGCGGAGTGCACGATCTTATGATTTGTAACTAGGCATATGTTCCCATTTATACTTTTAGTTTAGACCTGTCGGCTGTGTGGACCTTGTTATGCAGAGGCCGGGTGTAATACTTATCCTTAAGTAATAAAGCCCTTTATCAAAAAAAAAAAAAAACAGTAACAAGACTTCACACTTTCTAAATGGCATCGTGATTGGTTCAATGTCAACCATGGCGGTCGCGCTGATTGCGGTAATGGGTTTCCTCTGGGTATGCTTGCTGTCCAGGAAGAAGAATGGCGTGGACTATGTAAAAATGAACAAGCCAACTACCCCGGATGGTAATGACAGAAAACATTCACTTGATAACTTTTGTCCAAGGCTCACTGAATGGAAGAAAACTAACGGCTGTTACCCTCCGTTCTGTCCTGCTTAGGTGCAAAGCTTGTGACGTACCAGTCGAACCTTCCTTATTCGTCAAGTGAGATGATTAGGAGGCTGGAGCTGCTTGATGAAGAGGATGTGGTTGGTTGCGGCGGGTTTGGTACGGTGTACAAAATGATGATGGAGGATGGCACGACGTATGCCGTCAAGAGGATCGACCTCAACCGAGAGAGGCAAGACAAGACTTTTGAGAAGGAGCTAGAGATCCTGGGTGGCATTAGGCACATTAATCTCGTCAATCTTCGAGGATACTGCCGGCTCTCGACGGCCAAGCTACTCATATTTTATGTCTAGATACATTCACTTTTTGTCAAACTTGAGACACTTATTTTTGGACGGAGGGAGTATGATTTTGTGGAACTCGGCAGCTTGGACGGTTATCTTCACGGTAAGGCCCACATTATACTATTTCATGACTGCTATTACCGCAACCTTACTGCTGGTGCAATGCCGTCTCACGTTACCTGATGCTGGGTGACCACCAATGGCAGGAGGATCAGCCATTAAACTGGAATGCACGCATGAAGATTGCCCTGGGTTCTGCTCGAGGGCTGGCGTATCTGCACCATGATTGCTCACCGGGGATCGTCCACAGGGACATCAAGGCCAGCAACATCCTTCTAGACAGATCCCTGGAGCCCCGTGTATCTGATTTCGGCCTCGCGAGGCTGCTCGTAGACAGCGAGACCCATGTCACGACTGTCGTGGCGGGTACCTTTGGGTACCTAGCACCAGGTACTTGTTCTCTCCACACTAGTCACGTTATATGAATATTTTTGCATTTCTCTACAAGGAGTAAAACATACTATTCGCATTCTCTAACATATCATAGGAATATTTGGGCCATTTCATGTGTAATTTCTTGTTAAAAGTACTTGACACAAATTAGATGTGTTCTGAACTATTGAGTGTTTCCAACTGAACTAATAAATAAAGCTTATTTTTAACTGTACTGTCAGAATACCTCCAAAGTGGCCATTCAACTGAGAAATCAGATGTGTATAGCTTTGGAGTGCTTCTGCTGGAGTTGGTGACCGGAAAGAGGCCTACTGACTCTTGCTTCCTCAACAAGGGACTCAATATCGTCGGCTGGGTAAGTACAACATTATTCTCAAAAGGACATGAGCCTCTCCAAGTTCCAACAGATGAAATCTTAAAACAACCTGAACTTTTGCTTTGTTGCAGCTGAACACGCTGACGGGGGAGCACCGGCTGGAGGAGATCGTGGACCAGCGGTCTGGCGACGTGGAGGTGGAAGCCGTGGAGGCGATCCTGGACATCGCGGCAATGTGCACGGACGCGGACCCTGTGCATCGGCCGTCGATGGGCGTGGTGCTGAAGATGCTGGAGGAGGAGATCCTGTCGCCGCCGTCCCTCAACGAGCTCTACTATGAGCAGCACCTGGAACTCTGAGCCTCTGAGTGAGTGTGTGTGTGTGACAACAACACTTAAGTTGTGTTACTCATGAATCATGGTGATGATGGCGCGGAAGTAGCAGAAAAGTTTTGTAGATACATGATGGATGATGAACAACCGTGTAGGACTGTGTGACTGTGTCTGGGCTGAGAATGATCTCTAGTGGTTCTTGGGGCAGAACCAAATCAGTGTGCTTTTTTGTACATAGAGGCTAGTGAGACCTTTCATTTTCCCCGTTTTTCTGTTCTTTGTCTGACCTGTTTTTTCTTCCTTTTGGACCATTATGACTGCATGGCCCAAATGAGTGATTGAGGAGAGATGAGCTACTCGCTCCGTTCCATATTAGGTGACATGAATGTATCTAGACATATTTTATACATAGATACATGTATTTGGAAATCATCTAATATGGAACGGAGGGAGTAGGTGCTTATCGGGTAAAAAAGGATTTTGCACTTTCAGACCATAGTGGAAAATTAGAGGGAGGCGCTACCGTTTCAAAATCAGTTATTAAACTAACCTCTATGTACAATAACTTTATGATAAGTTTATGGGGAGCATTAGCCTCCTGGATGGAGGAGTAGTTTATTTAGGGAACAGCTTGCTGAGTGGCTCCAAAAATTCCGCGCATGAGCAAGAATCCTGCACAATGCTCCAGGAATACTAAATGGTTGCATATTCATCCATTCTAAAACCGAGACCTCGTCAAGAGAAAGAATACTAAATGGAGATCTGAATCTTGACATGCATGCAGAGATCAAGTTCAAGAAAGAAAGGTGTTTTCAAACCGTGGCATGCAGCAGGTCAGAAACGGTCGACAGTCTCTGCTTGCTAGGAGTAGTACTCAGGGTTACTCTGCACTGTCTTTGAGCATTTAATTAGAAGAAGCGCAGAGCATCACGTGCTGTTAGTCAGACAATGAAATTTGTAGACTCTTGATAAAAATCTGAAAAACAATTATACTCCAGTAACTAAAACCGTATGAACTAACCAATCACAGGGCACTCTGAGATTTTTCTGAAGAGTCTTACACCTTTTTCTTCCTTTTTTTTCTCTTTGCATGAAGGCTGACCAACTCTTAGCCATACATGTCCCTTGTCCCGGCGAACACTCTGCTCCCCGGTTGGCTCCACTTCACCACACCCACACTGAGCAGGCTGCCACGGCACCCTGTCTTTGTTGCATCTTCGGGTGCCGGTTGCAACGCCTCTATGCAGCAGCAGCAGCTTTCTAGCTCTTTGATTATCTATGCAATGATATGGTTGCAATCGATCATGAGCGGCAACAAAAGTTTCAGATTCGAAAGAGTTTGATTGGGCAACGATATGTGTTGCAGTCATCGTCTTATTATTATCTATGCGTTAGTGTTGTAGAATTTCTGTTTGGTGAGACGTCTGGTCGTGTTGATTTGTAGTACATCTGAATGAGTTGTGTGCTGTGACTGCTGTCTGATGCACTCTAGTTTTTTTTGAAGTAGTATGCTGTTTCCTCTGTGATGATCTGGATGTCATAGAACAGACTAGTAGGTTGAAAATTTCCAACTGCTAGTCGATTGAAGGGTCGACGTCAAATTTACCTTTTTTAGGGGAACCGCCTTTATTAAAATTCAGTTACATAAGGAATACAAAAACCCTCCGGCGGTCCAGTGAGCCACAATTGGCGACCATGATCCTCTGCCGCAGATCCCCTAGCGAGACTGTGTGCTTCTTTGTTCGAGGCCCTCCGCTCATGACAGAAAATGAGCTCCTCGAACTCCCGCCTCGCGTCCAGCACCTCGCGTATAATATTGGTACTGCTTGCGCAACATATTAGATGAGAATGTCTTTGCCACCCTGAAAGAACCAGATGTCGCCTAGAGGAGGGGGGGGGGGGGGGGGGGGGGGGGGGTTGAATAGGCGCTTTTAAAACTTTTACGCTTAGGTCTTGAATAAATGCGAAATAAAATTAACGTGTAATTTATCAAGCTAAAAACCTAATATATTAGATTCACCTATATGCACCAATAACTTATGCTAGGCAAGTAAACAACAAGGATAGCAAGATATAGTATTTCAAGCACGATGGCTATCACAAAGTAAATATATAAGTAAAGTAGTTTGGTTATAAAGATAACCGACATAAGTGGAGGCGGAGCTTTGATTCCCGTAGTTCCTTCCTATTGTAAGTACGTCTACGTTGGAGAGGTGTGGAGGCTCCTTGGCCCTCCTACAAGCACGTCCATACTCACCGTATTCTCCGTGAGCTCCTCCCGTGGGGAATACCCGATGGGGGATTTGCTCATCCACTATGAGGTCGTCTTGAGGGCGTTGACCAAATCCGTACAATGAGGTCTTCTTGAGGGCGTTGACCAAACCCGTACAATTTGCTCGAGCCTACCTCCACACAATAGGAGGCCCCCGTAGCACATACAACCGTCTAGGGTGCACAATGCATCCAAGAGGCACAAGCTCTTGGGAGCCCTATGCACCCAAGAGTAAAAAGCTTCTCGAACTTCAATCCCACGTATCACCGTGGGTAACTCAAACCGATGCATCAAATGCAATGGCAAGAATACACTAAGTGACAAGTCCTTCTCTCCGAAATCCAACCAAAGCAACTAATACTAGGGAGGGATTTAAGAGGAAGAACAAAGGAGAAACACTAAGAACTCCAAAATCTAGATCTACTAGGTTCCCCTCACTTAGAGGAGGAATGGATTGGTGGAATGGTAGATCTAGATCTACTCTTGTTTCCCTAAAGATGGGCAAGAATCATTGAAGGGAAGTGGAGAAAGCAAGCTCTCAAGAAGGTTAACAATGGAGGAGAGAGAGATCAAAGAGTTGGGTACCTATTGGGGAAGAAGGCCCCTTAAATAGGTGCCCTGAAAATCCAACCATTGGGGGACAGAAACCCGCAGGGGCGGTACTGTCGCCCCTATGCGTTTCAGCCCACAAACGGCACGCAAAAGATCCCGCAGCAGCGGTACTACCGCCAGAGGCGGCGGTACTACCGCTGAGGAGAACCAGAAGCTCTCTTTGGCGGCACTACTGGCGGTACCACTGGCGGTACCGCGAGCTCCAGGGGAGCACGGGAACCGCACGAGCGGTACTGCCACCGGAGGCAGCGGTACTGCCGCTGGTGCGCAACCGAAGGCAGCTTTGGTGGCACTAGCGGCGGTACCACGAGCTCCAGGAGGAGCACGGGAACCGCAACAGCGGTACTGCCGCCGGAGGCGGCGGTACTGCCGCTGGTGCGCAACCGAAGGCATGTTTGGCGGCACCAGTGGCGGTACTACTGCTGTAGTGCAACGCCTAGAGAGCTCTGGGTAAAACCCAGGAGCTGGCGGTACTACCGCCGGTGATGGCGGTACTACTGCCCAGAGAAAACTGCAGATCCTGAAACTGAATAACTTTTGCTAGGAAACTCCGATCGAGGTGAATCCAATTTTGTTGGAAAGAGGACGACAAGAGCTACCCAACAAAAAGCAGAAATATTGAAACCAAGCAAGGGAGATTTTGCTAATAAATGGAAGAGTGAAACCTTCCGCACGGATGGACCGGCAAAATCGCCAAAACCGAAAACGCAAGAGAAGATGCATACGAAATCCGTTTTTGGTGAACTTGGCCTTGTCATGACTAGCACGACAAGCACCAAGACCACATACGATAAGAGCCAAATAAGAACCAATAAAGATGATGCCAAGGATGCAAAGGTTTGATCTCTCTATGACGATACGATCAAGATACTCGCTCGAGAGCCCCTCTTGATAGTACGGCTATCTATCCTATAACCCGGTCTCTGAACTAACAGCATGAGACCGATAAAATAGAAATCCTATCAAGATCATACCTTCGCCTTGCGCATAATCCACTTGAGCTAGATGATGACAATTTTTGTCTTCTCAAGATGAACCACCTTTCTTGATTGCGCTCCGCTCGGTGAAGACTCGCAACGTGCTCCCCATACACCAAGATGGGAGAGGCACTCTTCGACATATCTTCACTTGGTCTTTTTCTTGATGACGATCACCACGTGACGCCATCCTCCACGAGTAACATAGGATCTTCCTCTTGATTCATGCTCATGGAGAAACACCTTGGCCTTGATCAACAAATGATCTTTTCCATTTAGCCTTGACTCCAACATATGGAGATCAAGCAAGCTAATGGACCAAACCTACAAGTATAACTCAATGCACACATTAGTCCACAACGATTGTCATTAATTACCAAAACCACACATGGGGCAACCATGCTCTTTCACACCCGCTGAAAGCAATTTCTCCATCCAGCCTCGGATACAACTCCAAATTCTGTCTTTGATGTATTTAAAAGCTCCGCCCCTAGATCGCCCCACGTCCGTAGGCATCCCTAGGTACTTCTCATTTAGGGTTTCATTTCGGACATCAAGAACAACCTCGATGACCTCCCTCAAGTTGCTCGGACAACCCTTGCTGAAGAATATCGAGGATTTGTCCCGATTAATTCGCTGGCCCGACACCATGCAACATCGCTCCAAGAGGTCTTGCAGCTTCCCCGCACCTTCCGTATCTGCCTTGAGTAGCAACATGATGTCATCTGCAAAAAGGAGGTGACTCACCGCCAGGGCTGACGACGCCACCTTTAGTCCATGGAACTCTGATGAATGACTATGGTGTTTTAAGAGGCACGAGAGGCCCTCTGCTGCTAACAAGAAGAGATAGGGAGAGATAGGTTCCCCCTGTCGTACCCCCTGGAAGGCACGAACTGTTGCAACTTCCCTCCATTGAAAAGAACTTGGAAGGACACTGTAGTGACCAGACGCACCACCATTTGTACCCACAGCCGATGAAAACCTAGCTTGATCATAACGGCCTCTAGATATCTCCATTCTAGCCTGTCATATGCCCTCCGCATATCCAACTTTAGAGCACAGAAGCGGTTCTTCTTAGCACGGTTTCGCTTCATGAAATTTAGGCACTCATAAGCTGTAATGATGTTATCAGTAATCAACCTACTCGGGACAAAGGCTGATTGTTCCTCCGCTATTATCTCCGGTAAGACTACCTTTAACCTGTTTGCTAACACCTTGGATACAATCTTGTATATCACGTTACACAGGCTTATTGGTCTGAACTGACCTAATTCCTCCGGGCTGGCCACCTTCGGAATTAGTACTATGAACGTCTGATTAATCTCCTTCATGTCATCCTCCCCCTTAAGGACTCTCAGTACCGCTGAAGTAACCTCCTCACCACATAGCTCCCAATTCCTTTGAAAAAAGTGTGCGGGAAAACCATCAAGCCCCGGTGCATTTGTCGGGAACATCAGAAACAACGCGGCCTTGACTTCCTCCCCTTTAATAGGTCTCAGCAAAGCATCATTCATCTGTGATGTGACTTTGGTCGGGATCACATCGATGACCTCTCCCATGTTCTCGTATCCCTCTGAGTGGTACATATCTTCATAGAATTCTCTGGCCTTCTAGACAGTTCCTTGGAGCCCCGTGTATCTGATTTCGGCCTCGCGAGGCTGCTCGTAGACAGCGAGACCCATGTCACGACTGTCGTGGCGGGTACCTTTGGGTACCTAGCACCAGGTACTTGTTCTCTCCACACTAGTCACGTTATATGAATATTTTTGCATCTCTCTGCATGGAGGAAAACATATTATTGTCATTCTTTAACATATCATCGGAATATTTGTGTTACTCCATGTATAGTTTCTAGTTAAAGTACTTGACACAAATTTGGATGTGTTCTGAACTATTGAGTGTTTCCAACCGAACTAATAAAAAAACCGAACTAATAAATAAAGCTTATTTTTAACTGTACTGTCAGAATACCTCCAAGGTGTTTATCAGACAGGGGTGAACAAGGATTGCACTTTCAGACGAAAGTGAAAAATAAGAGGGAGGCCCTACTGTTCAGTATTAGCAGTTAGTAACTTTATGATTCTATAGTTTAGGGGAGCCTTAGCCTCCTGGCTTGAGTAGTTTATTTAGGGAACAGCTTGCTGAGTGGCTCCAAATATTCCAGCCTTGAGCAAAAATTGTTGCATAATGCTCCAAGAATTATTTAGGGAACAGCTTGCTGAATGTTGCATAATCCTGCACAATGCTACCTGGAAAACCGAGCCCCTAAAGAATGCAGCTTGCTTGCTGGGGAGATCTGAATCTTGACATGCACAGTACTCAAGACCAAGCATGCAGGTTTCTTGGAAACTAGAGCAAACGAAAACGAAAAACGAAAGGTGTTTTCAAACGTTTTCAAAGCGTGGCGTGCAGATGCAGGCCAGAAACGGTCGAGCCCAACTTTGCCTCTGCGTCACTGCCTCTGCTGCAAGAACACTGAGTACAGGACACAAGTGATTCCGCACTGTCTTTCAGCATTTAATTACAAGAAGCACTGCGTATCACATCTAGGGCATATCTAGTGCTGCCACCTCATAAAGTGCTACAGTAAAAAAATAAAATTTAAATATTTCAAAAAAGTCAACGAAAAATTATGTGTGTTCACAAGTTATGTTGCTAGAACTACCAAAAATTTCAGTTCCAAATTCGAAATGAACGTTGAGGAAAAAAAAGACAAATCTGCCATGAATAGTGTCGTTTTTTTATTTTTACTTTTGACTATTTGTGACACTAGTGACATTATTCATACCAGATTTGTCTTGTTTTTTGTTTCTCAATGGTTATTTCAAATTTGGAGCTGAAATATTTAGAGGTTGTAGAAACATAATTGGTGAACGCATATACTTTTTCGTAGATTTTTTAAAAGCTTTTAAATTGATTTTTTTTCAACTGAGCACGTGGAGCACCTAAAGTGCCGGTAGCACTAGATATTTTCACGTATCACATGTTGTCGGCCAGACAATTATTCTTGGTGCAATATTTAGACTTCTCAAAATAATATATCACCTTTCACTAATCGGGAAATAATTGACATTATTTAGAGAAGTAAATTAGGTAGAATGCAAATTCAAATGTCTAAAAATAATAAATCCATTATGCAAAAAGATAGCACTAGCTAATGACACATGTATTATTTCAATGTTTTTTGAAGCACAAATTTTATGTATGCGTGGTTTTAGTGGGAGGGGGGCAATTGCCCCCCCCCCCCCACCCCGACTAAAAAAAATCATAGATTGGCCACTAAAATTTGCTAGCTCTAATCCTTAATTAATTACTAGGAGGAAAATGGGGTGTAGTGTAGTGTCCGTAAGCCGGCGGGCGATGTAGGCCGATATTGTGTTGGAGAGAATAGCACTGCCGATGGATCTCCGCCGCCGATTCAATCGCACCGGCTCCCCCTCGGCGACGAGGTCGGATTTCGCCTCCGCACCGCCGCTGCGAACCCTCAGAGAGAAGAAATGGGGAACAGGAGGTTGAGACAGGCACGGCTCATACGATTCGAAATAACTCCTACGGGGAGAGGAAACAAACAGTCGCGGTACCGCTTCCGACAGGGCTGATCGGACGGCTGACGCGAGCTCGCTCGGTCGTGCAAACGAGCAGCCGTGCACTTATTAGCAATTGGGTTTTTGAATTTATGGAGAGCTTAAGGCATTATAATAATGATCATCTACTTTCTAAACAAGGGACTCAACATCGTCGGCTGGGTAAAGCATAGCACTTATCCTCAAAGGGTCGCGCTAGGCGTCAGCCGACCGATTCCCGTCCCCGGATCGGTCGGTTCGACAGCCGTTAGATTCCTATCGGATGGACACGGAGCAATGCATGCAGCTGATTCCTTTCCTCACGTGGGTTGATCCCACCGGTCTGTTGCGAGCCTGCGGCTGCTGCGCATAGCCCATTCTCAGTGGCGGAGCCAACACTCTAGAGTTGGGTTCAGCTGAACCCAACGGAAACTTGTAAATGCTATTACCAAATCACTGGTTTTTAAAGAAAAATTAGTACTGAGCCATGTAATATATGAAGATGAACAGATTAAATATTTTGGCTACCTTCGCCCCTGCCCATTCTATTCTTTTCCTAGGCCTCTAGGCGTATGCCCATGTGCGAATGGCCACAATACTTGCTGGCTGGGCTGAATTAATGTACCTATTGATTTAGATTTAAACAAATATTGTAGCTAATTGCGTTGCAACATGTATGTATTTTCAGAACAGAACGCATATAAATTTGTTAAAGTCACCGACATAATATTTAAATTTGTACAACAAAATTGTATAGTAGTGCAATAATTTTTGTAATCATTTGGAAAAAAGAAATTCTACAAAAATGTGGTTAAATAATTTTTTGTTGCATATTGATCTACAACAACAATCATCAAAAATTAAAATAAAAAACAAATGATTGCAACAAAAAACACTCGTTTGTAGGAATAAAAAAAGTTAAGCAACAAAATATTTGTTGCATATTCATTTGCAAAAAAAGTTATCAACTATTTTAACAAAAACCACAAACGATTGCAACAAAAAAAACCGTGTTTAAAGCAATAAAAAAATGTTAAGCAACAACAAAAATCGGCAACCATTTCAATAAAAATTTACAAACAATTACAACATTAAAAATCATGTGTTTGCAACACTTTTAAAAGCAGTTCAAACATTACCCAAAAAAAAATCACACAAATTTGTAGCAAAACGCCCAGAAACCTTGCAATGGTTGGTATGCGATTTCACAACAAAAAGCATACGTGTCTGCTACAATTTAATAGCACGTATGCAACATCCAAATATCAGGCGGAAACACAAATTTGTACCAAACACTCGGAAAATTTTGTAACATCTCGCGTGTCCTTTCGCAACAAATCCCGGACGATTTTTCACAAATTTTAAAAATGTATGCAACATAAGAAATCAGAGGGAAACACAAATTGGTAGCAGAAATTTGTGTAACATCTCACATGTGTCTTTTCAACAAACCACGTTTGTTAGAATTTCAAAATACATATACAACATTAAGAATATTTTTTTTGTTGTACCATTGTTCCCTGATCTCGCCAATTCAGTGTCATCCGCCAGCATTAAGTCAGCAATCTAATGCTAATAAGTGATAAATCTCTTCAAATTATCCAACAACCTAAGAAGTAGCCACGAGAATAGTATATTGGTCGACGGTCGTTGTCTTTTCGGTGTTTGTCAAATATTGGATGCAACCTAGTACAAAAGGTAAGGAAAAAATGCATGCATGCGTGACAGTATAAGCCACCTGGTGCATGCTCAAAATATCAGCCACGAACAACTGTTCGCCTAGGCGTAGCTGAGAGAAGAAAAAATTAGTACATGCGTACGTACTGCACTGAAACAATACGGTGCTTTGCATGCGTGATCGCGCTGGGCCCCGCCCGTGTGCGCGCGCCAGGCAAGGCGACCGATCGGAGGCGCGCGATCTCCAAAAGAAATCTCAAAGTATATGAGCCTCTAGCTCCAACAGATGAAATCTTAAAACAACCTGAACTTTTGCTTTGTTGCAGCTGAACACGCTGACAGGGGAGCACCGGCTGGAGGAGATCGTGGACGAGCGGTCGGGCGACGTGGAGGTGGAGGCGATCCTGGACATTGCGGCGATGTGCACGGACGCGGACCCTGCGCATCGGCCGTCCATGAGCGCCGTGCTGAAGATGCTGGAGGAGGAGATCCTGTCGCCGCCGTCCCTCAACGAACTCTACTACGAGCAGCACCTGGAGCTCTGAGTGAGCCTCTGACTGAGTGTTGTGACAACAGTACTTGTTGTGCTTGCTCATGAATCATGGTGACCGGGTCGGGAAGTAGCAGAGAGTTTTGTAGATACATGATGGATGATGAACAACCGTGTGGAGTAGAACTGTGGCTGCTGGGTCGAGAATGATCTCTAGCTAGTGGTTCTTGGGACAGAACCAAATCAGTGTGCTTTTTTTTTGTACATAGAGCAAGTGAGACGTTTGATTTCCCCCCTTTTTCTGCTCTTTGCCTGACCTGTTTTTCTTCCTTTTTGACCATTGCATTGCCCGAATGATTGATTGAGGACAGGTGAGCTAGGTGTTTATCAA
The DNA here is from genome assembly GCA_012064385.1 of Puccinellia tenuiflora. NCBI lineage: Eukaryota > Viridiplantae > Streptophyta > Magnoliopsida > Poales > Poaceae > Puccinellia > Puccinellia tenuiflora. The sequence continues at coordinate 109,501 of QRDG01000494.1, forward strand.
ACAGAGGTGAAAAAGGATTGCACTTTCTTCAGACAAATTTAAAAAATTAGGGGGAGGCACTACTGTTTCAGAAGCAGTTATAATAAACTAGTGGTAGTACTGTAGTAGTAGTCACCTTTGTCAAAAACTTTATGATACTGGTTTAGGGGAGCATTAGCCCCCTGGAGGGAGTAGTTTATTTAGGGAACGGCTTGCTGAGTGTCTCCAAAAATTCCAGTCTTGAGCAAGAATCTTGCACAATGCTCCAGGAATACTAAATGGTGCATATTCATCCATCCATGCTACCTGGAAATGGAAAAGCAACCCCTCATCAAGAGAAAGAATGCAGCTTGCTTGCTTGCTTGCTGGGTGATAGATTGTATATTGCGGAATATTATTGATATTGTGTTGGACGATTACAATGAGCCACGATGGGCTGTTTATATAGGTGAAAATACTTGGCGGAGCTGAGTCGACGACTTGGTCGAAGATGACGTGCGGCGGTGGGCGACGCAATCCGATCTATGATCGGCGAAAGTAGAAGAAACACCGGTCAATCGACCGGCGAGAAAACTTGCGGTGATCTAATCTACTAATTGCGCTGCCCCCGACGGAGATGATCTCCCCGGGGGCGGCGCGGCGGAAGCGTGGGTGGCGGCTAGGTCAAAGATCTCGCCGCTCTGATACCATGATAGATTATATATTACGAAATATTATTGATATTGTATTTGACGATTATAATGAGTCACGATGGGCTGTTTATATAGGTGAAAATACTTGAGTACTAAGAAACCTAATAGAGATACTTGGAGTACAATTTTAAACTACCAAAACTAACCTATCCGTGATAATACTCTACCACTGGGGAGTGAGATCTGAATCTTGACATGCACAGTGCTCAAGACCAAGCATGCAAGTTCGAGAAATAAAGAAAGAAAGGTGTTTTTGAAACCGTGGCATGCAGATGCAGCAGATCAGAAACGGTCGACAGTCTCAAGGGACTCTGCACTGTCTTTGAGCATTTAATTAGAAAAGGCGCTGCGTATCACGTGCTGCTAGTCAGACAGTTTTTGCGAGTGGAATTTTTACAATCTTGAGAAAAATCTAAGAAGGCTATATAAGAAGGCTAGCTCCCCATCCCGATCGACCTCGCGATCTCATCGTCACCACCAGAAACCACGCGCGGAGGTAACTGGTTTCGTTCGTGATCCGATCTACAGCAGCTACACTGTTGATGCACTGCGAACCAGCAGCTTGGAAGATTTTTTTTTTTGAGAAGAAACCTGCATATATTCATATAGAAGAACAAAGAAGAACGCTTACGATACACAGGAACGCACACACTCTGCCGGGGAAGAAACAGCACCAGCACACACACACCAACCTGAATCCTTCTACCTCCAGCAAGCTGTCGAAGAAGAAAACAGAGATCCACAAACCCTGAGAGAAGGAGCACCTCCACGCCTTAGGAGCAAGAGCCATCCGACGACGAACGCCGGAATCTAGGACGATGAACGAGCAACGGCAACGGCGCTCCTGACTCCTGATCCAGCAGCAGATGATGCGAGCACCGAACCGCGCCAGATCGGCCACCGTCGGACCACCTTCCCTGTGCTGGGCACAACCCCGAGCAAGCAGGCCTCCTGAAGGACAGGAGTCACCGGCGACAAGCACCAGGTCGTCACCGCCACACCCCCAGCACCCTCATGGCGAGACCAGGAGGAGCCCCACCGAGACGAAGAAGGAGGCGAGGGACAAAAGCTCCGCAGGACGGCCGGCACCTCCGCCGCGACAACCGCCCCCTGAGCACCTAGCCTCACCGGATTCGTCGATCCAGGAGGAAACTCCGCCGGAGGCTCGCCGACGACGGCCCACCGGGCACCGCCGAGGTGGAGATCGAGCCCCCGCACCATTATTCCAAGACGCCGCCGCAGCACCCACCTCTCCAGCACCGCCAGGAAGACCTACCCTACTATCTACACGCCTAGGGCACGGATCCGGGGTCTCCCCACTCTCCCACCGCCTCCACGGCGGCCGAAGAGGGAGGAGACCGATGAATCGGCCGTCGGCGGAGCGAGGGAAGAAGACGAACTCCCTTTTCGCCTCTCTCAAACAGTACCAGAGGGAGGGGAAAGGGAGAGCTTTTGTCTGCTCTTAACGGCAAGGAAACTTGCAGCAGCTTGGAAGTTGTGCGCGCGAGATGTGCGTGTGTGCTACAGTAGCTAAGTTAATTCCTTGACTAATTCATGGAACCAACGGAAAGAAGTGAATGAGAGATTAAGGCAAGGAGTACTTGCCTCAACATGCAAGCTTATGTACAGCTGCCATGTCATCATCTTTATTTGTACTAATATTTTCACCAACATTTATTCTTCTAATTAGTTTTTCTCTCCCTATGCATGGAGTCGAACCGAGGCATTTCTCTAAGCCTTGATTAGCAACCGCACGCCTCCTACATTACTCCTTGCACTTTTGGGCAAGCGAAGAAATGAAATATGTAATAAATTAATTAAACTTTTTCTCTCCGGTATAATGAACCAGCCAATTCACCTTCCCTTATGTAGTGCTTGACTTTCTCACGTTCAACCACAACGAGCACTCGCCACAGTGTATGTGTGTAGTTAAACTGTAAATTAATGTCACCCCATGATTAATGGCAGCCTTTATGTACGTATATGTGACCCATCGCCCCATCGAACATGTTTCTTGGCCTTCCAGCCCCACCTTCTACAATCTCAATGTAGTCTTCTCCAGGGCCGGCCCTGGGGGTGGGCAGGGTGGGCGGCTGAACAGGGCCCCCAAAATCTAGGGGCCCCCACCTACATATGTATATACCTATATATTGTAAGTTCAGAAAAAATAAAAAGCCTTTTAGCTAATGGGGCAGAGAGGTAAATAATTGTATAGAAAACTAGCGATCGCTGCGTTTGATCTTCTGTCTTCCGTGAGTTTGGGAACTTCCGCCAGGCCTAGCGACCTGCTGCCGGCAACCGCGATCGGCGATCCCAAGCGCCAGCGGCCAGCTTGTGCCTACCAGTTCCTTACTCTTCCTAGCAAAACTTTTTCATCCTAGCGTGTGTGGATACTTAATATTCTTCGAATTATCTTTATTATTGTTGCTGATTGCCTAATCATCCATCATAGTATGTGTTAATGGGACATGATATCAATAGAAAACTCATACATTGACTATTGGAAGGACTACGGTAATATTACCTTAGCTTCCTCTGAGTACCAATACGAAACCAGTGTATTCCACTGAGTTTCCTCAACAGTTTCATGAGTATTTTCCATGACGCGCTCCATTGGAAACTCGGCCTTGTAATTTTTTTTCTTGAGCTTTGCCTTGTACTGCCTCTATTTGGTAGCTAACTGGTTGAGAAGCCATTCCTTTGCTATTGGACCAATTGCAAATTTCCTCTACAACAGAGAACATAAAGTCGACGGAGTTAAAAATAATATCAGTGCAACCAATTTATTTACCAACATCACAAGTATGAGAACTGTACCGTTACTGCAGCAATCAATCTATCATGATATATATCTTTAAACATGGCATCATTCCACTTAATAACATTTAGAGGAGCAAGATGCGGCTTCTTCACCAAGGTTCCTACGTACAACCCAAGAACTCCAGCAGATTTTGAGATAGATGCATTGAAGCGGTCAAGTTTGACAATAATTCTAACCCCTTCTGGAAGATTTGAAACATTGGCTAGTTTTGTTGGTCCGTGACGTCTCTTTATGCGACCATCGGGATCCGAATATATATATATATATATATATATATATATATATATATATAGGGTCGCGCTATTTGACTCCCAGGGAGTAGAATAGTTATTATACACCCACCCTATATCTTTACAACCGCATATGATTTTTACGTGACGTAAATTTTGTCTTATGTATTAAGTCAAGGAGAACGTAAGAAAAATATAAATGACAAAAAAAAAATTTACGTGACGTTGCAAAAATACGACAAAAATACACTTATTTATGTTGTTTTTATGACTTTTACGTCATTTTAACTCATTTTTTATGTCGTTTTTTTCTATTGTGGGTCAACATGACGTAAATATTTACATATGTAACATACTTTATTGATGTAACAACGTAAAAAAATGGTGGGTGCAAAATAAGTTATTCTGTACCCTGGGTGTCAAATAGGGTTTCTATATATATATATATATATATATATATATATATATAGGGAAAATGCTTCCTACTCCCGGGTGTAGCTACACCCATGTCTAAATACCACCGTACGGAAATATATGTGATACTTTATTGATTTGAGTATGTTCATATACTATATCTAAGATACTTCATACCAAGTTACGTGAAAAATTTGAAAGTGGGTATGTAGTTTGCATTATATTAAATATACTGTCATATTTGTACGTAAAAAAGGAGTATGTACAAAAATTATACATACTACATATAAAGTAGTATCTATACTTTCTAAATAATCATATATACTTCATACTACATGTACATACTCTCCGATATGATAGATACCTCCTAAATCGTGAGAAACGTACGTGGGTGTAGCTACACCCGGGTGTAGTATGAATATGTCATATATATATATATATATATATTTTTATATAGGACATATTCATACTACACCCGGGTGTAGCTACACCCACATATGTTTCTCACGATTTAGGAAGTATTTATTATACCGGAGAGTACGTACATGTAGTATGTAGTATATATGATTATTTAGAAGGTATATATACTACTTTATAGGTAGTATGTACAATTTTTTCACATAATCCTTTTTTACGTACAAATATGACGGTATTTTTAATATAGTGCAAACTACATACCCACTTGCAATTTTTTTCATGTAAGTTGGTATGAAGTATCTTATATATAGTATATGAACATACTCAAACTGATAAAGTATCACGAATACTTCCGTATGGCAGTATTTAGACATGGGTGTAGCTACACCGGGAGTAGGAAGCATTTTCCCTTTTTATATATATATATATATATATATATATATATATATATGTCTGCTATTCTGGAACTAGTTCTATAATAGCTATTCTGCAACCACTTCTGAACTTCCCTCGCAAAGCTGATGAACTTCATTTAATGGTAATGTGAACTTCCTGACGGAACAGACTGATTCTCCACCTTCACAGGAAAATTTTCTATTGCGATTTTTGATCCGCTTATCGGAATGATGCATGTGATATACCGTTGGATAGCTATGGAAATTACGAAACTTTTTCATTTTCACGGGTTTTCGAAATTAGTTACGGTTTTTAAAGAATTTCAAATATACTAACACTATTTTCGCGTCCGTACCGTATTTTGGTCGCCATTTTCAAACCGTTTATCGGATTGATACAAATGATACGCCATTGGAAAGCTATGAAAAAGCCGCAACTTTGTTATCTCACGCACTTTTTCGAAATTCCTTACGGTTTAAGAGCAGTTTTAAATATACATAATTCTGTTGTTTTAGAATTCTCGTTTTTTCTGAACTTCGCACTTCGCATCTGTGAACTTCTTCCGAACACATAAGTGAACTTCTTCACGGAGCACCAGATGAACGCTCTCCGTCATGTTTTCGACTTGTTTGATATTTTTTTGACCTGTTTGATTTTCGTAATTGGATCATTTCTGAACTTCGCTAGTCAAGGAAGTGAATTTCTATCGGATACGTAAGTGAACTCGAGGCGACACCGAACTTCGAAATTTTCCAGAGTGAACTTCAGTATAATAAATTTGGAACTTTTTTCCAATCTGGTGATTTGAATTTTTTTGAACTTCGCACGTCACCGGAACTGAACATCTCCGAAGTAAAAAAGTGAACTTCAGCACAAGCACACTTTAATACATTTTAGCTTTTAATTTCACAATTCCACTTATTTTCTCGTTTTGTTATTCAGAGCGGACTTCGGAATTATACACATCGAACTTCAAAATTTTGTAGATTGAACTTCTAGAACCGGTGAACTTCGAGACAAGAAATCGTGAACAATTTTTTCCTCGGATGAATTAAAATATTATTGCCAACAAAAAGCTCCTTGGATGTGATCTCAATAACGAACTTCGTCACGTTAGGTAACTGAACCTTAAAACAGCACGCAACTGAACCGGAGGTCTTCCCGTCGACAAGCTGTTGGAGGCGGGGGCAGTGCGCAAGGAAGCAACTGGCAGCAAGCAGGGGGGCTCGGGACGAGCAGGGGCCCTCCCGGGCGGAGGACGTCGGCCCTCCCGGAGGCGGCGTGCATGCGGTAGGAGCCTGTGGCAGCAGCACGCACGCGGTGGAGGCCGGGAGGCGGCGGCGCGGGCGTGGTGGAGGCCGGGAGAAGCCGGTAGCTCCCAGGCTAGCACCGCTGCCCATGGCTGGGCATGTATGCGGAGTCGGGAGCGGCGCTGGGGCCTGGGATGAAGCCGACGAACAGGGTGGGGTGACCGGTGGCCGCACGCGCTGGAGGTCGGGTGGCCGGCGGCCTCGCGCGCTGGAGGCGACGATGCTCATGGGGTGCGGGACGGGGGGACCAGAGATGCGTGCGGCGCGGGGGAGGTGGCCTGATGCGCGCGGCGATGGGAAGGTGGTCGGCGGCGAGCGGTGCGGGGGAGGCGGCCGCCGGACGCGCGCGGGGCGGAGGTCGGGGCCCCTCCGGGGGGCGACGCGTGGCGGAGGTCGTGGGGAGGTGGCGGGGCAGCGGTGGGTAGAGGAAGAGGAGGCTCGGGGGCGGTGGAGTCCGGGACGCGGCGGAACGAGCGCGGTGGAGGGCCGGGAGGCGGCTGCCCGGCGCGGTGGGATCCTGGGAGGCGGCAGCGCGGCGCGGTAGGAGCCTGGGAGGCGGCGGCGCAGGGGCAGTGGAGGCCGGGAGGCGGAGGCTGGGGCCCGGTGCGGTGGAGGCCGGGAGGCGACGGCCCGGCGCGGTGGGAGGCTTGGAGGTGGTCGCGCGGGCGCGGTGGAGGCCGGGAGGCGGCTGCGCAGGGCAGTAGAGGAGGGCAGGAGGCGCGCGGCGGGGTGGCCGAGGTGGCCGGGGACGCCGGCGGGCGGGTCGTGGGAGGCAGCATGGGGTTGCTGGATGGGGATCGGGGTGTGGGACGGGTTCGGTGGTGGGTGGGGATCGGGTGCGGGACGGGGTGGTATTTTTTTTCTTTTGGTCGGTCCAGTACAGTAGGTTTGATCGGGATAAGAAGGTGACATGGGTGGGTTCTAGAATAGCTATTCTAAAACCTCTTAAGGGGGGTTCTAGAATAGTTCCGCTCTATAAAATAGTTCCGCTCTATATATATAGGTCGCGCTATTTGACTCCCAGGGAGCAGAATATTATTCTGCACCCGGGTCTAACAGCGGCTCCAATCGCGCGAGACGAGTCCCGCAAATCAGCCGTGAGCCCGCCCCGTGCGGGGTAATAAAACGTTTGGCATCCGCAAGCGACGTAAGATCGTGCAGGCCATCCAACTGCCCCACCACCTCGATCAGTCCAGACCATGTACGCCGGTTTGAAGCCCACAACGTAGGAAACATCTCATGCTACGTAAGGTTTTCATTGCATGTGACGTAAGAAAACTCAAGATTATTAACGTAATAATGCAATTATAGAAACGTAAATTACTAAAAACTTACGTATGAAATTTCTTGTTGCCAACACTTGGGCCCATAAGCAAATTTAGTGCAACGTAAAAATCCAAGTTGACTCAGTTGTCAACCCATAGTTCAGCAAGCCACTCTGCACTGTATTGTTACAAAATTGTTTCACGCCAACGTAAACTATTCGCATCGACTGATGCAACAACAGAAGAACTCCGGTAAAACCTGTTGTGTAAAATCACACAATGTAATAACTAGTGGCATTTTCAATAATGCACTGTAAGAACTGTAAACAAAGAGTTTTTACCATAAGGTAAGAATTACAGGCATGGTTCCTGGTCCAATATTCCCATACGAATATCCAAAGTTACAAACTACAGACATTTACAATCAGATTTACAAACACTGAGATGTGTACTGTCAGAAGTTCATACAGTTTTTACAATATTCTGTACAAATTTAGTTAAATAAGCTAAATAGGTTTGTGCCTCATGCACGATAAGAGTGCAGAAGACATCCTGGCTTCCTCCCAATTGTCATAATTGCCAATGTAAATAGTTGTCGGGCATAGTGGAGAACAGGCTATCCATTTCTCCTCTAAATGGTAAGTAATTTTCTTTTGGTACCTGAAACGGTAGAAAATACTCTGTAAGAAGCAACTAAAAAAGAGTTTGACAACAAAAGGAGAATGGATAAAAACGGGAAGGAAGCATGCAATCCTGCTAGTATATCACTACCTTTTGGTGAAACCCAATCTTTAGAACACCCTCATGTTCAACAGGTTGTGAAATCCATCAAATAAATGACTGACCATGGAAAACAAAACGAAAAGACATTTTGTAGAACTCATATTTTCATTCCGGAGAGTGCTACTTCTACTACAGTATGATAAAAGACATGAAAAACTAATCGTCCATCGAGACACAAGAACCAAATAAATAAATGTTGTCGTCGCTGCACCTTGGTATCAGTAATGCCAACAAAAATTCACCATGGGGTCCTGAATGTTACTACTTAATTCAATTATTTTGCTATAATCTAATAAATTTGGTGCGAGGCTGAGCCGTGAGAACATCATGCTCAACTGAACAAAGATACTTACTACAAGGCCATCATCTCTACTACTGGCCCCTATGACTATTGTGTAGCTTTTCTTTTGACAACCGTACCATGAATACCTGAGACAAATATTTGACATAACGAACAACTCACATCTTGATGATTGAACTTACAATTCAATAACAGAGGAGGGTTGCTGGTTGCCATAGCATGTTCCATATAACTAAGCCTTAGTGTCTATATCAATAAGCCTGGAAGACAGAATACAATGACTCAGATTTGGTACTTTCACATATAACCTAGCTGAGCAGGGCCACTAGCACTAGATTGGAGAAATACTTATCCCAAGATTCGTTTTTTTACATCATTAGATTGGAGATACCATTGGAAGCTAAACAATTCAAAATCATTCATATGCGATATCACAAGCTCATGCTAGAAATATCCACTGGATCGGGAGTGATATGAAAGTAAGAGAGAAGGGGAGGGGGGGGGGGGGGGGGGGCAAGTACTTGTAGCCCTGGGCTTGATGGCCATGTAGGAGCTCCCTCGGCCACAGTGGCGGAAGGGCGCGGGCAACAGAGCCGAAGGTGGTCCACGGAAGAAATATGACAAGAAAGGAACGGGCGGACACTATACGCGTTCCGGGCAGTGACAAAGAATTTTACAGATTACTTTCTTCAAGAATAGCATTTGCAATTTGTTACCAATTTAATTCCTCCAAGAAGTACGTGCAGTCCCAAAGTAATTATACAAATTACTTTCTTCAAGAACTTGCAGCACAATTGATTCAATGAACAAATCAACAACACTAAACCATGTCTAAACCGCATGCAAACAAAAGCATCACATAATACAGTAGGTTAATTAATTCAGGCACAGTACTACTGTCTACCATGCTATGATACTAGTGTCAAAAGAGCAACTTAACAGATAAATTATGAGAATGATGGTCCTGCTACCAAATGCTGCAGCCTTTACGCGAAACCAAAAAAAACTCAGTGCAGATCGATGTATTTGTGGACGCGTTTCTCACCTGCACATACAGCGGATGGGGTCTGCCGGACAAGTCTGCCGGAGAAGAGGTCGCAAAGACGCTGCGCAAATAACTCTTACTATACCCGTGGGTCGATGATAACGGATCTGATCAGTTTCGGAGACACAGCTCACCGAGCTGGCGCTGCACGGCGGACAGCACGGCCACCGACCTGCACAAGCACGCCGCCGATTTGGCCGGTCGACCACGATGCCGCCGATTCGGCCGGCCGACTGCAGAGCCCACCAGCAGCTTGTCTGGCCCGGAGTCCACCCACCGCTCACCAGCTCGCCGCCGCCGGCCGCTCACCCGCTCCCCGCCGCCGGCCGCCGGACGCGCACCCGCTCGCCGCCGCCAGCGCGTTTCAGTTCCAATCTCGAAACCGCTCGCCGCCGGACGTGCTAGTAATGGGGAAAAAAATTCAGGTGCGGCTGGGCAGTGAGGTGGCTCCAAAACGCCACGACCCTAATTCACACTATAATAACCGTCTGCGTAATAATAATAAAAAACAAAAGAAAATTACGGCATGCACCGTACCGCGAGCCACATGTTCGATCGAACCCGGTGCTGGTCCGGCTCGGTGGATCGACCGGGTGCAGAATTGCTTATTATGCACCCAGGTATATATATATACGCGCTATTTGACTCCCAGGGAGTAGAATAGTTATTCTACACCCACCCTCTATCTTTACAACCGTATATGATTTTTACGCCACGTAAATTTTGTCTTATATATTAAGTAAAGAAGAACGTAAGAAAAAATATAAATGACAAAAAAATAATATTTAAGTGTCGTTGCAAAAATACGACAAAAATACACATATTTATGTTGTTTTTATGACTTCTACATCATTTTAACTCATATTTTTCATTTTTTTATGTCGGTTTTTTCTATTATGGGTCAACATAACGTAAATATTTATATATGTAACATAATTTATTGATGTAACAACGTAAAAAAATGGTGTGTGCAAAATAAGTTATTCTACACCATGGGTGTTGAATAGGGCTTCTATATATATATATATATATATATATATATATATATATATATATATATATATATATATATATATATATATATATATATATACACGAGAATATTAATTAGTTTGTATGCGCAAAGTCTAATAGAGAATAAGTTTATATGTAGCAATTACAATGCTCGTAGACGTTGTTGAGCCAATCCTCCTTGTTTATGTATACTTCATCATTATTTGATGCATCAACATTTGTTTCCATATCATGGTCTTCATCTACAGAATTGTTCTCTACAAACTCCATGTTTTCACGTGCTCTTGACGCCATGTGCTGTGCTAAGGAAGCCAACAAATATGTTAAGAGTGAAAGTTATAAGTAATAAGGTAGCAGGTCGAGAAAGAATCCCAGTAATAATTTATCAGTAAGCATGTATACATTAGCTTTGTATCAATTCAAAGAACCGAAAAGGAGAAATATCTCCAAATCCAAAAATGTAAAATAGAATTGGCAAGAAAACAGTAGGATGTAGTCAATCAATATCTCTCTCAATGAAATAATAAATAAAGGTAGCTTCCTGGTGCTAAAATTTATTTTTGAATGCAAGATGGTCTACATATCCATGTGATCTTCATCTTCTTCCCTTCCCATGTCAAAAAAATCTCTTAGTCTGACCCGAACTGGAATATACCAACCATCTTTTTTCCCCATCTTGAACATCTCTCTCACCACGATAAAGCATGCAATCATTTCAAAGTTTAAAAGTCGAAGGTAAGGTGAGACCCTTGATGAAGATTGAAGAATAATCATATGTGAAACAACCAAAATTTTCTATCCTCTCTGCAGCCCCCAAAATTCCAAACCAACCACAGAGAACAAGTAACAAACACTTGGTGAGCACTACCAAATAAACTCATGCTGAAATAATTAGATAGCGTACAAGGAAGAAATCTGAAACCAATAAAGGGGGAGACATAATCTTCAAGCTGTGCCAATCTTTTACCTTGCGTTTCCTTCAAGTTCTGAAATGCGGGCATGGATTGATCCCAGATGCGGTGGAATCAGAGGGCCAGCTATGGGGATCAGACTTAGGAGAGAATATATGCAGGAGGATACCAATTCGGCATGGATGATCTGCTGAAGAGGTTGAGGAAAAATGGTTAATTCCGGCCGGACGCTGGTCCTAGATCATCGACGGAGGCACAGGAAGGTTCACTAGCGAGGACCTGTCGGTTGATGCAGAATCGTCCCAGTGCTGCAGCGACCCGATGGCGCTACGGCGCAGGGCCTTGATGGGCGGCGGCGCGCCGGCGGCGCCTACGCTACGGCCCCGGAACTTGACGGGTGGCGGCGCAAGAGCTCAGTGGCGAGAGAATAGGAAAGAAGGTGCGCGAGGCTCTGGTACAAGGTGCTCCAAATAAAATACTTCACATCGTAACCGCCCAATACTTACGCGCCGAACAAAATTATTTTGGTGGGAAAATTTCCGTTCCCGATTTTTCTATTAGTTGATGCGCGCCAGGAGAATTCGCTAGGGACGGCCTCTCTCTCCCCGTGTCTTTTCCCGTCTGTAGTTTGATTAAATTCATTGGTTTTGAGAGAACACGGGAAAACGTAGGTACGGTGCACAGAACCGTCTCATCTTTTCGTATTTACGGGATAAGTAGTGCTTTGGTGGGATTATGTAAACACGGAAACAATTAGCCGTCTCTCTTAAACCGTGGCTATATGCTAGTTTTGTTGTAGTGGATATTATAACCGAGTCAAACATGAGGCTTCTCACGTCCTCACCATTTTTTAGCCGTTGGATCGCTCCATCCTGTTGTTTCTGGCCGTTTGATCTCTCTCATTCGCGCACTGGGCCGAATATCACTAGGGGGAGCTATTCTGGAGGGAAAATCAACCCACTGTGGTTAACTAGGCCGAATATCTTATTGTTGTAGGAACCATCAGGAAAATTGTTGGATGTGAAGCTAGGTCGGATAAGATGTGTAGCATCAAGGTTTGAAGATGGCTTCCATCAGGTTGGTTGCTGTGTATCGTTCCTGTTAGAGTACGTAGAGATAGACTAGGGTTGAGAGTCATGACCTTGTACTCCAAGTCTCTCCCCTCCTTGTACTCCTATATATATCCCATAAGGGTCACGGCAATACAACAACAAAAATTAGGGATTCAATATTTTTCACATGGTATCAGAGCGGTTAGTCTCACGACGCCGATCCTAGGGTTCTAAACTAGTTCCGCAGCGCGCCGCCCCCGGGGAGATCAATCTCTTCTCCTCGGGGGCGCGGCACCCGATCAAAATCAAAGATTAGATCGGTTCTTAGATTTAGTTTTCAAAATTCCAATTCCGTAGATTAGATCCAATTTAGCCAAATAAATCCCTAAACCTCCACGACCCAACATCCGGTGAGAAATCAGTGCAAGATCTCGGTGCTCAAGGCGGCGCTCCTGGCTTCGGAGAATCGGCAGACTCCGATCCGCCGGCCTCACGATGAGACGCGACTACGTGGGGCTCAGCACCTACATCGATCGGCATCCGCAGCTGTGATCTACATCAACACGCTCACGGCAGCATGGACCACGCGGCGGCCACGGGACGACGACGACACGCGCGCGGCAGACTTCATCGATCACACACACGAACAGCCAGCCAAGCCGATCTACACCAGCACCAAAGCCATGCATGCGTTGCATGTGTATACATGCATATGCGTGCGTAGCAGCTTAATTAACATGCAGCTTGCAGATCCATCTTGGACCAGACATCGTCAACAACCACAACACGTGGCTGCACTCAGCATCTCTCCATCGACCTCCCTTATGCCTCCACGCCTTCTACATCGAGCCGTATCGATCTACACTTCATCACCGAAACTACACCGACCGATCTTCACTGCAATCGTCAACGACAAGCTGTACGACTATGCCACCAGGTTACGAGCCAAGTTCCTCGTCGAGCATCCACGAGAAGCGACATCGACATGTACCATCCACACGCCAGGCCGGTGTGGAGTACGACTACATCGACATCTCCAGCAGCAAGGCATCTACAACAACGTCGCCCAGAGGGACGCCTCCAAGCGACGGATGACTACACGCCTACAACTACATCGCCGACACATCATCGCCAAGGTCTACATCACCGTGGTCTCCATCGACAACCTCGTCAACACATCGCCGCCGCCGCTACAACTACAACGTCCACAAGGATGGACATGCGTCCTCTGATAGTACTACTGCAAGACGCCACACGACCCCGACGGATAAGACTGAATCGACAACAAACCGGCATCACTTTTAGTGAAAGCCCCTACAACCGTGCGCACGGTTCTGGCAAAACCGTTGTGTGCTTGGTGGGATTCCTCCAGTCCTGGCAAAACTGGTGGACTCACCTACGACCGCGTCCTCTGACATCCGCAAGACGCCTCCCGACGGTACCTCTCAAGGTGCAAAACGTCGGCCTCGACGGTACCTCCACAAGGTGCAAAACGTCCCAAAAAAACATGATTGCAGCTCCGTCATAAAAACCGCGCAATTTTTTGCGCCTTCGGCATTGCGGCTTCCACGACTACGACGAGTACTACATCGACCACAACTACCTCGACCACGGCTACATCATGATCGGCTACCTCGACATCGACATCAAGGACAAAGTCTACAACAACACATCGGCAACAACTCCAGTCAAAGCGTCCGCGTCGTCACTTGCGTCCCCGACACTCCCGCTGTGACTGCGGGAGGGAAGAGAGGAGATACAGGGAAGGCACCAGAAGGGGACGGCAGGCACCGCCCTAGGTGACGGACCAGTGCATCAGAGATGCAGTTGATGATGACGGAGAGGAGGACGAAAGCGCAAACCTTCAAATCCAGTCGCAAGCGTTCGCTTCACTCCCGCTACGACTGAGGGGGGATGTTAGAGTACGTATAGGATACGAGTTAGAGATAGACTAGGGTTGAGAGTCATGACCTTGTACTCCAAGTCTACCCCCTCCTTGTACTCCTATATATACCCCATGAGGGTCACGGCAATACAACAACAAATATTAGGGATTCAATATTTGTTACACTTCCAACTTTGAAGCCTACAAAAACATCACAGGTTGGTTATTGTGTATCACAATTTATTGTGTTTTTGTCAGTTATAGTTCCAGCTTGTCATCAGAGCATCTTGATGAGTGCCCACTTTTTCTTTACAAATCATCTTCTGAATGTTCTATTCAATTGTATGCTGCAAAATTAAGATATTTTGCGATTTGTTCCATAGCAAGTAGTCTCGGCAGAGAATCTGACGCAATCACTTTATTCCTCTCACACTTCCTGGTAGATGTGGATTGTGAAGGTGAATTTTGTCAGTCTAGATGGTGCCACGGTGGCCTGGTTATATGTGACACTGTCGCGATTTCAACAACAAGCCAGAACTCAATTAGTGGCATTACCTCTGCATCTGGTGAGGCAAACTTAATGATATTATCTTCGTGTGTTTT
This sequence comes from Puccinellia tenuiflora, assembly GCA_012064385.1. Classification (NCBI taxonomy): domain Eukaryota; kingdom Viridiplantae; phylum Streptophyta; class Magnoliopsida; order Poales; family Poaceae; genus Puccinellia; species Puccinellia tenuiflora. The sequence goes on from QRDG01000494.1 coordinate 124,619, forward strand.
CGGTTCCCTGATAGGATTAGGATAGGACGTTAGGACGTCCGTGTAGCAGTTTTGGATCACGTGAGGTCTTTGCATTGCATGCAATTCTATGCTTGATTCACTTGCCGTGCACCAGATTCAGTTCTGAGATGCGAGAAGAGAAATCATGAAGGAAAAGACAGGGGGAGAACCAGAGAAACATTAGGAGGGGATTTGGGCATTTGGCTCCCAATTCTTTTGGTCCACGTGAAAAATATACACCACTAGTAGAAAATAGGCCTTTCGCCCGGGCCTTTAGTCGCGGACGTGTATCGACCCGCGACTACAAATGCGGCCACGTCGCCCCAAAATCGGCGAATCATTTGTCCCGGTTCGTTAGGAACCATTTGTCGCGGCTTGGTATACGAACCGGGACAAAAGATGCCTGCGGTCCCGCTGCGAGGAGGTGCCCCCCTTTTCTCCCGGCTCGTATCTCGAATCGGGACTAGAATCCGCGCACCGCGACGGTTCGTGTATTTTGAACCCTTTGAGTTCCCGCCGCCAGTCGTTGATCACACGGGGAATGAAGAGAACGATTAATGTCTTTGGAAGTTGATCAAAACGCTTAGGAATTTGGAAGTTGAAACACGCCCGATTAATTACCACGGCGCGCCAGCCTCCTCATCTCCCCTGCTAGCTCTATATAGAGAGCTACAGTGCCATTTGCCAAATGCACCATCTCCTTTCTCTAATCTCTACGTACTCAAAAATCCTCTCTCGAATCGCTGCCGCGCGCCATGGAGCCACTTGCGCGCCCACCTCGATCCCAGGTGTTCCACTACAAGGACGACGCCGTCAACATGAACTTCAAGGTCGTGGTCACTCTCCGCGCATCAACCGTGGAGAGATGGATCCGCGACGTCAAGAGGCGCTACCCTCGACGCCGCACCGAAGAAGATCGTGGGCCTCGACTGCGAGTTCACCGACGCCGCACCCAAGGAGAGGCAGCGTGCCGCCGTCCTGCAACTCTCCGTGGAGACCGACATGTTGGTGTTCCATATTTGCTACGCTGATCGGGTGCCGCAGGCCCTCAAGGACTTCTTGATGGACAAAACCATCAAATTCTGCGGCGCGGCTATCAACAACGATCAACGTATGCTGGAGCCTTACGGAATTCATATTCCGTCCGCCGTCGACGTCCAGCGGGCCGTTCACCCTAACCCAACGTACCCTAATCTTCCGAGTCTCTATGCTCTAGCCAATTTTACTATTGGCACAACGCTTCAGAAGAAGAAGAAGATCAACAACAAGAAGAAGAAGAAGGAGGAGGACGAGAAGAAAAAGGAGGAAGAAGAGGACCTCACGAGAGGTTGGGGCAACTTTCCATTGAGCTTTTATCGCATCAAGTATGCCGCTCTGGACGCTCGCCTAGGCTACGAGATTGCTAGGAGGTGTCTCGGTGGTATGTGCGTATGTCTCAATGTGTCGATCTAGATCGTCTCAACAATAATTGTCATATGTGAGACGTTTGATTGAAATTATAAAAAGTTGTGTGATCTTTGGATTTATTTAGCACTTGTTTTCCCTTTATATTGATAATTATCTCTGGTCCGTACGAATATTCAGCAATAGCAAGTTTGTGCTCGTATGAATTTTTTTTATTATAAAGTGTTCTACACATTCTAAGGATTTAAATGACTATAAATTTGTTGAATTTGCCCAAGTGGATCAACGATTATTATTTGTTAACAATTATTATTACTTAATCATTAATATTTATGCAAAAGCGTACTGTATGTGTGGTAGTGTCTAAATATACGAAAACTATTTTGAAATGAAGAAAATAAATAAATAAAAGAAAAGAAAATGAATTCTCTGCTGCGGCAAAGAAAACTGCCCAAATTTCTGCCGCGAGCATTAGTCGCGGCCTGGTATACCAGCCGCGACAAATGCTTGTGACCCGAACCGGGATCAAAGATCTTCCCTGCACATATATCTTCTTCCACCCGAGGCCACCACCATTTTTTGAGCTCGAGTTCATCACTTATTTCTCCTCCATTTCCTCTCACTCACTCAAGTAAATGTCCATTTTTCTACTCCATTTGTGAGCATTGAAGGCACCCATCTATTCAAGGGTTAGCAACATCATCCTTTCCTCCGAAGTTGCAACTTTAGCTCATTTTAGCTCATTTTATTTTTTTTGTTGCTAGCAAGGTGTTTGATGAAATGCCTAAGCTAGAGAGTAATTTTTTATATGCATTTTGAGCTCAAATTAATTTATTATTTGTGGATTTTAGTGTCGTCCCGTCCTCACCGTCGTCGATAGCCCGCATCGTCTCGTCACCGGCACCACCTCGGTGAGCCTTTTTTCTTTATCTTCTATTTTAAGAAAAATGATTTGTATGATTTAAAAGCATATTTATTTCTTGTATAATTTTCTTATGTTTTTTTTATATGTATAGTGTCATGGTTTTGATATCCGCCCCCGTCGCCCCTCGTCCGGTCTATGATTCGGATGTGGTATATTTTCATAACTATTTGTTTCATTTCGTGTTTATAACAACTATACCTACCAACTTGACATAGACACTTTTATCTAGGAGGTAGTTGAACCGGAAATTCCAACCGACCCTATTGTCGAGTTTTTTGTAAAAGAAAACAATGATTTGAAAGCAAAATTGGAAAGAAGTGAAGATCTTCGTCTGCAATGCCTAGAAGAGAAGATGAAATTGGAGTTGAAGCTTGCCGACATCATCAATGAACACGAGTTGAAGCTTGCCGACGTCGCACATGTCCATGAGATCAAGATGGATGCAATGCACTTGAAGATTAAAAAGATTAGAAAATATGCCATTAGTCAGGAGGCTTGGTACCATTATGTTGTTGGTTCAGTAGTTACCTTAGTTGCGATTTTGATCGCATTTGGTGTTGGATTTAAATTATTTAGATAGTTGTATGTTAGTTTCAATTAATGTATGTTTTATGAGGACTATGCATTACAATTACACACGGTTTCCCCGTCATACAGCCCAACGGTGGCTTGTGAGTGCCTACATATCAAATGCACCGTTGGGCTGTATGACGGGAATCCGAATGATTTGTATTCGGTCGATGAACTGAAGTATTTTGTAGATAGAACAGCCGCAAGTATTTTGTTGAGGGCTGTGAAGTGAGCAGCAAATCGACCTTCGATCCAAGCAGCCGCAAGTAATAATTAATGTATTAAACCTTTTATCAAATGCACACGGTTTCCCCGTCATACAGCCCAACGGTGGCTCGTGAGTGCCTGCATATCAAATGCACCGTTGGGCTGTATGACGGGAATCCGAATGATTTGCATATAGGGTCATGTGGCTGATCCAACACTGGTTTTGCCCATCCGGAAGCTTGCGCATCCGTCTCGCGTCGTCGTGAGCAGCAAATCGACCTTCGATCCAAACAGCCCCAAGACTTCTCTGATGATCTAACGACCGTCCCAAAAAGTGTTGGGAATGTTGTAGATCATCAGAGAGCCTTGGAGCTGCTTGGATCCGACCGAGGGGCATGGCTACCACTTCCACCACCACCACTCCCACCTCCTCGGCAATTCATCATTGTGTCACCCTAATCCAGTGGTTGGATTCAACCTACCCGAGGGCTTGTGTTAGGGAACATGCCAGCGGGTAGGCTAAATCCAACCATTGGGTTCGGTGGCAAAGGTAGACGCTCGTTGTGTGCCGTTTCGCTGCAGGGACGTCGCTATTTATAGGCGATTAAAAGGTGGGAGTGCAGATCCAACAGCTCACAAGCCCTCAAAAGAAACACACCCCTGATCCAACGGCTCACAAGCGCTTGAAAGAAACACACGATCCGTGTGCTTCTTTAGTCCCGGTTGGTAACACGAACCGGTACTAAAGGCCCTGATCCAACAGCTCACAAGCGCTCGAAGGAAACACACGATCCGTGTGCTTCTGATCCAACGGCTCACAAGCGCTCTAAAGAAACACACCCCAGATCCAACGGCTCACAAGCGCTTGAAAGAAACACACGATCCGTGTGCTTCTTTAGTCCCGGTTGGTAACACGAACCGGTACTAAAGGCCCTGATCCAACAGCTCACAAGCGCTCGAAGGAAACACACGATCCGTGTGCTTCTGATCCAACGGCTCACAAGCGCTCTAAAGAAACACACCCCAGATCCAACGGCTCACAAGCGCTTGAAAGAAACACACGATCCGTGTGCTTCTTTAGTCCCGGTTGGTAACACGAACCGGTACTAAAGGCCCTGATCCAACGGCTCACAAGCGCTCGAAGGAAACACACGATCCGTGTGCTTCCGATCCAACGGCCCACAAGTGCTCGAAGGAAACACACGATCCGTGTGCTTCTTCCACCGCTTCCCGCCTTCGTCTTCCCGTAATTTCTCACTATATATATGTAGGCTTGGCCGCCATTGCCATATCACATCTAAACTCATATCTGCAACCTCATCACTCTTCTATTGTAACAAAATTTTGACTTAGGGGTCGGCGACGATGTCCATGTTGGACCAGAGGGGCGATGTGCGGGACTGGGCTCCACCGGGCTGGCACTGGGAGGTGCTACCTTCTGGGACGCGCAGCTTGGTGAGGAATCCGGGTGACGTCGTCGACCCGGATCTTCTGTGGTGGCAGTCGCGTGGGCCACGCTCGGTGCAGAGGGAGCCGGCCTCCGAGGAGGTGGTACGTCGCCGTATCAGGGAGGAGGATGAGCATGTCCGTCGCTACATGTATCTATTGGATAGGCAGTATGACAGTAGGTGGTCGTTTCTTCAGAGTGTTCCTTCTCACGTGAGCTATGACCCTGTGAGGGTTCCTTCTCTTTGGATGCGCAGCGCCGGCGGCTCAGCACCCCGCGGCTCAGGAACCGGTCGAAGTTAGTTTCAGAGTCTGTGATCGCCATTGCAGTTCTCTTGTCTGTGATCGTAGTTTAGGTTACTACTTGCTTTTGAAAACTTGCGACCTAAACTATCAACTTCCGGAGATGTGTGTGATATTCATGCATATGTATGCAAAATATTGGGTCTCGCCAGGTACGAGGGGGACGGCCCGCCTCCTTCGGACTTCAATGAATATATAAGTTTAATTAATGAATATTGATATTTTAATTGCATTTTTCTGATAAACAGATGAAAAGATATTGAATTTATAACATGATTTTCAAATAATTAAATGAAACTATAAAAATATATGAATTTATAAATAATAAAAAGATAATGAATTTCAAATATTGGAACATTTTAAAATAAACTAGAAAAAAACAATTCCAAAAGCATGTAAAAATTCATATACTTAAAAAAGAAAACAAAGTATATAAAAGAAACAAAAAAGAAAACAGGAAAAAGAAACTAGAAATAAGAAAAAAAAAGACCATTGGTCCCGGTTCTTAACACCAACCGGGACCAAAGGCCCGCTGGGCTTCGCGCGCAATATTTCGCGGCCCGGACAGACCTTTGGTCTCGGTTGGTGTTACCAACCGCGACCAAAGGGTCTTTGGTCCCGGTTCGTGGTTGGAACCGGGACCAAAGGTCCGTTCCTCGTCGATTTGGTTCCTTCCGCCCCAAAATTTCACAAGTTTCGCCCCCGCCGTTTTTTCGAAGCCGCCTCTGTCGCCGCCGTCGCCCGCCCGCCCGCGCCGCGCCCACGCCCGCCCGCGCCGCCCAACGCCCGCCCGCGCCGCGCCCAGCCCGCCCACACCCGCGCCGCGCCCACGCCGTCCAACGCCGGCGCCGCCGGTCTGCTCCTCTACATCGGCCGCGGGCTGCGCCGCCCGGCCTCCTCCCCTGCCTCTCGAGCTGCCCCGCCCGGCCTCCTCCTCTGTACATCGGCCGCGACTCGATCCGTGTCCTCCCCTCCCACGAGCCACCGCCGCCGTGTCTCCGTCGCCTCCCCTTCCACGGGCCGCCGCCGATCCCCTCCCAATTGGTATCCTTGCAAGGTACGGTTCCTCTCCTCCCTCTCTCCTCCTCTAATTTTTAGGAAAATTTTGTAGAATTTTAGGTTTGTTTAACTTGGGCTAAGTGAAAATTTAGGTTAGTGTAATTTAGGCTAGGTGAATATTTAAGTTAGTGTAATTTTAGGTTAGAAAAATTTAGGCTAGGTGAGTATTTAGGTCAGTGTATTTTAGGCTAGGTGAGTATTTAGGTTCGTGGCTGGAAATTTTTTGTTAAGAAAGTTGCAAAGTTGCAAAGTTCGTGGCATAAGAATTTTGTAGATGCCCGGTGAATATTTAGGCTAGGTGAGTTTAACTTGGGCTAAGTGAAAATTTAGGCTAGGTGAGTTTAACTTGGGCTAAGTTCGTGGCATAGCAAATTGTGATAGCAAACATTCAAATTTGATAGCAAACATTCAAATTTTGATAGCAAACATTCAAATTTTGATAGCAAACATTCAAATTTTCTTCAAATGTTATTACAATTATTCTGCTAATGCTAACATTGTTAAGTAGTTGCTATAATTTTGCATTCACAAATAGTGTTAGATGCAAATTTTGATATTCATATTCTTTTTACAAAATTGATTGCAGGGACATTGAGCTATGGATCCAAATTTTCCGGACGCCTTCGGCAGAGACGAGGAGCGTGAAGAGCAGATGGATCTAACTTGTCCGGACGTCGCCGGCAGAGACGAGGAGTGCGAAATGCGAATGCTTCAGATTATAGCAGGACGTGCGGCCGTGCCTGTCGGTGAAGAAGATGCCGTAACTGCAGAAGATTACGGCTCCCAATTTCTGAACGAATCCGGTGAGGGAGTTGACGAAGAAGAAATTTGTAGAGAGGAGGAAGTGCCCTTAACAAACTCCGACGAGGTATATTAAGCCTCTGTACATCGATCACACTAGATGTATTATTTGAGTTGTATTGCAGTTATTAACGAACCATTTTTTCTTTTAGCCCTCCGGATCGAGCAAATCTACAGCAGTGCCGAAACGAGGCCCGACGAAGCCGTTGAAGGAGGGTCGTAGGATAGTGATCGACCAAGTTAGTGCTAGTGGCGAACCTTTGGAACCCATAGATTGCCGCCGCAAATACATTAATCAATGTGGGGTTATTGTTAGGGACATTGTCCCGATCAACCTTGAAGAATGGACTCAGCCGAAGGATGAAAACAACCCAACTACTTATGTCGACGAGGGACTAAAAAAATTGTGTTGGGACACGCTCTTGACAAAGGTCAGCCTACCGCCAGATCTACCCGAGCACTTGAAGACAAAAGTGAAGGAGTGGTCTCTTAGTAAGATGGCCGAACAATTCCGGACCTGGAAGAAAAACTTATGGAAAGCTTATCTAAAGGCGGAGAAGAAAGATCCAGTTTTCACTGGACCACTAGTGAAGATACAACAGCAGTGGCCCACATTTGTGGAGCAAAGAAAATCGGAGGCCGCTGTGGCCCGATCGGTTCAGAATAAGTTAAATGCTGCGAAGAAGGAATATCACCACCGTTTGGGGGCAGGTGGCTACAGGGCTGCCGTGCCTAAGTGGGAAGCCTTGGAAGCACGACTGCTTGATAACAGGATCATTCCACAGACACATGACTGGCCCGAGAGGTCCAAGTTTTGGTTGTTCGCGCATGGGGCAGGGTTGGACCCACAGACAGGGTTGATTGTTGCTTAGGGAAAATGGAAGGAAAAAATTGAGTATATAACCAAACAACTCGTGGACGCAATAGATAAAGTTCGAAGGGGAGAGTACGTGGTCGACAGAGAGAATGACAAGCTGTCACTAGCACTCGGGAATCCTGAACACGTTGGACGATTACGATGCGATTGAGCCGGTGTCACCTTGAAGCAAGGTTTTCCGGAAGACGCTCATACTTATAGAAGCCGTCAGAGAAAAAAGAAGAAGGAGTCTGACCGGTTATCAGCACTGGAACGCAAGGTGCAGCAGCAGCAGGAGCAACTAGACTCAATTAGTAAGCAAAAGGAATCTCAGCTGCAGCTAGAAGGTCATGTTGAAGCCGCCCCATCTGATCAGCGGAAAAGCAGCGTGGGTTCCACGAATGTAGAAAATTCTGAATTCCAACCGTCGGCGGCTCACTACCCCGTGGATGATATCACGGAGAAGACAGACTGTGAGCTACACATGTCAATGAAGAACGTGTCTTTCAAGGTGGCGGTCGGCTATGCTTTACCTAATCCAGCTGGAGCAAGCTACCATCTCGGAGGGATTCCACCTGGCTATGCTCGTGTCGGGGTGGATGAAGTTGTGCCGTTATATGCTAATCTGGAACTTGACATTCCTGGAGGTGACGGCGAGAAGACACTGGGAGAAGTCGAGAAGGGTATCGCTCTCTGGAACAAGAAAAACATCATGTTTCCAAACTTGACTCCTCCGAGTAGCAGACCCCCACCTCAAGATTCATCTCCCCCACCTCAAGATCCATCCCACCCACCTCAAGATCCATCCCCCCACCTCAAGATCCACCCCCCCACCTCAAGATCCATCCCCCCCACCTAAAGATCCATCCCCCCCACATAAAGATCCACCCCCAAAAGATCCATCCTCCCCACATCAAGATCCATCCCTCGATGCCCCATCCGTCGCGAGTCCATCGCTCGCGACGTCCCGTCCGTCGATTCCGCCCCTTGTTAAGACCTTCTCGTCAAAGCGGAAACTATCCTTCACGTCGACGCGTGAAGATAAGTTAACTCGAGCGGAACGCGAGTTGCTAAAGCCTCTTCCAAAGAGACCGTACGACTTAACTCCAGAGGAACTCGAGGAGTCGGTGCGTGCCGATGTGGCCCGACAATTAGCTCCGAAACGGCCCCCGCCTGAAGAGATAATACCAGCAGAAAAAGTTGAGAGATTTATAAAAAATCTAACGGGTCCCCTGCCAGAGCCGCCTAAATTGCGAGATGACTATGATCGTGTTTTGGAGAAGACAGTTAGTCAAGAGGAGGAGGAGAAGAAGGCTGCCTATCGCCTAAAGAGGCAGCGGATGCAGGAGGAGAAGGAGGCGGCAGATCGCCTAAAGAAAGAGCGGTTCAAGGCGGCAAAATGCGGGAAAAAGGTGGCCCAGCTCGGAGAACAGGCAAAACAGTCGATCTCCCCGCTGAAGGTGATATCCGATAAGAAAGTTCACCACGACACTGGCACCATAGGTGGCCCCCAAGAGTATCAGTATGCATGGACATATGTCTACGGGAAGTCCCTGGTCAGACCCGAGCAGGTCAATTCTCTAACAACACAATTGCGTCAATTGCATCTGTGGTACGAGAAAGCCGTAGCGGCCGGGCATGAGCACTTCTGGGTGTCATATAAGAAAGAGCATTACTTCACGGATGACGCGATGTATATTCCGTTTTCTGAAATTTTTCAGTTATTCAATCAAGACTCCCTCGACAAATCCCTCGTCAGTTGCTATTGTTTGTAAGTGATTTATTTCTGCAATTTAATTAAGTCTCTAGCTCTGCTCGTTCGTTGCCTGTAATTATCTCACTACATTTTTTTATACTGTAGAATGAAGATTGTCGAATGCAGGGAACGCCGCATCTATGACATCGGGTTCATTGACCCATATTATATTAATGAAGTGACCATAAATAACCATCCCGAGGACACAGAGAATAACTTGTTCCGGTGGTTAGTGAAACTAAATACTTGCGAAGAAATACTTTTTCCTTACGTCTTCCAGTGAGTGTTACTGTACCTTCTACACATTCTATTTTGCTTACTCCATGTTTAATGTAATCGATGAGTTATGGACATATAAACTTGCGCAGTTCCCACTGGATTCTGCTAATCATTAGAGTTGACCAAGGAGTCGTTCAAGTCATGGACTCGTTAAGGAAAAACATGGAAGAGTACCAAAGCTTGCAAGATATGCTCCAGAGGTAATTTTAATCATTATCGCTCTATATCGTCCTCTTTCATTCATTTTCTGATAGTAAGTAATTAATAACTCCTTTAATCATTTTCTTTTGGCGGCCAGGGTTTGGAAACGGTTCATCGTGAAGGTTCTAGGGGAATGGAAACCGAAGTTGTATTTTTATACCACCAATGTAAGTAGTACTATATATATATAGGTCCGCACAACTCTTTAATTGTAGTTTCAATACCATTATCATGCTTGATTATTATTTGATTAAATTCTATTTTCTGTAAAGTGGTGTGAGAGGCAGCAACAGGGGACAAATTTATGTGCATGCTACGTTTTTGAGTACATGCGCTCTTTTGTCAGTGAGCGGAATAGAGAACAAAGAACAGCTTATGTATGTATACACTCTGCGCAATTTTTTATTACCATATTGTGTTGAGTTCCATTCATAAATTATTTTATTATGATTTCATATATACAGTTATAAACTACTCACATATTCATATTGATCTAGATGGAGCGAATGCGGGACCTGCTCATACCAGCGAAGCGCCTAAAAGCAATTCAAGAGGAATTGGCGGGATTTTTGAACTCGGAGGTCCTGAAGAAAACTGGAAAATTTTATCACAAAAGCAATTATTTTTTGCCTCCAATGTAATTGACGTGATCTGGACGTGTGAGAAACGTGATGTCGGTCTAGTAACTTGAACGTGATCTCGACGTGTGGGCTTATGTTTCTATGTATGAATCGGGACGAATGCCCCTTTGGAACCGGGACCAATGCCCCTTTTTCTAATAGTGTACTGTATGTGGTAGCGTAGAAATATAGGAAAACTATTTTGAAATGAAGAAAAGAAAATAAATGAATAAAATAAAACAAAATGAATTCTCTGCCGCGGCACAGAAAGTGCCCAAATTTCTGCCGCGGCAGAGAATTAGTAAACCCTAAACCCTAACAATTAGTCGCGGCCCGTTATACGAACCGCGACTAAAGGTTCTGCCCCCTAGCACACCCAGGATGAGGACCATTTGTCCCGGCTGGTGACAGGTCCGCGACTAATGGTTGGACCTTTAGTCCCGCCTCCGCTGTCGCGGTTGGCCAACCGCGACAAATGCCCCTCACTGCCCGGGACAATAGGTCCAGTCTCCACTAGTGCACGCGCAGGCTCCTGGCCAAACAGTAGCAGAAAGTCACGGACCTGCCAAATGTTATTTTTGGTAACTAGCATGGTAGCCCTCACAAATGCGGGGACAATGTCTTTAGCTCCTTGTGAAATAAATTATAGCTTCAAAGATAATGGAATCTTCTAATTATAAATCTTGTGATTTTATAGCTTCCGCAAATATTGTGTCAGGTAAACATCATTATAGTTAATTCCTGTATTTTTCATGATATTTAAATTTAAATATAGATATCCCTTGTTTTGAGGAACGGACGTGGTACATGTTTCAATATTGATAAATAATTTATATTAAAAAGCATGACTATGAGCTATCCCTTAGCATTTGCATAATTTTAGATCAGTATGTGAGGTTTACAATTTAGTTTGTTTGTCGTCAGTAATGTTTGTACAGTTCCAAACATATGTACGATTTGGTTCAATGGCTAGTTAATGGGTAGACAATCCTTTGTATGGAATGGCACAATCAAAATCTTAGTAGAGAGAAACTAAAACAAATTATCCACATGTAGGTCAATTCTAAATAGAAACAACTCCAATTTACTTTCTGTGGATCTTTGTTCCTCTCGTTAACTTTTTTCTATGTCTAATACATGATATAACCTACATGGTGTCCAAAATGCATCTTTGATCATTATCTTGTATAGGTTACTAAATATTCAATGAAAGAGTTGCTAAATAAAGTGAAAAAGTAAAAAGTAAAAAGTACTATGTACCTTGATTCCATAATATAAGTCGTTTTCGCAGTTCAAAACATCCTACAAAGTAAAGTTCAACTTAGTGTTCCAAAATTTTGAAAACTAAAGAGTTGCAAATGTGCTCTGCGGCTGAATAGGAAAACGTACCGGTGACTTCTCCTCATAGCTGTTGGTTTTGATATTAGTTCATATTTTAAGAATATGTTAAATCAGTTTTTATTTTAGGCTAGATTGATTTTCTTTTTTTTTGAAGAATCCAGTTTTGTTCTCACCGACACATCTGTGTTTGCGTTCACATGTACATCCCAATTCAACGAAAAGTCAATCATGGAGTTTATTGATTTTTTTCTTGGCAACTACACCTATCAGCTTTTGTGCTGCCTTCTACATGAGGTGCTTACCATGGATGCCTTCTACATACGTGCTCACCATGGACTCTATTGATGTAAATCTTAGCTAAAAGTTTTTGTGTTTTTTTTGGTCTATAATATGTACAAAGAGAGAATCTGGTGTAGTGGCTCCTCAGAGTAAGAGAAATAAAACGAAGAAAGAACATAAAATGTAAAAAATTGTTAGTTCAATCACCCATGCACACAGAAAAAGGTTAACGGGATGATACAACTCTTAAACTTAATTATGTATTTTCTTAATATTAAAGCACATAAAATGCCTGAAATTCATAAGGTTGTATCAGAGAAAATCTGTAAAATTAAAAGTTTAGATGATCCTTTAGACTCTATAAAATCTAAAAATTGCCTTTCAGCTGAAGTTCCATATCTTTACCTAATAATAAAAGCGTTAAGGCTTCCGCGGCTCGGTACGTCGTTAGAGTTACCCCTAAAGTTGCACATAATTACCCACCTATGCCACCCATAAGTTAAAAACGGTTGGAAAAATTATACGTCGTCACGTCCTACACCGATCTGATCCTTTCCTCTTCGTACACATTTGCCCTTGGGTTTCCTTCCCTGTTCGTACACGTAAGTATATGTTCGTATATATGTCGTACGTGCCTGCGGCCGAATTCCAGTCCCCGATTGCCGCCAGTGTCGCAGACCGTCGACGCCGAAGTCGTCGCAGACGGAGCTTCTTATCATTGTTCTCATCGAGGCTGCCGGCGCCGAACTGGTACAAGAGTTACATTGTCTTCTGCTGGTAGTCTTGATCCCAGTCCAACAATGAGGGCTCGACCTTCTCGATCCTCGGCTGAGCGGGATGCGCCGACGGCGAGCTCGTCGGCCTCGTGCTGCCCACGCCAGCGTGACTGGCCTTCTACCCTACTGTGTTGGACACACAAAAAACCGCGTTGGTTAATCACCGCCGCGACCTGCACCTCCCCTATCCATAGCTTCCTCTTGCGGGCGAGCGCTCCCTGCACCTAATTCAGGCGACCAGAGCACGGTCTCTTCCCCTGATTCCAGTGCCATGGTTGAGATGGAGGCTGCTCCAGCTGAAACTCGAGGTGGAGCCGATATTCTTTGTTCGGTTAATTTATTCTGATCTGATTTGCGTCTTCCCTGTCTCGCTTTGACTGGTCATCGGTGGCGGCTGCAAGTGCTGGGTCTGCAGAGATTTGAGAGGAGGCGACTACCAAGCGCCGAGTAGAGGCATCGGAGCAAAGACAAGCTACCAGCAAAGCAGAGCTAGCAGCGACAAGCACCAACAACAGGGATGAGCTCAGAAAGAAAACCGGACCTGCCTTTCATCGAGTACAGAGCAAGCTAGAGCATGAATAAATTACGGGGCAAAGGTTCTAGCTAGCGCACTATTTTTTCTTCAAGTACATAACTTGATTCCTGAGCTCACTGTTGCTGCACTGAATCAAAACAAAATGAATCAGGGACCTGGGAGTATTTAGCTACCTTGCGTAATTCATTATTCATGTTTGTTTACAGATTATAATTTTAATATTGACGACTTGAAATTTAGAAAGTATTTTTGATTTTGAGCGAGTTTAGTTCGGATGAGGTGCTGTATGATTGATGTTCTTAGTTCTTAAAGAGGAAGAGAACACACATGGTTCGAATAGTATACTGCATGCATGGTTTATCCGTTTATGTATTAACCCTTTTTGGGAGCTTGAAGGGACACCACAGCCAAGCAAGGCCACGTAGCATAATCAAATAAGAAATGTGCCATGAACATCACAAGTTCAACTTGGTCCCACATGTGTCATTGAAATAAACCACACCCTCCTCCTCAAAATGTAAGTCCTATCGGTCCTACATAAATTTCTTAAGTTTGATGGAGTTTATGGGAATTTTTTTTGGTATATCTAAGACCCAATATATACACTATTAGAAATATATCTGGTGATGCATCTATTGGTATTGGTTTGGTATTATAGATGTTGATTATTTTTCAAACTTTGTTATATTAGACTCTGACATAGGTAGTGAGCTTTAGCTCAACTGGTTGGGGGAGTGGATGTACAAACCCAACACCCAAGTTCAAGTCCCCACAGACGCGAATTTAGGTTCCTATTTATACTTGAGGATCAGGCCTTCCTGATACTCATGCAATTTATCCTGAGGACTAGGCTTGGTTATTAACCAAGATAAAAATCCTGGTACTCATGCTTAATGGCTGTGTGCATCCCTAGTTGGTGCAGAGGCCGGGGAAGTGAAATTCTCCCCCCACTTTAAGAAGTTTCAACCATTTTCACCGTAACTGAAGTGTCACTTTCCTACCTCCCGAGTCGCTCCCTCCCGAGCGGCTCCGGGGGCGCCGCCACCCGTCGAACCCTAACCCTCCATCGATCTTCCTCGCTCAGGCCGCTGCTGCTGCCCTCCCGGCGGCAGTGGCGGCGCCCATCCCGTCGCGGACGGTGGGCAGAAGAGGCGCTCCGCGGCGGCGCACCATGGGAGAGGTGGGGCGAAGGTTGCGGGGGCAGTGCGGTGCGGCCATGGCGGCCGTGGCCTGAGGGCCTCTGTGCGGGAAGGCGGTGAGGAGACGGCGGCGTGCCGCCGGCGGCTGCGGTCACGGTGTGGCAGTTGAGTCCAATCTGGGCTTCGATCTGGACTGATCCAATCCGGGCTTGTACTGTGGATTTTCTACAGTTGGGCATGGTGCGGCTGTCTGCTCCGATGCCATCCCGCTGGAGGTCTTAGCCGGGGCGGCGTTTTCTTTGCTGCTCCGTCCGGCGGCGTGGGGGCCTGCCGGTGTGCTCAAATAATGGTGGCGGTCCTAGGGTTTCTCCCGCGCGAAGACGATGATCTACTGGATGTGTGCTCTCGTTGATTTGGCTGAAGTGACGTGTTCCGGAAGGCTCCGCCGGCGAACTCCACTGGGCGATTCATGCCTGGAGATTGCTGGATCGGGTGGGATTCGGTCGTGCGCACCCATGTTTTACTCTGGCCGTTTGGTTTCAGAGGGAGCGCTTCGAAGATCTGCTGGCTGTTAATATCATGGGACATGTTCTCGTTCCATGGTGCTGGCGGATAAGGTCATGTCAGTCGAGATCTGAGGCTAGCAATGGTGGTTCAAATCTTTCTCGCGATGAGGAATTGGCTTGGTGTTTCATGACTTGGAGCAGCGGCATGTAAGTGGGGGCGACAACATACGTGAAGTAGAAAGTCCTACCTTTCAGGGTGAAAATCCAAGGTCTGGCCTTAATTGGTTGTGCCTGACAGTGGTCTTGCTGAAGACATTGTTTTGAGTGCGAGGACTATCTTCAGGGTGAAAACCCAAGGTCTGGCCTTAATTGGTTGGGCCTGGCACTGTTCTTCTTGAAGGCGTTGCTTTGAAGAATTGGGCATCAGGTGTTGTTTTGGTGGTGGTTGTGTGACTGCTTGAATGATTGTAACTCTGTAGCGGGACTTTTCTTTTTTATTTCTTCTTCTTATTGTCTTTCGGCTGTGTGTATCCGTAGTAACTTTGGTTATTGCGTTGTTGCAGAGGCTGGGTGTAATTTGTATCTCCGCGATATTAATATACACTCTTTCTCAAAAAAAAAAAAATTAGACTCTGACCATCCCATTCATATGTGCATTGAGCACATCTGTGCTTGAAATTTTTTACGTCTTGCACGCGTCGAGATCGCCTAAAAACCCATTTGAAGACCATCTCTACTAATAACGTGTAGCAACGCATGTGCATAGTATTATTTTGTATGTGTTGACTATTGTGTATATCTATTTTGTAGTTACAAGAAATTAAATAAATATAGATAGGTGAAATATAGAGCGTGAGCATTAGATAATCCATCAGAATGTAGATGCAAACCAGGGCGACATTTTTTTAAACTTTAGTTAGGCATGCTATAAGAATAAAAGAGACCGCTTGTGCTCTTCTCTAGGAGAGAATGGGGAAATGGCGACCTTTGGCTAGGGTTACGCAGGTCGATTGATGTTGGGATATATCGAGTATTTTAAGCTACATGAGACCGCGACATGTCAAAATAAAAATCAAACCATAGCAACGCACGGGCATTTTTGCTAGTGAAAGAAAATGGGACAAAGAAATATTGGAAACTGATAATTGACATTGAAAACAATCATCCTTCATGTCTCCAAGACAGTAACTGGACCAAAAACTCGAATATATAATGTAAATTTCCCCAAACTCAATGGCCAACTAACATAATCAATTTGCATGTTGAGGTATGGTGCCACTGTTTTTCAATGTTATGTATATACATGTGATTTCCTTTTGCTAACTAATCATTCTTGGCACACCCACAACAAAGATTATCCATCAATAAACCGAACACCATCCAATGGCAACTGAAAAACACGTGGTATGGTGCTAAGATGGCATTCAATGCTGAGAGGTCAGACCTATCAAATCTAAAAAAAAAACATGTCGTTGCTTACCTTGGTATATATTGCATCATCTGGCATGCCTCCGTCAGGAATCATGTGTCACTTTGGGGACTTCGGTCCTTCTACGATAGCACAATGGATCTGATATGATTTACATACACATAAGACACCGATGCCTGCCGGGAAAGGACGATGGAGTGAGGTAGAGATGGTTACCTGCAACGAAGAAAGAAGGAGCTACTAACGTAATGATTTGAGTTTGATTAACTCGGATGCATAACAAATATATGACTAATAACCTGTCATTAAATCCTAACCACGGATTTTAAATCGAATGGTCAAATTAATTTAGATGGTGTGGCCTAGTGTGGCACAATTAATAATAGATTGAAGAGTTAGTGAATTGGTATCACATAAAAATGATCTTACATACGCATACAATTTTATTATTACCTGTTTTTGTGCAATAAATTCTGTTATAAATATGCATGTAGGCAGAAAGTGTGGGGCAAAATTTTACATGGACTTACATACGACATGAAAACAATGGTTCATGGAATATCATAATTAAAAAGACATGTTAGAATATTATAACCAAGTACCTTAGGCCTATGTCAATGCTAGTTTCTTAGCACGGTTTCGTATGTATTTTTATTTTTTTTGCTTATGTGGCATATAAGCTAACATACAACCTTTGCACGTGGGCATAGGCATATGCATGCATTAGCCCAAAATCATTAAATTTAGATAAAACTCATAAGAAACAATGCATTGGCATAGTTGTCTCTAGAGTTTTTATTACTCCTATGATATGATTACGTGTTAAGAGATGATGTATTGGCACAAGCCTTAGTAACCAGGTAGAAAATTTTCTGTTATATTCACCGGATGACCAATGCTTCTACCTTCTGCCACATGGTACTTGCTTGTCCATAGTTATATTGTAGGTGGAGATAGCTGGTCATCATGGGATCGATCGGCAACCACGTCAGATTAGCTAGAAAGTGGAGGGGCGCGTTGCATACCTCGGGTGGACGTAATCACTGCTTGATTAGCCGTGATCCGCGCGTAGAGTCTTGCAGTCCAAGCTACGGCAGAACGGCAGAGCAATTCTTGATTAGCCGTGTTCCGCATAGAGTCCTGCTGCCCAAGCTGCGGCAGATCAGCAGAGCATGATATACCACAGCCCGCACGACATGCATGATGCGACGGAGGCAAATCGATGGGGCGCGGCGCCTCCACCAGAGAAGATCGATCTCGCGAACATGTACGCTTGGTCTCAAATTTAAACCAAGGGACATAAGACCTGCCACACTTAGCTCCAGCTTTATTACAATGCTTCAACAAAATAACAGTCTTAACCTGCTTGGGATTCCAGTTTACAAGGCAAGAAATAGCCACACCACACGCAAAAAAGACCAATAAGGATAACTCATGCGCCACAGTTACTTCAGCATCAGTTTTGAAGAAATGCTGGAGAAACAACTTGACTAGACAACAATACAAAACTAACTAACTAACCCGATCCAACACGCAGCAAGCGAAGAGGAGAGAGTGGTCAATCGTACCTCACTCCAACCGTGAAGGGAGACTGATTGGATTTGAGGCGCCTACCACTCTCTGCCTTTAACTGATCAACTGCATTGGTCAGTGAACTGTTATATCTGTTACCCGTGAGTCGCACCTCCTTAAGGTTTGTCAAGTGCTCTATGCCAAAAATGCTCTTTTCCCAGCCTCCAAATTCCACCTCAAGCAACTCGAGCTTTGTCATTGAATCTTCCTCAAAACAGAATACTTCTGGACTTTTAATAATAGCTGTGGTCACTCTCATGTTCTTGAGCATGGGGAACACTTGGGTTCTCCGTGCAACTAAATCCTTGTCAACGTAAAAATTCCTCTGAAACATGATGCTCTTCAGGTTGGGAGCCTTACAAATGATGTCAAATGGTTGGTCACCAACCAGATTTGTGGTTGAAATGGTGAATTCAACAAGATATGCGAGTGAACCGACCCAGTCTGGAATTCGAGAAATCATGCTACTAAACCTCAGGTAATGGAGAAGCTGCGGTGGCATGTCTAGGTCTATGAGATAGTCCATTTCATGGGAAACACAATCGAAGTCTCCCACATCTAGCCACCGAAGGGAGGATATCTTACTTAGGGATAGACCAAGCTGTCGCCTAATTTCCCCTATTTGTTTGGATTTGTTGCCAAGATAGATAAGTATCCGTTCCAATTGTTGTAGATTACCGATCTCTTTGGTAACCTCAACATTATTGACAGTTACTCTACTCACCTCACGTAGTGCCTTCATTTTTGAGATTCCTTTGGGCAGCATCCAAAAGATATACCATTCATCCTTGTGAGAGAACATAAGGCGCTCAAGTTTACTAAGCTTTGTCATAGTGTTCGGTAGCTCCTTGAGGAGGGTCTCCTCAACATCAAGGCTCTGCAAATGCTCTAAGTCACCAACTTCGGGAGGCATCACACTGATATCGGTGCCCCTCAAGCTCAAGAATCTAAGAAGGTATATCTGGCAAATGTACCTCAAATGCTTGTTTTTTAGGTCCTGGCAATCTTCCAGATCAAGTACCCTCAGTAGTTTGAACTTTCCTAGTTGATCAAGAAGCAACTTGTGGCCTTCGGTCTGAAATGTGGTTAGCGATCGAACATGACGCACGTTCATCCCCTCAATGGCATTCACCTTTCCACGCCGCATTGCCCTTTTCTTGGACGGAGAGTATTTAGCACCCAGATCTCCGCCATGGATGGAGAGACGGCGAATTGTGTCATATGACATCCTTTCATATTGGATACCCACCAAGCTAACAAAGTTAGCCTCTAGAGATTTGGACACCATAACCTCAAGCATCATATCATGCACCTTACACACATCTACCCTATCATAGTGACTGACTATATAGCCAGCTTGATCAATCATACTCCTATTCACCAGCTCATTGAAGTAAGCCTCTGCAGTCTCCATCAAAGTAAGCCCCCGCTTCTCAGGTATCAATCCTTCGGCAATCCATTTGTACAAGAGCTGGTTCTTGCTGATCGGATAATCCTCTGGGAAAATGCTAAGATACATCATGCAATTCTTGAGGTCATGAGGCAGGTAGTTGAAGCTAAGTGTGATGATCTTCCTCATTCCCTCAAGGGTAGGGTTGCTCTCCATTTGTGAACCAATAGATCTACAAACAGTTTCCCT
Source organism: Puccinellia tenuiflora (assembly GCA_012064385.1). Taxonomy (NCBI): domain Eukaryota; kingdom Viridiplantae; phylum Streptophyta; class Magnoliopsida; order Poales; family Poaceae; genus Puccinellia; species Puccinellia tenuiflora. Next base: position 144,262 of record QRDG01000494.1, read on the forward strand.
CATATGTTTGCTCTCTATAGAGTTATAGCATGCCAAAAGGCTGCCAATACTAACAATGGCTAATGGCAGCCCATCACACTTTTTCAAAATACTGTGCATTGCATCTTTCAGCTCCTCCGGGCAAGAGCTAGCCAAGGGGCCAAATGCTCTTCTAATGAACAATTTCTCAGAGTCTTGCAAAGTGAGTCGCTTGACACGGTAGATGTGGTCTTTAGATACACTAGTGCCACTGCATTCTTTGGCCACACTATCTATCCGAGTGGTTACAATAACTCTGCTGCCGCAAGTGTTTTTTGGCAATTTGGACCAGATCACAGCCCAGGCTGCTATTGTCCATACATCATCGATCACAATAAGGTACCTGGTTTCATCAAGGATATTCTAAGTAAGATATGGCTGAATGTGCAATGTATATAATTATTTGCACCCAAGTATGATTTTCTAGAGAATATTAAGTCATATATTTTGTGCAACATTATTTTGTAAAATAAGATGAAAATAAAATCAAATTGATTTTCCTATTTGTAGGTATCAATTTTTCAATTTTGTGCTACAATAATGATATAAATAAAAACAACTGTTGAGATTCATGTCATCTCCTTCATCGTGGGGAACATGAAAATGAGAGTAAGTTGACCAAAAATTGTACATGGATCCCTAGGTTGTCGAGAGAATGCAGAGTGAATAGGCAATAAGCTGAAAGGTAAAAAAATTGACAACTAATTCGAAATATTAACTTTTTTTACTTGTTGTATGTAACAAAAATAAGACTCTTCTGAGGTTCTCCTTAGTTGTGAAAATTGCAGATTTTGTAAATTGGGTTGAGTTTGGTCTATGCCATGTCAAGGGGTCACAACTAATATGTGGAAAATAATTAAATATCGAAGTTGATGGTGTAGATTAAAGGGTTAATTACAAAGTAAAGTTAATTAACATGTAAAGATATTCACCCGGCAAAATTGAGCGTGCGCATGTTTTTCAAGGCCATTTAATAATTAACTATTTGATACCCCGCGTGTTGCTGCGCACATATCAACACAATTTTAAATATGCATAAATAGCATGAAAATCAAGCTATTAGAACATATCGGACATAACAACAAATCAAATTGGTGAAGTATTGGTTTTAACCAATTTGGTAAATGTTTGGTGCGGGCTGTGAACTCCAACTTGAGGTTTTATGTAAAGATTGCATATCTAAAGAAGTGCTTAATGATCATTAGTAAAGACAACCTGAATGTGCAAACTTTAAGGGTTCCAAACACACTGTAGACTACCAGTTAAATAACAAATATTTTTCTGAAAAAATGTCTCAATATTTAGTAGGATATTCAATATTTTAGAATATTTTGTATGTAAAAATTCTCCAAACAGAAGTTTTATCACCGTACTAAATTTTTGTAGAGAAAAATGATGTCCTATTCCTTATCGAAACATGGAAGATTTAATAAAGCAAAACCGAGGATGAGCAGACTTCCAAATTATGGAGCCGAGGATGAGCAGCACCTTGAAGATGCAACGCAAGGCACAAATTATTTTACTGGAGAAATGCACCGAGAAAAACCAAGAAATGAGGGAATAAATCATTATCTATATGGAGATTATACAGAGGCAAGTTAAGAAACCTTGTAAGATTATACAGACGCTCAACGACTTATAGCACTGTAAAAATTGAATGGCAACAAACCATGGTTATCACAGCACTGGTTTGAGTATAGGGAGATTCTACAAAGGCAAGTCCATGTCAGATATTGGTGCAGCATCAATCAAGTATGGCGGATTGGCTATCTTATAGATCTCAACTGATGATGCCTAATTTAGAGTGGATAACCTTTAATACTGGGCAAGCTAAAAAAAACTCTGTGGTCGATCGTGGGGGGAATAAAAAGGGGCAATGTTTAACCGCTTGACTACCCTTGACGGTTTCAGGATAGACGAAAGGTTGGCCTGCTGGGAGGAGCGAGAAGAGACAGATTACAATGAATTGTGTTAACACCGACAGAAACATGGTTGAGAGGCCCTGGAGTCTTGAACGTGGGCGTTCGAGAAAAAAGGGAAATGTTTTGAAGCCGGTAGAAGATTATGGTGCTTTTTGCAAGATGTGGGCCAGACCATTTAGTACAAATGATGGGCCAATGCTATTCCATAAGGTTGATGGAGATAATCTGAAGCACCGATTTACAATCTAATGGACATAAATAATTGGGATGATGTGGCAGCATGAGAATTGAGCTTGCTATATATCATTAATGCACCATATATAGTGGGCTTCAACTTTATAGGAGTTTATAGATTCGACCGTAGGAAAGCAAATATAAATAGCAGCAGGGGCCTATATGGAGTACATGCATGTTGATGTTACCTCTTGTTGTGGAGAAGATCCTTAAGCTTGCTGGCCAGTTCCTCCACACTCATTCCGTCGATGTTACTCACCGAATCCTCCTCCTCTTCGTTGATGCCTCTATCATTTTTTGATCTGGCCTTGAGAATCTGCTGGAGCACGCGCTTGAGCAGTCTCTGCAGGTCTTTCCCGCCGTCAAACACCTGAGACACGGACACTTGCGCTTGGCGATCGAACTTGGTCTCCAGCTGTCGGCAAACTTCCATGGCGAGCGTAGTTTTGCCGAGCCCTCCGAACCCGACAATGGAGAATACCTTGAGCTTCTTGTCATGCATCGTTATCGTCCGTCACCGCCTCCACCCTGTCGGCCAGGGTCTTAGCCTCCTCCCGGATGCCGACGAACTGATCAGGATCATCGACCAGGTAGAGTGACTCCGTCGCTGCCGGCACAGCTGGGGCGAACGAAGGAGAGCGGCGCAACGCATCGCGGCTGATGCCGTAGCGAGCGTGGCGCTCACTGATGGAGACGGCACGGGCGCGGAGGGCTCTGATGTCAGCGGCGAGGACATGGCGAGAAAAAAGCGTCGCAAGCAGGCGCTTGGACCAGAGCAGGAAGCCATCGCTTGGGCGGCGCTTGATGCGGAATATGTAGAGGTCGACGCAGTCCTCAGCGTCGTATGCGAGCTCGCGCACTTGCTTCATCCACTCCCGGACGAAGTGGTCCAGGGCGCCGTCGTCGGCTTCAGACTGCATACGGAGGAGGGCGTTCATGGTCGCCAGCTCGTCCCTCAGCTCAGCGACCTCGCCGCCAACGGCGCGAAGCTGCCGAAGTTCGTCGCCCATCAGCTGCCCAACGTTGCTCAGAAGGGACTGCGCCGCGCCCTCCATTCTGGAACTTTGTGGACGTAGAATTTTGTTTTTTCGAGTTTTGTGCTATGGAACTGCGCAAGAGCATGCTAGGATTTTATATGCTAACCAGCATGCCATAAGAAGTGGATGTACTCAAGCGCAAGAGAAGGGCGTATTATTCCCAGGTGCAGCATATCATTCCCACGTTATCGTCTTATCATGCTAACCAGCTCGATCCCCAGATGCTCAAAGGCTGTACAAGACGATGTATGCTCAAGACGATATTCTCCCATTGGAAATATGCTTTTGTAAATAGGAAAGGGAAGCCCCAGCAAGAAGCAACGGATCATATTCTTTAACTCGAGAAAAGGGACAGCAAGCCCCGGCCACAAAAATTATGGACTACGTGCATCATGCTCACAAAATATTATAATTGTAAATCTAATACTTCATCCGAATCTACAATAAGTGTCGCTGATTTAGTACAATTTTATACTAAATCAGCGACATTTATTATGGATCGAAGGAGTAAATTGTTCCATACACTAGTAGAAAACAGGGATTCAGTCCCGGTTCGTAACTGCCATTAGTCCCGGTTGTGTTGCGAACCGGGACTAAAGGGTCTCCACGTGGCCGCTGTCGAGAGCTTAGGCAGGAGGTCCTTTAGTCCAGATTGGTAACACTAACCGGGACTAAAGTCCTCCACGTGGCCGATGTCGAGAGCTCAGATAGGAGAACCTTTAGTCCCGGTTGGTAATACAAACTGGGACTAAAGGCCTCCACGCGTCTGGCACTGCCAGCGCTGGGATTTAGGGTTTTGGAGGGCTGTGTTTTATTTTGTGTTTTTCTTTTCATTTTGTGTTTACCATTTTCATTTAGTGTTTTCATTTTTATTTAGTGTGCTCCATTCAACTCAACGCTACTACATACAACAATGAAGGATATCAAAACCATTACACAACATCGTCATGAATATAGAGAAGTGACCTCTACTACATACATACAGTATAATTTCTCTTACGATCCCTAAAGCCTAAATACATATTCCCGATTGTATTCTCCGGTTTTACATATGACCTCCTTAAGTAAAAATTCCGTCAATTACTCTTGAATTCCTCGTACGCGGTCCTCTTCTAGGAGACCGTCCCGCATCCGTTCGATCTAATTTAAAGAAGGGGATCGATATATATGAATGAAACTCAACACAACTGATGGTAATAAAATAAAATTGTGAATATTATTTACGTACTGCAAGATATTGTGAAACTCTGCCCTGCTCACAGGTCATCTGGCGAATGAACTCGCAAACGTAGTATCCACATAAATTATTCCCCTCTGGCTGCCTCAAGCACTTTACTAGAATAGAGTTCAATCAAAATAATAATCAAGCATCATAATGATATTAAAACTAGAATCAAAGAGATGCGCGGACCTAGCTAGTACTACTTACCTTGAGCATTCGAAATGTCAACTCCTTTTTCCATTCACCCCTAACATTCTTGGTGAACCGTTTCCAAACTCTGCCCGGCAAAGAAAATGAATAAAAGACTTATTAATTACTTGATATTAGGAAATGAATGAAAGATGCCGATATAGTGCGATAATGATTGAAATTACCTCTGAAGCGTTTTAACCAGGTCCGCCCACGTCTCAGGGTCTTTACGTTTCGAGTCCATGATAAGTATTGTCCCGTCGTCAACTCTAATGATTAGCAGAATAAAATGAAACCTGCGCACGCATAACTCATCAATTACACTTAACATCGAGTAAGCGAAATATAATGTGTACAAGACAGTAACACTCACTGAAGTTGTAAGAAAATAGTATTTCTGTTTTGTTTTGTTGTTTCTCTAAAAATATTAGCAAGTTATCCTCTGTATCCTTGGCATGATATTGTACCGTATATTCATGAACGGTATGTGGGTCAATGAACCCAATGTCATAGATTCGTCCTCTTTTATATTCGAGCATCTTAATTCTACATAATAGCGTAAAAAAATATATTGAGGATAATTATACATACAATGAACGAGCTGAACTAGAGACTTAATTACAGAAATAAATCACTTACAGACAATATCAACTGACGAGATATTTGTCGAGGGCGTCTTGATTGTATAGCTGAAATAATTATTTTAATCTTGGCTACGGGGAAATAAACAAATATCTATATTTAGACTGCTGGATGATTGAACTAGACAAATATATATTATTTAAATCTTGGTTATTGCAATGATGCACAATGTCGTGGGAAAGTCACGGCATATGCCATTGTAGGATGGCTTATGAAGGGTGAAGCTTGGTGTAGCGAAGGACTTCGAGTTCGGGATTGGGCTCAAGACGATGTACCCAGGTTCGGCCCCTCTCTATGGAGGTAAAGACCTACTCCTGCTTGTATTGTATTGATCCGGAACAGAACAGGTTACAGGATCTCGACGGCTTAGTTAGACTAAGACGGCGAGATTGGTTTCGCGTGAGGCGATTGACTGTTTCTATGTTGGATGCCCTCAAGGGTGGTTCTGGCCGGCTTTATATGCATAGCAGGCCGGAGTTTACAAAACTTAGTCTAACTCAGAGTATAGTTCCTACCCAAGCTGGGCTACGCCTCAGTGTCTTGCACGTCAATCCATAGTTTCCGCCTTGCTGGAACCTTCACGAACCACCATGAACCGCCTTGGATTACAGGCCGGCCCATGTTTGTTTACGCCTTGTGGGCCTACCCGGTTGGTATTCCCACGTCATTAGCCCCCGAGCGACTCTAGGGCTGCCTTCTTGATTCCATCTTGTCTTCATAATTTCCTCAAGAAGTGTATCCTGTCCTGGACGAGCTCTTGAAATAAACATGAAGAAGGAAACATTGCTCAAATCAAGTTAACGCCCGGGTTTCAAATCGTGCAACTCAATGTTGCCCCGACTCAAGTCTTTCAAGCAGAACGTTATCAATCTTGACAGCTTTATGCTTTCAGTTATCCGGCTTTCAGTAAGCCGAATCCTCCTTCAATTTCTCAGAAATATTCTGAACATATTTTTAATTTTGACCGATCTAATCGTTGATTTTTAATCAGCAACACCAGTCAAGGCACGCCGTGCCCTCTTTCAACGCGTGCATCACGTGGCTCACGTCCACCCGTTGCACTTTTGTGCCGTCATATCCCGCTGCCACGCGTGCGCCCACATCAGCACAACGCACTTTAAACGGCATCTTCTGGCACTGTAGATTCGAAATGACATAACGGCCATCGATTGCGCGCGCAAATCGAGGAGTTTCTTAACTGCAAGGTTACCACGGCTCCCGAAACATCCGGCTCGCCAAACGTCGGGGGAAACCCTCATAAAAAGAGAAGGATTCTAGGCATTATCTCATCCCCATCCTTCCTCTCCTTGCGCCGCCACTGTTCATCTTCTTTCTCGCACCGCAAATCTCCGCGCCGCCACCCTTCTCCCTGCCTCAGATCCCGCAATGGGACCCAAACCATCAAAGAAGAGCACGGCAGTACCTCCCAGTTCGTGCAACTGGGGGGAATCGGTGGTGGCGGAATCCTTGCTTGAGGGTTTCGCCAATGACAACATCCTTCCGCCCAAGGACAAGGGCGAATGGCGCGCCCCAGGAGACGAGGAGGCGTCGGCACCCCAACCCGGCGAAAAGGTCTTCTTCACGCAGTGGTTGGACCGCAGCTTCTCCCCACCAGGGAGCTTATTCATGCGCGTGCTCTTCGACTTCTTCCACCTCCGTCCTCACGACGTTGGGCCTAACTCCATCACCTATGTGATGATGTTCACCAGCTTGTGCGAGTCCTATCTCTGCATCAAGCCCACCGTCGAGCTATGGCGGTCTTTGTTCCTCTGCAAGGAGCAGAGGACTGAATCTGGAGGCGAGTTCCTCCAATGCGGCGCCATCTCTTTCCAATGCCGCCCCGGATCTCTCTTCCCCCTCCCCAATGTGCCGTCCAAGATCCCGGACTGGCAATATTCCTTCCTTTATCACTACAAGGGAAATGACTTTTAGTGACAAAATGCCTCATGACAGAGTTGAAAGCCTTCATTGATAGGGCTTAATCGGTGACGGATTGCCTCTATCGTCACGGATGTACGGTAATCAATGACAGTTCCATAATTTGTCACAGGCAAACCGTCACGGATTAGTCAGTCGGGATGGACATCTTAATAGGTGACGAATTGAGAGCGTGGTGCTTTTAAACCGTCACAGATATCATGCGAGACCCACTAGTCAGGAAAATAGAAGAATTTGCGCAATTTTTACTATGATGCTATTTTGTGGGACCCACTAGTCCGGAGAAGAAATGATGCACATAATATTTAATATTTATGCGGACCCCACTTGTCAGCCATAGAAGTAGTTAAAAAAAATTGAGGGCCGCAGGTTTCGAACTTACGACCTGCAATAATAAGACCAAGAGAGCTAACCGACGGGCCACCCTACCGTTTGTTTCTAGCATTGTAATAATTGTTTCTTATATATGTTACCGATCGACGTGTACTACTTGTTAGGTGCAAAAAAAAGTTGGAAAAAATCGTGCATTGTAATAACAGTTTCTTGTATATATTACATCGACGTGTACCACTTGTCACGTATAAGAAGTTGGAAAAAATCGTGTATTGTAATAACTGTTTCTTGTACCATTTGTCAGGTATAGAAAAAAGTTGGAAAAATCGTGTGCTACAGATTTCGAACTCAACACCTCTTAGGCTATATCTACAGGACCAAGAGAGCTAACAAACAGGGTACACACACGTTTATGTACATTTTATGCATCGATGTGTACTATTTGTCAGGTATAGAAAAAAGTTGAAAGAATTTGTGAACTATTGGAATAGAACTCACGACCCAATCAGCGAACCAAGGCCAACTGATCATTTGTGTACACGCATTGTAATAATTGTTTCTTGTATATATATGCATCGATGTGTATGCTAGCTGATGTGTGGGGATCGGTCTGTTGCAGCCCCATGACTCCATCAGTCCAGCGTTAGATTTTTTGAGTCGAAGGAGTACAACGCTACCATATTTTAGTGGAAATAGTCCATCGCTAGGTTTTATAGACATTTGAATCGGCTTATTTTTGTGTGTGAAGCTTAGCATTCCATTCCTTTTTTTTTTTGAGAATCACTAGCATTTCATTCCTTAGCCTGATCTATCGTGGAAGACAATACATGAGTCGACCGGCCCAATTTCTTGAGTGCGCATGCGACATGGCGGACAGATGGGCCGCAAGCTTCATCTTTTTTTACTGTTAATGAGCTGCTGTAGGAAAATACTACTTTATTTTCTAATTTCTAAGTGCCAAATATGTATTTTTTGTGAAGCAAATACCAAAAATATGGTGCATAATGACACCAATCCAGTTTTCACACATTGTAGGCCATATTTGATGAATAATATCCGAATATTATGATTTTTTTATCGTTTTCTATTTAATTTCGCCCGTTTAAATGATTTTATACTAATTTTGTGAATTTAATTCAAATTTGAACCACAAGTATGTGATAATTTGTTCAGAAATTTTTCCAAAAATCATTTTGGGGTACACAATTAGTGATTATATCATAGAATCACAGATATTTCTGAAATATTCTACCCCTTTTTATGAATAGCCATGCTGGCATTTTGACCATTTTCTTAAAAAAAACCCAAAGAAAATAAAGAATTTTTAAAAAAAATTCTTCCTCATGAAGTCTTTTTATGTGCACTAGTTGCTTGGAAAAATTCTAAACTTAGAATATGACAAATTTGAAAACAAAATCTTCACAATAACACTATCATGTATGAAGATTCATGGATTTCGAGCCAAATGAGCAAGATCACGGCCATAGCCATGCCATAGTTCATGATAATGTGACCCTATTTGGCAAATAGGTGTATTTTGGTGTGGAAAACATTGGGAATTTTCTCGCTTTCTATCTATTTTTTCATATTTAAATGACTTTATGCCGATTTTTTGAAAGTAATTCAAATTTAAACTACAAGTATGTGATAGCTTCCTCTGAAATTTTCAAGAAATAACTTTGAGTTACATAAGTAGTAATTATATCATAGAATTGTTGATAGTTTTGAAAGGTTCGACCCTTTTTTATGAATAGTCAGGGTTGCCATTTTAAACTTTTTTTGAAAAAATCAAAGAAAATGAAGGAAATTTCAGAAAATGCAAACCTTCCCCATGAAGTAATTTTCACATAAAGTAGGACATATTTGTTGTATAATCTCCAAATATTATGAATTATCACGCCTTCTATCTAATTTTTCTGATTTAAATGACTTTATGTCGATTTTTAGAAAACAATTCAAATTTGAAATACAAGTATGTGATAGTTTGCGCCAAACTTGTCCAAAAATCATTTTGAGATAGACAAATAGCTATGAAATCGCAGAATTGGCAATAGTTATGAAAGATTCGACTTCCAATAGTAGCCATGTTGGAAATTTTAACCCCTTCTTTTGAAAGAACTCAGAAAAGAATGAGGACAATTTCAAAGAATTATATTCTTCCTCGTGGAGTTCCTACATGTATTAGTTGCTACGAAGAATCTAAACATAGAATATGACAATTTTTATTCTTTTGTCACAAAAAACCTTATCATGTATGTAGATTCATTGATTTCAATCCAAATGAGCAAGATCACGACCGTATCCATGACATAGTTCATGTAACCAGACCATATTTGACACATAAGTATATTTTGGCATGAGAAACAATATTGTAAAATTGAGTTTCAAATTATTTATAAAAAATATCATTTTCCATTCCTCAATATATAAAAATTCTACTATGTCTCAATGTTCGTGGGCCCCAGCAAAATATTTCACGTTCCACAGGTTCCCTCCCAATTTTTATCAATTCTTTTGTATCGCCCGCCTCCGAAACCCACGATCCTATTACTGTATATAGGAAAATCTATTCGATCCTATTATATATTTTTTAGGTCAGCCCACGATCCTATTATTACTCTGCCGCCGCATCTTCCCCTCCCTCATCCCCTCTCTCCACGCTTCTCGTCGTTCCCCGCCGGCCAAGGCGCAGCTTCCACGGCTGGGGACCATCACCGCATCCTGCTCTCCATCAGCCTCGATGGCCTCCGGCGGCACCAACACCTCAACGACTGCCCGTCTGCCCCGATGGCGCCATAGCGGGTGGCCGCAACGACCACATGGCGGTGCCCCTTCTTCCAGCATCGCCAGTCCCTTCTCCGGCCAGTCCTCCGTTGCTTAAGAGGCTGCATCGTCACACGGTGAGATCCCTTCCTCCCCCTCTCTCTCCCCATCGTCCTTGCCTTAGGTGATGATGTCCATCGCCTTCGATCTAGGGTTCTAGCACGGCCGGAGATCCAGGATCCAGTTGCTCACGCTGGCTATCAGTGAAGAACGCGCTATCAGATGCCGCGGACCTAGAAACACAGTGGCCAAGTTTAGGCCGAAGGATCGGGCATGGCCAACCTCTCCGCGTGCTTCCGACATGGTCCACGAACGAGTCCCTTCTAGCCGCTGCTACTATCTCTGTCGTAACTATCAAATGCTTAGGCTCCGTTTGGCTGCTTAGTATTTCTAAGACCACAGTATGACTAATCCGCATTATTCTGATGCTTGGGCAAGAAATACCGAAGTTTTGGGAAAAACTGCATTTTTCTGCTGCCTTGGCAAAAATCTGAGGCGTTTGGCAATATGTCCATGCATTGCAATATTTAGCTGTTATCTACTATGGAGAAGATCCGGCGATGAGCTCCTGAACGGCGGTCGGGTGCTTCCCGAACTGGCACGAGCCCCCACATGAACCGCCTTGATAGATCGCTCGATCCGACCAAAGATAGCAAGAAAAAGGAGGAGGGAAAGGCCCAACTCATTTGAATGCTCTCAGGAGAGTGTGTCGAGACTAGCTCTATGCGTATACTTTTGGGCCTTTTGGAGTGTAGAATTTGTACTGTACAAAGCTAGCTCAACCGAACAAAGAGGTTCTAGTCGATCTGCTGCTGGCCTATGCATTTGGCTGAAGCAACACACACCCTAACAACCACGTACAAGCTAGCTTTCTTGATTGAAGGAGTCATCAGCTAGTGGTCCAAAGAAGCAATGGAGCGCCTCTCAACGGATCTCTCACTAGTAGAAAAATAGCCTTTTGTCCCGGTTGGTTTGGGCCATTGGTCCCGGTTCCCCAACCGGGACAATTCAATCGGGACGAATGCTCATCCCGGTTGGGACACCAACCGGGACGAATGGGGGGGGGGGGGGCACGTGGCCCGGCCACAGGCAGCAGGGGCGGAGGCTTTCGTCCCGGTTCGTATTACGAACCGGGACGAAAGCCCCAGGGCTTCCGTCCCGGTTCGTAATACGAACCGGGACTATTGTCCCGTCAGATTTTACTTTTTCCAAAAATTTCAGAAAATTGTTTAAATTTATAAAATAAATAATGATTATTCTATAATTCATAAAAATATGAATAAAATACCAAAATGTTCAGAAAAATAAGACCTATTTGATTATGAAAAATGCATGCATGTTTAAAAAACTTAAATTAAATATTTCTTATAACTACAAAAATGGCACTACTAGTTAAATAAGAGGAACCACTATTACACATCATCGCCACGAATATATATATTACACACATCTCATTCGTCGTCCTACATATATACATCTCTTTTACACTCTCCCTATTTAATTTCAATCTTACAGTAGTATTCTCATTTCGGATCTAGGACCTCTACAAGTAAGAATCCGGCAAATTCCTTTTGAATTGCTCGTATGCGATCGTGTGGTAGAAGGCCATCCCGCAACCGTTCGATCTAATTAAAAAAGGGTCAATATATATGAATGAAAGTAAACAGAATTGATGGCAATAAACTAAAATTATGAATATTGCATACGCACTTTAAGTTGTTCTAAGATTCTGCCCTTCTCACAGCACGTCTGACGAATGAACTCGCAGACGTAGTATCCACATAAATGATTCCCGCTTCCCTGGCTCAAGCACTTTACGGGAACAGAGTTCGATCAAAAAATGGTAATGGTATTGAACTAGAATCAAAGAGATGCGCGGATCTAGATAGTAGTACTTACATTTATTGGTTGAAATGTAAGCTCCTCCGCCCATTCACCCCTAGCCCTGGCGGTGAATCGTTTCCAAGCCCTGCCCGGCAAAGAAAATGAATAAAGGAGTTATATATTAATTACTTGCTATCAGTAAATGAACGGAAAGTTGCCGATAATGCCATAATGATTGAAATTACCTCTGGAGGCATTCCTGCATGTCCGCCCACTTCTCAAGGGGTTTATGTAAGGAGTCCATGACTTGTACTACTCCTTTGTCAGGCATAATGATTAGCAGAATAAAGTGGAAGCTGCGCACGCATAAGTCATCAATTATACACTTAACATCGAGAAATTAAGCGAAATAAAATATGTAGAAGACAGTAACACTTACTTGAAGTTGTAAGGAAATAATATTTCTCTTTTGACTTCGTTGAACCGTAACGCATTTACCAAGTTATTCTCGGTTTGGTCGTAAAAATCAAGGAGACTTTTTTCATGAACGGTATTTGGATCAACGAACCCAATATCATAGATTTGTCCTCTTTTGCATTCGAGAATCTTCATTCTGCATAATTAATATAGTGATAAGTAAGATAATTATAAATGCAATGAACGAGGTGAGCTAGGTAGAGACTTAACTACAGAAATAATACTTACAGACAATAGGCGCTGATGATAGCTTTGTCAAGGGCTTCTTGTTGGTATAACTGAAATAATTCACAAAATTCAATCATTACGTGGTCATCTCCATGCCCGTAATGCTCGTTCTTATATCCCACGTAGATCCAATTTTCCCCTTTCTTTGAGGCTGCCATGTACCAACTATGCAATCTTCGCATTTTTGTTGGTAGATCTTTGACATGAGATTTGACGAGAGGATGCCCGTGCCGGTATTGGTATTTTGGAACTATTTCTTCGTGGAATTGTAATTGGTCTAAGTACTGAGCAATAGACAAGCCGTGAGCAGCGGCTGCTTCTCCGTACATTGCAACAAACTCAGGATCGATGCCGACCGCAGGTTTGCTCGACCCCACCTTGGTATCGGAAAACACTTTGAGCGGGGGGCACGATTGTTTTTGCTGTTCTCCTAGCTGGGGAACTGTCTTCCGGCTTGCACTAATACTCTTCGACCGCTGTTTATTTGCCCGAACCGACTTGAGAATAGAGCGGTCATAGTCTGGTGTCAGCTTTGGCGGGGGTTGGGCTAGATTTTTCAGCATTTTCACGACAGCGGCATGTTCTTCTGGGGTGTCGGGGAACTCTGTTGCTTTCGCCTTCTTTGCCTTCAAGTTAGCAAACCACTTATCCGTTTCCCCTTTTGCGATCGCCTTATTTTCCTCCACCGTATAGTCATAAGGTCTCTTGGCAAGATTCTTATGAGGTACTTTTGGGAGGGGTGACCTTGAACGTTTCGGTGATCGGTTTTTATCAAACCCCAGAGTACCCACACGTGGCGCCGGAGAAGACTTACGCGGCGGCGGAGACGACTGACGCGGCGGCGAAGACGGCTGCTCTGGAGACTGGTGAGGCGGCGGAGACGGCGCCTGAGGCGGCGGCGGTGGAGAGTGGTGAGGCGGCGGAGACGGCGCCTGAGGCGGCGGCGGTGGAGAGTGGTGAGGGGCGGAGACGGCGCCTGAGGCGGTGGAGAGTGGTGAGGCGGCGGGCGGTGGAGAGTGGTGAGGCGGCGGAGGCGGTGGAGAGTGGTGAGGCGGCGGAGGCAGCCAGTTTGGAAGCACGATGAATTCCTTTGGCCATAGAATAGTCCCTTTCTTGGCTTCTCCAAGTTCAACCACCTCCCCATCTTCACCTGCAGGGTGTTCCAGCTTCAGCTCCTCAAATCCTTTACTAACTTCATCGACCCCGACAATAGCGTAGCCATGAGGAACCGGGGAGCAATGGAAAGTTGGTGTAGGTCCAATTGGTACGGCATAGCCGACCGCCACCTTCATGGTTATGTTGAACACTTTCACATGTAGCTCACAAGGTGTGCTCTCCGTGATATCATCCACTGGGTAGCGACGAAGAGCATCCGTCGTCAGTGCATCATCATCACGTGCCGGGACCATGCTCGAAGCCACGCTGCTTTTCCGATATGATGGGTCGGTAGCATCGACTGCAGCTTCTACAACGTGCTGCTGAGATAGGCCGGCAGTGCCTTGCTGGCTAAGTTCGTTAATTTGATCCTGCTGCCGCTTCATTTGATCCTGCTGCCGCTTAATTGTTTCTTCTATATTACGCAGCCGGTCTGCAGCAGCGATTGCTTCCCTTGCCTCCCTTTCCTTTCTCCTCTGATGACTTTTATCGGGAAATATTTTCCTTTCCACGGGAAACCCATGTTTCCACGGCTTGGAGCCTTTGGTGCCTCGTGTTCGTCCCTCATGTTCTTTATTCCCAATGGCGCGTGAAAGCTCGTCATCCTCTCTATCGGGACGGAACCGTCCCTCTTCAACATCCTTGTATGCTTTCCTAATTTCTTCGATGGGTAGTAGGGGATTATCCTTGTGTCTTCTGGTATATATGCACTTTCCTTCTGCGTCCAATGTGCCCCCATGCCCGTAAAACCAATTTCTTGTCCGTTCGGTCCATCCTTCTTTTATAGGCTCTGGAACGATCCCTTTAGCCAGCAGGTCGGCCTCAAGTTTGTCCCACTTAGGCATGGAACAGGCGTAGCCAGCAGCCCCCATAGTATGGTGGTACTTCTTTTTAGCAGCATTTGCCTTGTTTACTGCAGACTTTAACTGAGCTTCCTCTGATTTCTTGTAATTCACAAAATCTTCCCAGTAGTCTCTTATCTTCTCATACCCGTGATCGAAATCCGGAGTTTTATCTTTCAAGATGAAGTCGGTGTACAATCTGTTCTTAAATTTGTTGAATAGCTCGGCCATCTTCTTAAGAGCCCACGCCTTGACTTTATCTACTAGAGCTTTTTTTCGGGCATCCATCTCCTCCTCATCTGGCTCCCCCTCCTCTGGATCCACCTCTGGCAACGGCAATGTGAAATTAACCATGACCTTTTGAAAAAGGCGTCTTTTGCCTTCGGGGCCGATATAGCTAACTTTAGGATCCCTTGGCTTATTCCATTCTCGGATGGTGATCGGGACGTAGTCCCTAACAATAACACCGCATTGCTTCACAAATTTTTGTCTAACATCAATTGGAGCAATGGGTTCGCCGTCTGCACCGACTTCTTCGATCCTGTAGCGGACATTGTCCTGCAACTTTTTGGTTGGGCCTCGTTTCGTCCTCACAGAGGATTTGCTCGATCCGGATGGCTAAAAGAAGAAAGACTGTTAATATGTGTATATGGACAACAGAGGCTAAATTAATTAATATAAATATATATATGCACCTCGTCGGAGTTTGTAATAATCAATGTTGCACCGGAGCCGCCGGCTTCTGCCTTGTCGGCTTCTCCCTCATCGGAGATGCCGAGTTCGGCCTCTTTCCAGGCGTTGAGAGACTCATCCCCCTCACCGGAGTCGTTCAGAAAGTGACTTGTTTCATCATCGCCGCAGATTATATCCTCGAGGATATTTTCCTCAATTTCATCTCTGCCGTGTGGTTCCATAGTTTCTGCAAAATACGAAAGTTATTTTCGGAGCCGTCTCTGCCGTGTCGTTCAGAAAACTTGTAGGGATAGAATGGTACTACAAGGAAAGGCGCGCGTTGCTGCGCCTGTTGTTGCTAAGCGTCGTCATGGTGATACATTTTTATGAACATGTGTGATTTATGCTCATCGTCGGCACTTAGGTGACTAAATCGTCGATGACCTAGCTCATCGATTTCATCCCCCGCAACACGGTAAAAATGTCGCGGTAAATCACTCCTCACAAAAATGAAACACTTAGCACATTCATGGTTTGTCGAGTTTTGACTGAAATTTACATCACTAAATAAAAATCAACATCGCTACATCACTGAAATTTGCACTAGCTAAATATTACATATGCGAGGATGATCCACTAAATAAAAATCATCACAGATCAATAAAGTAAAATTGCTAAACTAGAATTGCTAATTATACTAAAATTGCTAAACTAAAATTGAAAATGGCAAACTAGAATTGGTAAACTAAAATTGCTAAAGTAAAATTGCTAATTAAACTAAAATTGCAAAAGTAAAATTGCTAATTATACTAAAATTGCTAAACTAAAGTTGCTAATTAAACTAAAATTGCTAAAGTAAAATAGATAATTAAACTAAAATTTCTGAAAACCTAACAATGCTAACAATTTGCTAAATTGCAATGCCCTAAAAAAATACAAAAATACTAACAATATCTAAAAACCTACCCTAGCTGACAATGTCGGCGAGGAGGAGGCGGCCGGCGAGGAGGCAATCGCCGACGAGGAGCAGCGGGGCGCGGCACGGGCCGGCGAGGAGGAGGCGGCTGGAGAGGAGGAGCAGGGCGAGGGGCGCGGCCGACGGGGAGCAGCGGGCCAAGGGGAGCAGCAGGCCGACGGGGAGCAGCGGGCCGACGGGGAGCAGCGTGGGTCGGCGAGGAGGAGGCCGGCGAGGAGGAGGCGGCTGGCGAGGAGGCGACGGCCGACGGGGAGCAGCGGGCCAAGGGGCGCGGCACGGGGCCGGCGAGGAGGAGGCGGCCCGAGAGGAGGAGCGGGGCGAGGGGCGCGGCGCGGGCCGGCGAGGAGGAGGCCAGCGAGGAGGAGGCGGCCGGCGAGGAGGCGACGGCTGATGAGGAGGAGCGGGCCAAGGGGCGCGGCGACGGTCGACGGCGGCAGCCTGACGGCGTGGTTTCGGTCCTTAGCGAATTTTGGGATGGATTGGGGAAGGAGAAGGGCGCGCAGTTATGTAGCAGGACTCATCCGTCCCGGTTGATGCCACCAACCGGGACCAAAGCCTCATTCGTCCCGGTTCGTGGCATGAACCGGGACCAATGCCCTGAAAATTTAATGCCCTGGCGCGAACCGGGACCTTTCGTCCCGGTTCTTCCTATAAACCGGGACCAATGAGTCCTTTTTCAAAAAAAATTCAAACTTTTCAGTTCTGAATGTTGTTCCCGCCTTTTTTATTCTTATTAAGGTGTTTGAATATGAATTTCAAATGGTTTTGAATTTGAAAAGACTTTCAACATGAAAAGTGTTTAAATTTGAATAAATAATTCAAAACCATTTTCTGTTTTATATAATAGTTATTCTATCTATACAAAATATTAACCATTTTGTCATTTTTTTTAAGATTAGAGGTGAATTCATTTAAGTAAATTTGATCAGTTTATCAGAAAAATGCAAATAATATATCAAATTGTTGATAAAAATGTAATCTATCTATTTATTTAATTT
The DNA here is from genome assembly GCA_012064385.1 of Puccinellia tenuiflora. Classification (NCBI taxonomy): domain Eukaryota; kingdom Viridiplantae; phylum Streptophyta; class Magnoliopsida; order Poales; family Poaceae; genus Puccinellia; species Puccinellia tenuiflora. The sequence continues at coordinate 161,792 of QRDG01000494.1, forward strand.
ATATCTATTGAATTAATTTATATCTATTGAATTAATTCATATCTATTGATTTAATTCATATGTCACTAAACAGTACATAATGGCAACAATGGATCCTTCAGGTAATCGACCGGATACGGTACAGAATGACAACAGTGGATCCCAAATATTTTGCATACATATGCATGAATATCACATACATATCCGGAAGTCGATAGTTTAGGTCGCAAGTTTTCAAAAGCAAGTAGTAACCTAAACTATGATCACATAAAAGAGAACTGGAATGGTGATCACATACTCTGAAACTAACTTCGACGGTGTATTTGATACGGTACAGAATGACAACAGTGGATCAGTTGTCCTAACAATCTTAGTCATACTCCTGCCTAGGCCTATAATACTCGTACTCGTAGTCGCCGTCATCGTCGTCGTCGCTGTCATCGTACTCATACGGCGCTCGTGGCTCGAACCTCGACGGGTGAGCACCCCCGGACTGCATGTTAGGGTAGCGTAGGCGGGGGTTATCGCCAGCCATGATGTAGTTCATAACGCCCTGGAGAGTCCGGCCAGCCCACCACAGCTGACGGCCGGCCTCGTTGAAGTCCGAAGGAGGAGGGCCATCCCCCTCGTACCTGGCGAGCGCCCTCTCACGCCGATTGATGAAGAAGGCTTCCCAAGTCGGGCGGTAGTCGGGATGCCAGCCCGGATCCATCCGCTGCTCCGGTGTGAGCTCGAGGTAGTAGTGGTTCGTGATGGCCGCCCGGCGCGCCACACCTTGAGGGACAGGAGGGACCGGCACGCCTCCGGCGCTCAGCCTCCAGCCGGCGGGGACGCGGTAGCCGGGCGGGCAGGGGTAGTTCGAGGCGGAAAGCTCCTCCGCCTGACGGTAGGTTAGTACGGTGGAAGCCATGGAAGAGTGATGAGGTTGCAGATATGAGTTTAGATGTGATATATATAGTGAGAAATTGCGGGAAGACGAAGGCGGAAAGCGGTGGAAGAAGCACACGGATCGTGTGTTTCCTTCGAGCGCTTGTGAGCCGTTGGATCAGAGTTGTGTTTCTTTCGAGTGCTTGTGAGCTGTTGGATCGTGTGCACACGGATCGTGTGTTTCTTTCAAGCGCTTGTGAGCTGTTGGATCAGGGGTGTGTTTCTTTAGAGCGCTTGTGAGCCGTTGGATCAGAAGCACACGGATCGTGTGTTTCTTTCAAGCGCTTGTGAGCTGTTGGATCAGGGCCTTTGGTCCCGGTTCGTGTTACCAACCGGGACTAAAGAAGCACACGGATCGTGTGTTTCTTTCAAGCGCTTGTGAGCCGTTGGATCAGGGGTGTGTTTCTTTAGAGCGCTTGTGAGCCGTTGGATCAGAAGCACACGGATCGTGTGTTTCCTTCGAGCGCTTGTGAGCTGTTGGATCAGGGCCTTTGGTCCCGGTTCGTGTTACCAACCGGGACTAAAGAAGCACACGGATCGTGTGTTTCTTTCAAGCGCTTGTGAGCCGTTGGATCAGGGGTGTGTTTCTTTAGAGCGCTTGTGAGCCGTTGGATCAGAAGCACACGCCTATAAATAGCGACGTCCCTGCAGCGAAACGGCACACAACGAGCGTCTACCTTTGCCACCGAACCCAATGGTTGGATTTAGCCTACCCGCTGGCATGTTCCCTAACACAAGCCCTCGGGTAGGTTGAATCCAACCACTGGATTAGGGTGACACAATGATGAATTGCCGAGGAGGTGGGAGTGGTGGTGGTGGAAGTGGTAGCCATGCCCCTCGGTCGGATCCAAGCAGCTGCAAGGCTCTCTCATGATCTACAACATTCCCAACACTTTTTGGGACGGTCGTTAGATCATGAGAGATGTCTTGCGGCTGCTTGGATCGAAGGTCGATTTGCTGCTCACGACGACGCGAGACGGATGCGCAAGCTTCCGGATGGGAAAAACCAGTGTTGGATCAGCCACATGACCCTATATGCAAATCATTCGGATTCCCGTCATACAGCCCAACGGTGCATTTGATATGCAGGCACTCACGAGCCACCGTTGGGCTGTATGACGGGGAAACCGTGTGGATTTGATAAAAGGTTTAATACATTAATTATTAAAGGGCTTGTGAGCCGTTGGATCAGAGTGTGTTTCTTTCGAGTCCTTGTGAAGCTGTTGGATCTCAAGCAGAAGATAAGGCACACATATCAACGCTCCTTTTTTTCCCGGTTCCAGCTACCAACCGGGACTAAAGATGAAGATTTCCCCTGATCTTTTAGCTATAAATACCAACCGGGACTAAAGACCGAATACAAATTACATAAAAGGTTTAATGCATTTGGGAACACTCGATCATACAGCCCAACGGTGCATTTGATATGCAGGCACTCACGAGCCACCGTTGGGCTGTATGACGGGGAAACCGTGTGCATTTGATAAAAGGTTCAATACATTAATTATTACACATCACCAACAACATCCCTATCTAGTGTTCACTTGTTTCTTCGTGTGTGTCCCTTTCTTCTGATTACGCCGTAGCCATGGACAATCTTCATCAGGCAAGAGAACTGCAATGGCGATCACAGACTCTGAAACTAACTTCGACCGGTTCCTGAGCCGCGGGGTGCTGAGCCGCCGGCACTGCGCATCCAAAGAGAAGGAACCCTCACAGGGTCATAGCTCACGTGAGAAGGAACCCTCTGAAGAAACGACCACCTACTATCATACTGCCTATCCAATAGATACATGTAGCGACGGACATGCTCATCCTCCTCCCTGATACGGCGACGTACCTCCTCCTCGGGGGCCGGCTCCCTCTGCACCGAGCGTGGCCCACGCGACGGCCACCACAGAAGATCCGGGTCGACGATGTCACCCGTATTCCTCACCAAGCTGCGTGTCCCGGAAGGTAGCACCTCCCAGTGCCAGCCCGGTGGAGCCCAGTCCCGCACATCGCCCCTCTGGTCCAACATGGACATCGTCCCCGAGAACACCTTAGTCAAAAACACCTAAGTCAAAATTTTGTTACAATGGAAGAGTGATGAGGTTGCAGATGTGAGTTTAGATGTGATATGGCAATGGCGGCCAAGCCTACATATATATAGTGAGAAATTGCGTGAAGACGAAGGCGGGAAGCGGTGGAAGAAGCACACGGATCGTGTGTTTCCTTCGAGCGCTTGTGAGCCGTTGGATCAGAGTTGTGTTTCTTTCGATTGCTTGTGAGCTGTTGGATCGTGTGCACACGGATCGTGTGTTTCTTTCAAGCACTTGTGAGCTGTTGGATCAGGGCCTTTAGTACCGGTTCGTGTTACCAACCGGGACCAAAGGGTCTTTCGTCCCGGTTGGAGGCACCAACCGGGACTATAGGCCTACCCTTTCGTCCCGGTTCGTGTTACCAACCGGGACTAAAGAAGCACACGGATCGTGTGTTTCTTTCAAGCGCTTGTGAGCCGTTGGATCAGGGGTGTGTTTCTTTAGAGCGCTTGTGAGCTGTTGGATCTGCACTCCCACCTCATCCACAGGTACACCTTCTAATCGCCTATAAATAGCGACGTCCCTGCAGCGAAACGGCACACAACGAGCGTCTACCTTTGCCACCGAACCCAATGGTTGGATTTAGCCTACCCGCTGGCATGTTCCCTAGCATTATTGTGTTTGTCCTTGTTCGTCGGCCAGCCATTGGAGCCACCTCCTGTAGGTCGGTGAATAAGGACAACACAACGACGCTGTTGGAAACACAAGCCCTCGGGTAGGTTGAATCCAACCACTGGATTAGGGTGACACAATGATGAATTGCCGAGGAGGTGGGAGTGGTGGTGGTAGAAATCATTCAGTTCATCGACCGAATACAAATCAAACGGTTTCACCTGCATACGCCCTACGGTGCATTTGATATGCGGGCACTCTCTAGCCACAGTAGGGTTGTATGCAGGTGATACCGTGTGTTTTGTTCTATCTAGAAATCCTTCAGTTCATCGACCGAATACGGTTTGTATGCAGGTGATACCGTGTGTTTTGTACACGAACTTCTCACCAGTTTTTGTCAACACTCATACATAAAAAGGTTTTGAGAACACTCATACATAAATTGTTTTATATACTATTACACTCATACTTAGATCATGATCGCTTCTTCGGCCGTAACCATGGAGTTTCTTCATTATGTAATGGGATGCTTGGGTCAGTTTTCACTGTGAATGGCGGAATTTCATCAAACTTATTATAATCTGCTGACATGTCTGTCTTGTCCTCGACTCCCACGATGTTTCTTTTTCCTGAAAGAACTATGTGACGCTTTGGATCATCGTGTGCTGTATTTCTTTCCTTATCTTTTCTTTTTTTCGGTCTGGAGCTCATGTCCTTCACATAGAAAACCTGAGCCACATCATTGGCTAGGACGAATGGTTCGTCTCTGTACGCAAGATTCTTGAGATCCACTGTTGTCATTCCGTACAGCTGGTCTACCTTTACCCCTTCTCCATTCATGTTGACCCAACTGCACCGAAACAAAGGGACCTTAAAAGTAGGCCCATAGTCAAGTTCCCATATCTCCTCTATGTAACCATAGTATGTGTCCTTTTGTCCATTCTCGTCTGTTGCATCAAAGCGAACACCACTGTTTTGGTTGGTACTCTTTTTATCTTGGGCAATCGTGTAAAATGTATTCCCATTTATCTCGTACCCTTGGAAAGTCAATACAGTCGAAGATGGTGACGCGCAATAAGTAGAGTTGATCTCCAACATCGGTGTCATTCATGAGATGTAATCGCAACCAACTGCCGAAAGTCTCCATGTGTTTTTGTTTAATCCAGGAGTCAGGCTTCCCTGGGTTTTTCGAGCGTACACTATTCTTGTGTACCTCGATATACGGAGCCACGAAGGTGGAACTTTGTAGAACTGTGTAGTGTGCTTGAGTGAAAGAATGCCCGTCCCTACATATCATTGCTTTCTTTCCTAGCGTGCCTTTTCCACTAAGTCTCCCCTCATGCCGCGATTCAGGAAGACCAATCGACTTAATGTCAGGAATAAAGTCAACACAAAACTCAATGACCTCCTCTGTTCCATAGCCTTTGGAGATGCTTCCTTCTGGCCTAGCACGGTTATGAACATATTTCTTCAAGACTCCCATGAACCTCTCGAAAGGGAACATATTGTGTAGAAATACAGGACCGAGAATTGCAATCTCGTCGACTAGGTGAACCAGGAGATGCGTCATAATATTGAAAAATGATGGGGGGAACACCAACTCAAAACTAACAAGACATTGGGCCACATCCTTCTGTAACCTTGTCAGACTTTCTGGATCGATTACCTTCTGAGATATTGCATTGAGAAATGCACATAACTTCACAATGGGTACTCGAACATTTTCCGATAGAAGCCCCCTCAATGCAATCGGAAGCAACTGCGTCATAATCACGTGGCAATCATGAGACTTCAGGTTTTGGAATTTTTATCTGCCATATTTATTATTCCCTTTATATTTGACGAGAAGCCAGCCGGGACCTTGATACTGCTCAGGCACTCAAAAAATATTTCCTTCTCTGCTTTCGTAAGAGCGTAGCTACTTAAGTAATGACGCCCTTTATCTGTATGCTTGTTGTTTGGGTCTTTCATACGCTGTTGGTCCTCCCTTGCTTCCGGTGTATCTTTTGTCTTCCCATACACGCCGAGGAAGCCTAGCAGGTTTACGCAAATATTCTTTGTCACGTGCATCACGTCGATTGAAGACCGGACCTCTAGGACTTTCCAATAGGGTAGCTCCCAAAATATAGATTTCTTCTTCCACATGGGCGCGTGTCCGGTAGCGACGTCTTTCGGAACAGAATGACCGCCAGGACCCTTTCCAAAGATTACTTCTATGTCCTTGACCATACCAAATATAACATCACCATCAGGGAGCTTAGGCTTCTTCCGGTGATCTGCCTCACCATTGAAATGCTTGCCTTTCTTTCTTACGGGGTGACTGCCTGGAAGAAATTGACGACACCCCAGGTACACGACCTTCTTACATTTTTCCAAATATGTACCTTTAGTCTTATCTAAACAGTGCGTGCATGCGTTGTATCCCTTGTTTGACTGTCCTGAAATGTTACTAAGAGCAGGCCAATCATTGATGGTTACGAACAGCAACGCTCGTAGGTCAAATTCCATCTGTTTGTGCTCATCCCACACACGTACACCTGGTATGGCCCACAACTGCAAAAGTTCATCAACTAATGGCCTTAGGTACACATCAATGTCGTTGCCGGGTTGCTTCGGGCCTTGGATGAGAACTGGCATCATAATGAACTTCCGCTTCATGCACAACCAAGGAGGAAGGTTGTAGATACATAGAGTCACGGGCCAGGTGCTGTGACTGCAGCTCTGCTCCCCAAAAGGATTCATGCCGTCTGTACTTAGACCAAACCATAAGTTCCTTGCTTCACCTGCAAAGTCCGGGAACTCTCTCTCGATTTTTCTCCATTGAGACCCATCGGCGGGGTGTCTCAACTTCCCGTCTTTCTTACGCTCTTCTTTGTGCCATCGCAACAACATGGCATGCTCTTTGTTTCTGAACAGACGTTTCAACCGTGGTATTATAGGAGCATACCACATAACCTTAGCAGGAATCTTCTTCCTGACGGGCTCGTCATCGCCCTCAACATCACCAGGATCATCTTGTCTGATCTTGTATCGCAGTGCATTGCATACCGGACATGCATCTAAATTCTCATACTCCTCACCGCGGTAAAGGATGCAGTCATTGATGCATGCATGTATCTTCTGCACATCTAATCCTAGAGGGCAGATAGCCTTCTTTGCTTCGTACGTAGTCTCGGGCAGTTCGTTATCCTTTGGAAGCTTCGGCTTCATTATTTTCAGTAACTTTTCAAATCCCTTGTCAGATAAACCAGTCTCTGCCTTCCATTTCAGCAATTCCAGTGTGGTACCGAGCTTTGTGCTGCCATCTTCACAATTTGGGTACAACAACTTTTTGTGATCCTCTAGCATGGCCTCCAACTTCAGCTTCTCCTTTTCTGTATCGCATTCTCGTTGTACATCGGAAATGACCCGACCAAGACCATCAGCATGCTCATCTGGCGTCCGTTGTTCTTCACCACCTTCTTCTTCATTGTCTTCCATCGCAGTATCACCGTATTCTTCAGAGAACATACGATAGTTCTCATCATCATTTTCTTCTTCATCGTCTTCCATCATAACCCCTCTTTCTCCGTGCTTGGTCCAACAATTATAGCTGGGCATGAAACCTCTCCGAAGCAGGTGGCCTTGAATGGTTCTCGACGAAGAGTGCTCCTTAACGTTCCGACAGTCCACACATGGACAAGGTATAAAACCATCATATTTGTTTGCCTCAGCCACATGGATAAATTTATGCAGGCCTGTAATAAAATCAGAACTGCGTCGGTCGCCGTACATCCATCGCTGCCGTTCATCCATCTGCATATCATATAATTAAGTTTATCAAATACAATTAGAATAACATATTGAATACTGAAATGACCACCGTACATCGACACATGCAATATTTCTGTATCAATTATAGATGAGAAGGATAAAGTTGCTAACCTCGGTCGAGGATATCATTTTGTGTGAACTTAAGTGTGGCTCGGGCATTTCATCGAACACATCTTGTGCGTGGCAAAGGAAAAAAATCTAGCACCCACTTCCCACCAATCCGAGCAAAAAAATAACACAGTAGAGAAGAAGACGGGGGTTACGTACGTATATAGGCAGGGGAGGGGCATTCGTCCCGGTTCATGGCACGAACCGGGACCAAAGCTCGGGCATTCGTCCCGGTTCGTGGCACGAACCGGGACCAAAGCCTCGCGACAGCTTTGGTCCCGGTTCGTAGCACGAACCGGGACGAATAACCCCAACTGAACCGGGACCAATGCCTCACGGGGGCCTGGCAGCTCGAACCGGGACCAATGCTTGGCATTGGTCCCGGTTTATCAGTCAACCGGGATGAATGCAAATTCGGCTCTGTCCGAAAGGGTGTTTTTCTACTAGTGTCTGGAGAAGATCGGGGCGGTGGCCCTGCAGGACTGGCAACAGAGGCGGAAGAAGACTTTCTCAGTTTTAAAAAAAAACGGTCGAGGGCTGTTTTTAGATATGGCGAAGAAACCAAAAAATTTCATATAATACAGTATTAAAAATTGCAGTTTCTATTAGAGCCACACACCTCAAAGCATCTAAAACTGTGATGACTTTAGAAACTGTAGTATCTATCAGATAGTTAGAAAATACTTTGCTACCAACCGGGGCCTGAATGTTACAATAATTAACACCTAGTTTTTCTGGGATGACCTCTCGCTCATATTATTTCGATGGGACAGTAATAGATGATTGGAGGTAATCATGAGTGCGGTGTTTTGGCTCCCGGGCTCCAGGGAGCCAGGTATTTTAAAAAATTTGAAAACCACATTTTTGTGTTTCAAAAAATGTGAAAAAAATCGTAGAAGTAGATCATGACATATTGCATGCCTGTGAAAAATTTCAACCCGAAATATTTAGTATTCCGCCCTACACAAAAATGACAAATTTCTGGATCTGAGATGTGAATAGTGCACAGTTCAAAATTTTCCAGATTTGTCTTTTTTGTGTAGGGCGGAGTACTAAATATCTCGGGTTTGAAATTTTTCACAGCCATGCAATATGTCATTGTCAACATCTATAAAAAAATTCAGATTTTTTTGAAACTTACAAATGTCGATTTTTGCATTTTGAAAAACCGGGCTCCCTGGAGCCCGGGAGCCAAATGAACTTTCCGGGAGGTTGCATGACTTTATGCATAATAGCAATTCAATGGCGCAGATGATTATTTCGAAGAACAAGGAACAAGTAAGTATGAAGGTCAGTTCTTCCGGCATTTCATTAATCTGTATAATATATGTAATCTTTAATGTGCAATAACAATATTTAACTGTTCCACTTTCAGCTTTGCAAGACAGAAGCTAGGATTATGCTAAGTGTAGCTGTGATGTAGCAACTGGATTATCAAGTTCAAACCTGCTTGCTTGATTATCAAACAATTCTCATGCCCCTCCTGAAATCCCTTCTTGCAAGTTCGTATACTGCATCTTTGTACTCTTGATTGTTATAATGCTTTGTGGTCTTGTTCATTTCTTAATTATGGTTATGTGGGGTGATATATAGTTGTTTGGAAGATATCATGGACAAGGTGGCTAGAGAGTGTTCTGATGCTAGAAGAGATGCCTTTCTGGCTGTACGTGCTTTTTCTGAAAAGAATGCGAACCAAGGGGGTGACAAAAAATTATCCCATGAGAAGTCAAAAGACAAAAAGAAAATGAAGGATCTCTCGAAGATCTAAGGATCTCAAGGTAGTTATGCATCTGAGTATGACAATATTGTATATTCTTCTTGTTCACAACTGAATTTATTTCTCGCTCATATGACAAATCTGAATATTTTTATGACTAGTTTTGCACTCATGAACACAATTTTTTCATCTTACGTACAAGTTGGTAATCTCAAATAATTGAGATCCATGTGGAAGGACATGATTTGTACTACATCCTATTTCAGGCGTCAGGCCATCCATTCATTACAGGCGAATCTTTTACCGGTCCATATAAGCATGTCTCTTAGACTCCAAAAATCGTGAGTATGGTCTTATTCTTAACTTCGTACTTGTTATAGACAGAACTGAAATTACACTAGATAATATGCTTGTGGTTTTCCAGTTTTGGGTTAGAATTATCAATCTTCAGGAATAACAAGTATATTACAATAACAAGTATATTACAGTTGTTGCAAAAAAAGATTAGTTTATGACAAATAAACTTATTACATCTTGGAACCACCATTCTATGGTTTCCTCTATTCCAATGTTTTCACTTAACTCGCATCTACTTTCAATCTGAATGTTGGAAGAATTGTATGATATCCAGGAGTGGGCAATAACAGTGGGATCTATATTACTAAAAGTTAATTACTTCATATTATTTTGCAAGTTAATTGCTACTAGAATTAACAGGCAAAATTATTTAACTTCTATTTGGTATTTTTTTACGGAACTTCTAAAGATTTTTCAAGCCAACGAATGAAAGGTTTAACGCAATATCCATAGGAGCTGCGAAAATGGAAGCTGATGTACCGTCATCTGTGTGTTGAGACTAGCCAGAAAGTTTATAAATATCAAATGGCTACAATTAGATTTTTGTGGTTATATTTCAGTTTTAGTATTGCTGTATATGCACGTTGTAAACCATCAGTATACTTCATAATACAATTCATTTCTTCAGTACGTATTTCTTTTAGCATTTCAACCGTTTCATGATTTATTGATGGTAAAAAACAACATTAGTGTGGATCCCACTCGTCGCCACCATTGTTGGACCCACGCTGTCAGCAGCAATATCAGCATCATGGGACCCACATATAATAAGCCACGTCAGCATTTGTTGACCAGTCGTACACTCAAATTCAATCAAATAGTGACAAATTTTCATACTAACAGTGACAAATCAGGTTGTCACAGATTAACCATGATCATTGACAAAAATTCCTACCGTCACAGATTCAACTTAATCAGTGACAATTTTTTCATCTCGTCACCCCCATGAATCTATGACGGTCAATCAGTGACAAACCTAATGACGCCCTAACTTTGTCATCCCCAACTAACCAGTGACGAAAATGGGGTATTAAGTGACAAAAGCATTTTGTCACTAAAAGTCATTTGCCTTCACTAGTAGAAAAGGGGGCAACGGTGCGCCCCTTTAGTACCGGTTGTCCAAAAACCGGTACTAAAGGGGGTCATTAGCACCGGTTGTATATCTGCGTCAAGCCTCCAACCCTTTAGTACCGGTTGGTGTTAACAACCGGTACTAAAGGCTACTCTTTAGTACCGGTTTCTAACACCAACCGGTACTAAAGGGTGGTGCACATGCGGCCACGGTTGGTGGCCCACGGCCAGCCCTTTAGTACTGGCTATTTTAAACAACCGGTACTAAAGGCTACTCTTTAGTACCGGTTGGCAATAACAACCGGTACTAAAGAGGCGCTGCCTATATATCTTCTTCCACCCCGAGCCGGCCAGCTCCATTTTTTGACCAACCTGAGCCCAACTCCATTTTTCCTCTCTCCCAAGCTCTAATTCACCCCATTTTCCTTCAACATTTGTGAAGAATTGTGGCACCCTATACAAGGGTTAGCAACTTCTTCAACTTCTCTTCCGACATTTCAAGTTTAGCTCATTTTGTTGCAAGTTTAGCTAGTTTGATTTTTATAGTGCTTGCAAGGTGTTTGATGAAATGCCTAAGTTAGGGATTTCATTTATTTTATATGCATTTTGAGCTCAATTAAAGTATAATTTGTGGTTTCATATAGTGTCGTCCCGTCCCCTCCTCACCGCCGTCAATCGCCCGCGCCGCTCCGTAACCGACACCACCTCGGTGAGCCTCTTTTTTATCTTTTATTTTAAAAAATGTTAGTTATATGATTTAAATGCATAATTATTCCTTGTATAATTTTCTTCTGTTTTTTATATGTATAGTGTCATGGTTTTGATATCCGTCCCGTCGGCCCTCGTCCGGTCTATGATTCGGATGTGGTATATTTTTATAACTATTTTTTTTCCTGGTTATAACAATCATGCCGACCAACTTGTCATAGATATATTTTTATTTAGGAGCTAGTTGAACCGGAAATTCCAGCCGACCCTATTGTCGAGTTTTAGAAAAAGAAAACAACGATTTGAAAGCAAAATTGAAGATAAGTGAAGATCTTCGTCTCCAATGCCTGGAATGAACTTTGGTCTGTCCTCCTCATACATAAGCTGATATGCATCTCTCTCCTCTTGTGTGGGAATATACTCAACAGAAGGGTTATATGATTCCTCGTGACCTGAGTATATAAAATCAATGGCATCATAAAGAATGGAGAAAAAATTCGAAGTTCAGCTATGTATTACGAATGCTCAGTGCAAGCATGTATCACATAATTTTGATGGGATGGAATACCATAAGGCAAATCAATTGTGCATTTTTTACAGAAATGTGACAGATTATACAAAAGGATGGCAATGTACCTGGTAAGCTCGGTTTAGGTGTTGGGATGTAGCTCAAACCTTGTCTCTTATTATCTGCTGTATCAGTTTCATCTCCCCATAAGAGATAAAAGTCAGGCTCCTCCTTTGGCTTGTCGAACTTGATCCATCCTTTACGAATGGCTCTAACAAGTTTAACAACCTGCCAAGAAAACTCATGAGCAGGTCTAAAACATGATAAGATGCAACAAGATTCCAAACCAGTTCCAAAATTTAAGTTGGCAATTCTGATGTCAAAAAAAGTCTATGGCCAATAGTCTATCAATTGGACCAAAGCTAGCAGCAAATGAACTTTTGAACTGTTATAAAAGCAAGTATTATGCCACAGACCAACAGTGGAAGTTTAACTACTACCATTAATCCCTTACAGCGACATGCAATAAATTAACACACCGTTTTCTGAAAGATTAAAAAGAAATATTTCATCGTAGCCAACAATGGTAATGAAAAAAAACACCTCATGATCATGTATTTACTAAAGAAGGCACATGTGAGGCTCTGACCTGACAACATTCACGGGTTTACTTTGCACAATTTTTTTGCATCACATCTGAATGGGATATTTCTATTCACGATAAATATCTTGAAAGAACTAAATAAAAAGACATCAATGCAGTAGTTCTATCTTGAAAATAAATTGAAGAAATTTTTCGATGAAAATGATGTGACATAACAGAAAATGGGATGAAACCTTCTGCTCCCACTTTGAGGGCACGAATCGTCTTTTGGGCTCAGGAGCATTAGAAAGTGGATGGCCTTTATCATCATATTCAAAACCAATCAACATAATCCTGAAAGGAATGTATAGTTATGCCTGTTAGATACCTCTACCAACCAACTATCCCAAAAGACCGATCTGATAGGAAGTGGTGGTATAATATACTTAACACACTTCAGAACAATGCCATGTAAAGAAAGATGCATTCAAAGCAAACCATGAATTGTAAAGGAATTAGTTCCATTTGCATGCATATAGGGAAACCATGAATCTAAAACGAATAATTTTCATTCGTGTGCATATAGAAAAAAAACATCCACAAAAATGCATATAGTTTACCACATATATGGGACACACACGCAATGGTTCGTGAATGTAGCACAAAAACTCAATAAGCTGGGTAATCTTTTATATACTGGATTACTGTTAACCACTAAGCACTAAGCAGAGTAATCTTTAGATACTGGGTTACTGGTTATAAAGTGGTCATTGTAAATAAATATATGACAGATCTGATGAATATTACTCATACCGGATACGGATTAACATTGGCATGTGGAGTTTTCCCCTTCAACAATCTACTGGTTATTTGAGCTTCTGCCTTGGTAATCTTCACTTGCCTCCTCGTCATTATACTCATCATAGATCTTTCTCCTATATTTGGCGACAGAAGGAAGCAAGATTGGGGAATTAAATAAGCAAGAAACTATAGGCACAAAGCCTAGGATCAGGAAAAGACAATTAAATGCATCTATTGAGTAGCACAGAGAGATCGAAACATAGCCTAATCAATGTGCTGCACGAAGCATACGGGCCGGTGCACTGAAATGTCACGGTTCTTAAGAGCACTTTTTAAGCCATATTCTATAGCTTTCAGGAATGTTGAAATGCACATGTTTTGAGGCTTTCTGAATATCAGTATAATGTACAAAATCTGAAATTAGGACCGAGCTTAAGTTACAAGGTTAAGGACATGACAAGATTGAATTAACACTTTCATCACAAATGAAAAAGGTAAAACGGGTGCCACCATTTGCTAAGTTCATGTTCCCTGAGCTGGAAAATGCATAGTTATCCCAATCCTAAGTTCATCGAGCACAAATTTGAGCTGCAACACTGAGTACTAGACACAGCAAGGTTTGAGCCTCTTACGTACCAGCTCTCAGGGTCATCGGCGTTCCTGAGAACAGCCTCGATCCGGCCCTCCCTGTCTCGCTTCTTTATCTTCCTCCCGGAGATGTCGTAGCCGATGTGTTCCTCGTCCTTGTACCACTCCAGCGGCACCTCCCCCACAGTGTTCCGTGGCACCACTTCGTCCTCGGAGGAGTCGGACTCCTCAGCCCCCGGCTTGTCGGATCCCTCGAACAACAGCGACCCCTGCAAATGAAAAACCCTCGTCAGCGCTAATCCAGAATAATCGCGGTTATACTTAGAGGAGGTGGAAGAGGATGCGAAGTGAGTGGAGGAGGCAAATGGAGTGGCGGAGGGACCTCGTCGTCGTCCTCTGAGGACCCGGCTCTGTTGCTCCAAGGCGAATCGTCGGCGGAGAGGTCCTCGTGGTCGTGCTGGTCGTCTCCGTCGCTTTGCCCCATTCCTCCCAGGCGAACCGAATCATCTGCGCGCGCTTAGGGGAGGCCTGGTAGATGAGCGGCACAGTGGAACGGTAAAGGAGGAGGAGGCTGGAAAGACACTGCCGACGACGAGACGAGAAGGGAAGTGGTGGGAAGGCGGCGGCGGACAAGGGTTTTAGCTGGGATAGCTTTGGCGGGTGGACCTTGCAGTCGGCCGCTGTGTCCAAGTGCTTAGGTCGGGAAACGGTAATCCACTAGAAAAAGGCCGACCTTCTCGAAGGTCCGTCCCGCGCATCGTCGTCGTGCCAAGTGGCGTCTTCTCCACTGTGCATTCCTCCCCGTGAGGCTCTGCATGCTTGCCAAGTGTCGCAACGAGAAGCAAAGTGGGATTAGGATGAGAGAGAAGGAGATACGGGAGGGTGGGAGCACAGTTTTCCCTTTTATTTTTCAAATCCGGTGATCAAAACGAAATATCTTGAGAACAGTTTGTGCAAATTACGAACCGTTTTCACTTTTGAACTTCTCGTGTCGAGATCTTCAAAACTAGATCCCATATTCATAGGTTTTGAGCAACTTTTTTTTCGTACTTACAAAACTAATACTTTGTACTTTGGGTGTACTTTGGTTTCTTAGTGTACTTTGTACTTGGGTTAGTACACACTTTGCAGGCAGGATTATACGTACACGCGCGGGGCAGGATTCTACGTACATCCTGAGTGCGGACGATGCATCGCGTGCAGAGCTTAGCTGTTTCGTTGTATGCATCGCGAGCGGACCTTTAAGAAGGTCGACATTTTTCTAAAGGGAAACATTTTGGGCTCCGCGAGTTTTGGGTTGAGAATTCAGGCCCTTGGTTTATCTACAGCCCACAACGAACAAGAAGTATGTTTTTTTTTTCAAGGAAAGGGGTAGAAGATTCTCTACCTTGTAGCTTCAATTAGAAAAAACATCCGAATTACATATAAATCTGACAAAACCAAGAAAAGATTAAAAAAGAGGGGAACAAGCAGCACGCGATGCACCTCACTGAATGATTTGGGCCTTTATGTGGTGGCTTAGGAAATATCACCTTGAACCGGGCGAAGGAGGTTGACGTCAGTCAGCAGTGTTTTTTACTACTATGTTGTTGTTGTTCCTAGGTTTCTACAGGTTCAGCATACATGCTGCAGAGCATATAGGCCAAGTTTTAGCTGGTCTTTTGTCTACTTTCTCCTCAATTTTGTTGACAAAATGTAAGATGGAGTTTTGTTTGGATGCATCCTAGTTTATGTAAAATCATTTGTGCTTGTCTGCAGTGCAGGAGATGGAGTCGATGGATGTGCATATGTCGCATCCTGCATCAGCCGTTTGTGTTAAGAATAATGATATGTACTCTACACGTCCATTGGCATTGACTTAGTGCCTCTTTGATGCAAAGGATTTGTATCTTTAGGGAATTTCCTACGATAACTGTTTGATTTTTAGAATTGGAGTTCTTACGAAATATTCCCAAAAACATTCTTTGTACTCCGTACTATATTTTGGAGGAAAATTTCAATCCACTCAAACTTTTTTTTTAGAATTTCTATGATTTTCCTATGGTGCATCAAACATCATTTGTCAATTCCATGCTATAGGATTAAGCATGACATGACACTTCAGTCCTATCTTTTTCATATTTCTATGTCCTAAAATAAAATAAAATAAAAGGGGAGAGACCCTCTTTTCCCTGGCGGGCCGGCCTTCCTCCTTTCCCAGCCAGCGCCCGCAGCCGGCCCACGTCCACACCCCTCCGTGTTTTTCTGCACGCGCTACTCCGGGAGCTCACCTCGCTCGACCTCTCCCTGCGACCTCGCCTCCCTCTCTGCATGTCCCTGCGACCGTCGCAAGCGGCCTCTTGCACCACGACGGTTTCGCCCTCTTCGCGTGCTCAGCGCCGTGTGCTTGCTCCAATTTTAATATTCTCCTGTATGTCCGTGTGGTTAGCTTGGCGATGCCTCTGTTTTGCTAAAAATCAAATCAGGTTCCTGAGTCTGCCGATACAGTGAGGTGCTGCGTTGCCGTTTGAAGGGTATGTTGCTGTCGACTATGACCTCCTGATGATGTCTCGACCGTGAAGTGCTACCGCTGATAGGGACCTAACCGTGGCGTCAACCGTCTTGGCAAGACATTGTGAGGTCACCCGAGGAACATCGACGCCCGTGAAGATTGTTGCATCCGGTAACTTTGCGAAGAATCGACAACCGAAGCCGGATCTCGACAAGATCTCCATCGTGGAACCTAGGGGTGGGCACAAAAACCGATGACCGAAAACCGAAACCGAGAAGACCGAGACCGAAAAGGCCAATCGGAAAATTGGGTAGCGAAATTTAAGGACAATTGGTTTTCATGTGCCCTGGTTTTCCACATCCATAGCAGATAACTTTTGGCTGTCGACACTCTGCCGCGTAATGTCCTTTGTAACCACAGTTATGGCACACAACTTGACTCTTAGGATTTGGTTTTCCTTGGTTTGGGTTACTAGACTCTTGTTTGCCGCTACAAGACACTATTCTTTAAACAAAGTACGGAAAGTGATCCCGACATCAGAAGTGAGCCATTTGAGTTTCAAGCAAGCTAAATGACCCAGCTAAATAGCACAGGAAAACAAAATGCCATCCCCGTCAAAATCAAGGACTTCAGTGCCCTTCTATGAAAAACAAAATCTGATAGGGGAAATAAATAATCTCCCTGTTCTTGTAAGAAAACTAGTATATATATCATGAGGTGGACAAGAACAAAAGTCAAATACATGATTATGATTGCGCTAGTAAGGCCTTGAGTACAACTGCAGTCATCATGTGAAGAATTAATCACTAGTTTACCACCAATCAGATAAACAAAGATTGTTATCCAAATTTCAGAGTTTTATGGTCACTTCTTAGAAGAATTTTCTGGTTAACAGAATATAAGTACCTACAGTTTTTGCAGCCATGGCTGAACAGTTGTCTCAATTCATATAGCATGATATTTTCTTTACCTGCAATGACTCAAAAGCTCTGAAAACAGAACACACATAACATCAACATTTATTACGAGAGAACAACATTGTTGCTTATAGTCTGAATGATACTTCTGCAGCTGTGATGAATGTGTATGAAAGCATGAGATAAAGTTAAAGATCTTCCTGCGGTTAAAGACTTGGTTCTATTAGCAAGATAAGTAAATGTGGAAAGGAAAATCCTAGGTCATATACGTGTTGTCATCTGACCTTAGAAAGCATACAACAAACTGATGATTTTATTTGCAAGATAAGTAAATGTGGAAAGTAAAATGCTAGGTCATATACGTGTTGTTATCTGACCTTAGAAAGCATACAACAAACTAATGATTTTATTTGCAAGATAAGTAAGTGCGGAAAGTAAAATCCTAAGTCGTATAGGTGTTGTTATTTGACCATACAAATCATACAACGAACTGATTCCTAAGGCTAACTGCATCCGCCAGTTTATACAATGGCAACGCAATGCACAATCTTGAATCAGTCAGAGTGCTGCAGCTAGGAAGAGAATGAGCTTCAGACTGAACCTAAAATGATGTACTCGGAGCAACAAGGTGCATGTAACTCGTTTCAGGTACCTGCAGACTGCAGTTCAGGCAACTCGTTTCCATGGCTCCGACCCCAGTCCTGCATTCCGCGCGGCGGCGCCGCCTCCACTTCAAGTCAGCCTCCACCGCAGCCCCGGGCACCTCCTGCAATCAGGCCTCCACTGCCTCGCGCCAGACTCCGCCCCGCGTCAACCTCGGCTCCGGTAGTCGCTGCTCCGATGGCCCTCCGCTGCTCGACAATGTCCCCCTCCCCTGCCTTATCTTCTTCCTCTCCCCTCCTGTCGTCTTCTTCCTCTCCCAGCCAACCATGGCAGATCCGCCCCAAGCCCTCCTCCTCCTTCTTCCGGTGAAGCACCCACCTCTCTGCATCTGGAGCTCCAAATCGATCTCGAGATGATCAGATGTTGGGACATGTAGCGATTGCAAGTAAAAAAAGCACAAAAGGAGGATTCGGCGTGGCAAGCCACTGGTATTTCATAGAGGAAGGGGGTGTCAAATTGAGTTGTTCTTCAAATATACTAGTTGAATTTCGGTGCGGCCTTGATGGGAATTTATGTTCAAATTGATAATTATCTTGAAAACATGATGATGATTGTCATGGAACCAGCTGGATAATACCCTGATGAGTGGCGCTCTTACCAAAATTTTCATAAAAAAAAAAATTGTGGTTGCTGGGAATAAAAGTAGAATGCATTCAGCTTTATAATTCTGGTACAACTTTGAATAGGGACTGTCTATTTATCAGTCGACTGTTTATCATTTCGGGCACAGTCTAATTTTTTAGCCAATCAACTGTCAACACGTCAGCCCGCGCGGAACAGTAAACGTGCATTCAGAAAAATAAGCGACAGAACAGAACAGAAAAGAAAAAAGCCTGTGACCAGCTGCCTAACGGGTCCAACTTCTGCAACCCGGCCAAAACCAAAACCCGGGCCTAGACAAGCCCAATAGAACAGAACAAAAAAAGCCTAGATAGGAAAAAGAGCTTCTTCTTCTTCTTCAAGAAAGCTCCAGCCCCAGCATCACGCAGTCGTTCCTGCATCCCTCTCCCGCCGTCACAGAAAGCTTCTCTCCCCCCCACCCCCCTCCCCCCCGACTGAAAAAAAGAGAGAGAGAGAGTGATTCCCAGATGGAAACGACACCAAAACCTCCAAATATATCAGAAGGGAACCGGATAGAAACATACCTGGGTGCCGAGCTAGATCCCAATCTCAGTCTCCAGGTCAGATCCTTGCCCTCTTCTGAAACTCGAAATCAAAAGAAATCCAGCCATGGAAAACTGTTCTAACTCTGAACATTTCTGAACTTTCTTCTCTGAAAATACCTGACGAACAGGTGCTAAAGATGGAGCACCCTGGATGTAGCAGCAAAACAAACACAGATAACCTGGAACATCAGAAGGTAATTTATCTGCAACTCCCAGTAAAAAAAATTCAGAAAAAAGTCAAAAAAAAATGAATCAAGACACATTTAGCAGATTCTCTTGAAGTGCATAGAAACAGAGACAGATAGGTTCCTTGACACAAGGGCAGAAGTTCAGAAACATAACTGACAAAACACAAAAACAGGAAAATAGACTCTGACACAAAGCAGCCACACAAACTAGACTGATAGATGATTTCTTTCCCTTATGAAATACTGATGAAAAACTCCAACCGCTGAGGCCTACAGAACATCGAATGAGATGACAAAATTGTCATCATCATCCTTGCGGAACAGCAACAGTATATCGAGCCCGTAGTCCAGCTCGTTGTCATACGAGAAAGCTTGCCATCCAGCCCTGAAGCAGACCCTTCCATCGGTGCACGTGTAGTACGATGCTTCCTTGTCGTTTCCACCCTCAATCGTGAGAATCACATTTCCACTATTCGGTATGTTCAATGCAGAGACAACTTCCTTGGGGATACGCTGGTGACAGAAAAATAGGCTTCCATTAGAAAGATAAAAAACAGATAATGTGCATGGGAATGTAGGATCTAATAAGAAAAGCAGAGATAAACCTAAGTAAGTTCATCAAGCATCTAAGAAAAACGGAGAAAACCCTAAGTAACACTAATCTATGGGCGATGCAACAAACTAAATAATGACATAAGAGAGAAAGAGAGTCAACAAACATTTAAATTGGTGGAATCAAACTAAACAGTACTAAAAGCAAATAAACAGAGAGCACTTGGCATGATTAAACTGCAAAAAAAAACCTAATTACTAATAATGATACGAAAAAGGAGAAGAATGAATGAGCAAACATCTAAGTGTTCACAGAAACATGGAAGTATTGAACTGAAGTATTGAACTGAATCTGGTGTATCTGCATGTTTTTTCTGCTCAGACCAATTTCAGGTTGCTCTTTGTGAATAGAATAGACGACACTACCTCTTTCTGATGAAAACACAGAACACTGGCCATAATAAAACTTAAAAACCCTAAAAACTGAAGGTTCTTACCAATCCGTTGTGGACAACATCTGTGAATGTTATTGTATGAACAAAAACAGCGCCCAAACCAAGACCACGTGTCAGGACACATTTGTTCATCCTTGCTGTCTGTCCAGCAGAAAGTTCAACGCCCCTTGAAAACACAACAACTGTTGCAGCGCCCTCGAATACATGAGCTTCTACATGCATTTTACACAAAAAAGGAAAAAAAAGGTTGATTTCAGTGAGATATTTGTACACCAGACAGGTAAATTAGACCCAAATGAAAGACACTTTCGAAAAAAAGGTACCTGTTATCCTTTGCTTAGGAACATTACCAGATCCTTCAGGAAAAATGGGGACAAATGGTGGAGGATGGTCCAGTTCAAATCTGATTCTGTCGCCTGACTTTAAGTCGTAGTCGTTCAACATTTCCGTGTAGCCAACTCCAAAAATACGAGTCTTGTTAAATTCCTTTTTCAGCTCAAACACATATTCATCACAATCAGGTGACATAGCTGAAGGGGTCGCAGCATGGAAAACAAAATTTTTTCCTACGCGGCAAGCGGAATAAACCCCAAGGATCTAGATCTACGAGATGAAGATAGCGAAGGTGAGATCCAATCTCTTACCCTTGAAGATCAACAAACGCGTTTTGTCGGTGCAGGGGTTGGCTAGTCGATCCCCGCAACTAGACTCGTCTAGTCGCGAGGAGATGTATTATCCTCGAGATCCAATCCGGTGAAGTGCAGCAACGGGCAGCACCTCCGCGGTGTCCACACGTACGGCTCGATGAAGACGTCAACTCCTTGATCCCGCAAGCGAGAGGACGTGGCCTTGATGATCTCAGCAGCACGACGGTAGTGCCGGTGACGATGACGATCTCCACGAGCAGGGCTTCGCCAAGCCAAGCAAGAGGAGAGGGAGAGGAGGAGGTGGCGCAGCAGCCCTTCGGGGAGAGGTGGTGCGGCAGCTCTAGATGGAGGAGAGGCGGCGGCAGCCCTTCGGGGTAAGGGGTGGCGCGGCTAGGGTTTAGGGGTGGAGGGGTGGTGCGGCTAGGGTGCTTGGGGGGCAGCCTCTTGAGGTGTGCCGCACCCCTCCCTCCCCCCCTATTTATAGGTGGCGGCTAGGGCTAGGGCAGGGGCCGGCCGGCCCCCTCTTGCCTTGCCCCCCAAGTTGGAGTCCATCTAGGACTCCTCCTTGGGCTCCCTTTCCTAAAGGGTGGAGGGCCCAACTCCTAGTCCAACTAGGAGTGGGTTCCCCCCTTTTTCTTAGCCGCAGCCCATGTGGGCCATTGGGTGGTGCGGCTGGCCCAAGTGGCCAGCAACACCCCTTTGGTCCATGTGGGCCCCATACAATATGTGGTCCCACTTCTAAAACATTCTAGAACATTCCGGAACCTTCCGGTACCCTATAAATAATTTCCAGAACTTTTCCGAAACCTCCGGAAACCACTTTCCATATATGAATCTTATTCTCCGGACTCCTCCGGAACTCCTCGTGACGTCCGGGATCTCATCCGAGACTCCGAATCACCATTCGTTCGTTTCATCATTTAATTCATCGCAAAACCTAATTTCATCGGAACGTTAAGTGTGTGACCCTACGGGTTCGAGAATGCATAGACATGATCATATCAATAATTAATAGCGGGACCGGGATGCCCATATTAATTCCTATACACTCAACGAAAACCTTTTCTCGATTGAACCATGATGCCGGAGATTCAATTAATCTCATATATGATTCCCTTTGTCTCACGATATTTTACTTGCCCGAGATATAATCGTTGACATCCCCATGTCTAGTTTAATCTCGTTACCGGCAAGTTCTCTTTACTCGTCCATAATATAGGATCCCGGTGATTACAACCTAATCACATGTCTGCAGACTTTTGATGCTATATTACCGAGAAGGCCTGGAGATATCTTCTCCGTCACAAGGAGGGACAAATCCCACTCTCGATACATATCACCCAACAACCCACCATCGGAGATACCTGAAAGCCACCTTTATAATCACCCAGTTACGAAGTGACGTTTGATGTCCACAAAGTATTCCTCCGGTGAACGGGAGTGATATAATCTCATGGTCTAAGGAAACTATATTTGGCATATTAAAAGTGTTGACAACAAAATTTTTGTGACACGATTAATTGCAACTCTTATTTGGGTCATGCCCATCACACCATTACTCCTAATGATATGACTCCGTTATCAAGTGACTATAACAAGTCCATAGTTAGGAAACTCTAACTATCTCTTGATCAACGAACTAGTCCTGAAGAGGCTCACTAGGGACTCCGGGTGTTTATATTCCACACATGTATTATGTTTCCATTTAATACAATTATAGCATGGATAATAAACTATTATCATAAACGTGAATATGCTTAATAAACCATTTTATTATTGCCTCTAGGGCATATTCCCAACAGTCTCCCACTTGCACTAGAGTCAATAATCTAGTTTACATTTCCTCGATCCAACACCCATGGAGTCTCACTCATAAAGTCTCAGTGCCGATCATGTTTGCTTGTGGAAGAGGTTCTGTCCGTGCTCTGTACTTTACAGCTCTTTATGTCCTTTGCAAAAAATTTGTAACTGTCACCTATTTTGACATTACTTTATCATCACATGATAAACTTCCTATCATCCCATGACAAAACTCATTATCATATAATGCATATATATAATATGTTTGGTTGTAGAGTGAGATATTCGTATCCTTCTATGCCTATATGTATGATTAGTCAAATGGACTTTCTCATGACATATGCATCCGGAACTCACTCGATCTTGAAACAACTTTCTCAAACCAAAATATTATATCTTACTTCAATCCTTGAATTAATCATATACTCCTATATGTTGTAGACTCAACAAATCGACAGTGTAACTTTGCACTTCGACATTTCCGATCATGCTTTCGCTGCGCTGCTCTGACTCTAAAAGATCTCCAATTTAGTCTGGTTTTATGACTTCAATCAAGTCCACCACATTCTAAATTCATCTCAATTTCATGAAAAATGACTCCTCATTTAACATGTTCTTACAATTAAGAACTTGGGTCACACATCATCATATACAAACACATGGTTCTTATATGTTGTGACCTATGAACAATTCATAGTGAATTCCAACATATCCTCCAACCATCAATTTTGTACTGAGTTCTCAACTCAATGTTTCACCTATATGTTACAATGAGATGAACCGTTCTTCTCTTGTTTTATTTTGAACTCCTTCAAAAACTTGTTTAGGTTAAACATCTGACTTTAATGTTTATCAAACTTATCTATCCTCCATAGATACATTCATCTACATGGATATTTGACGTTCAAACTAACTTCATAAGTTATGCATTAGTCCATGACAACATTTACGAAATCTTCATTTCATTCAAACACGATGTTGTAAACTCCCACTCAAATATACACCATAGACATATTAAATTGTGAAGCCACTATGGCTCCCACTCAGAAATATGTTATCTTTATATTTGACCATGATTAACTAGTTCCCACTCAAACATATGTCACACATATTTTGATTATGGAAATCAGTTTATTCTCTAACTTAATATATGTCACACATATCTTAATTAGATCTCACTCAGTTTCTTATGCACTTTCTCGACAATTTGGACTTCTCCAAAATTCTTAACTCTTAAGATTCGAGAACTCATATACGAAACGCCAGCACCATGCCAGCTCTAAGTTTTATTTATTCCACGCAAACTCTTTTGCAAAATAAATATGTGAAACATTCTTTTCACAAAATCAAGTAACGATTACTTTATGATTTAAACTTAAAGTAGAATGACTTTTAGTCACTTTCGTATTTAAAATTTCTATTTCTTCTTTTGTAGTTTTGTAGGTATGTCTTGTTTCCCAAACATGACAAGTAAATCATGAATATTATTTTGCAACTTTTGACAAAATTCATATTCTTGAAACCTACATCTATTTAGACAAGTTAAACCAAAATTTAATGATCACCATCATTAAAACCTTTATGTGTCAAGCCTTAACCAACATAGCACTTTACATATGTGCCACTTGATACATAAACATGCAAGGTTTAAGCTTTCTAAATTCATTCCAACAATTCTTTTATCCATGAAACCATTTCACGATAAAACCACTAAAAAACATAACACAACCAAACACATTGGTTTGTCCCTTTTAGTCTCACATTGTGGAATCTCTATTCATAATCTCATATGAATATTCTACAAAACTCCATTTGCTTTGGCTTTTAATTATCTCATAATTATTGAAACCACTATTTCACATAACTCATATGCGAAACGCAAATCATTAAATAGATCCTTTATTTAAAACAGAGTGTTATCAAAATAAATCTAAATTATACAAATAAACCCTTAAATCCAAATCCCTTCTTTATGACCACATAATATCAAATAAATGTGACTACAATACTTTAGGTTTATCAAAACACTTTTGAATAATCTCTAAATATTGCAATTTGTGATAACACTTGTCACAAGTCTCCATACTAAACAATAACTCAAATATTTTGTCTCTTTTGATCAAATCGAAAAGACTCAATTATCTTGTTAACTTAATATCCTCTACTTCCATGGTCTCATCATGACATGAATAAATACTCCTATTTACTCATTCATGATAAAATAATGATGTCTTTTATTCACTGAAAAAATCCACCAACACTTGTGTTTATTTTCCAGTTACTCATGGCATTTTCAGAAAATGACATTTTTAATCATGCTCCTTGGTGATGCGCATCAGAATACTCACCAACACTATAGCACAACTAAAAACAAATCTCATCATTAAGTATTGGATATTTTAGCATGTCTTTATTTTATAAGTGTTTAACTAATTATCGTTTAAATCTAATAAAGGACAATAATCTCATAATCGAAACGTGATCTCCAAAAGGATTACTCATGAAAATAGAACAACCACTTGTCTTTAACATGAATGACCATCTCACAAACCGAGACACACTAATTTAAGATCACACTTAATTCGATTACAAAACTCATTCAAATCCTCTAATTTAAAACGATAAATGTAGAAGTAGAACATCGCCAGCATCAACTCCTTGATTGCCTTCTTCCCGCGAAATCCACTCAGTCCCTCCATGCACTTCTCAAACGGCGGGCCCTGTTTTCACAAAACAGCACAAGTATCAAATACTTAGCTCACCATAAGTGTAAATGGGACGTTTAAACATTTATAACTAGTATATCAAAATATACCTTCTGCATTGACTACTTCTCCTGCTATGGGTTCCACTTTAACTTGACGCAGCCGGGAAATAAACTCACAGAAAGTGATCGAATCCCTTCCCATGACATAGTTCCTGACATAATCCTTATAGCTGGGGGGAAGCGAGCGCAGCACCCCATCTATTGCCATCTCGTCAGTTATTTCATGGTTCCAAACATCCACCATAGTAAAATACAGCCGGTGCATCTTCCTCAGGTGTTGTTCCAAGCAAGTGTTTTTTTCCATCTTAGTTGAAAGAAATTCATCCAAGCATTCAAACCTTGCAACTCTAACTTGTGCTATGAACCTTCGTTTCAGCTCATCGACAATCTCCATTGCGCTCAAGTTTCCAAATTGTCTACCAAGGTTAGAATCCATGAAGGTGCACATCAGCCACTCGACTTTCAAGTAGGTGGTCTTTTGATCGTACCACTCCATGTACCCTTCATAGTCAGCAGTAACATCAGGGCGTTTTTCTAAAGGTTCATCTATCACGTAGAGCTCGCCATTGGTGTGTAGGACTTCTCTCAGACGCATGTACCACTCAGCAAAGTTTGACCCATCGAGACGCAGCTCCTCAGCAAGAAACATACTACTGTAGTCAGCCATGATCTACAAGGATTTTGCAAAGACATCTTTAGGACACTTTGTTTATGATAATTTTAGTTCAACTTAATCAAATTAATGAACTCCCACTAAACTCAACATCTCTCTGGTTGTTTAGTGACACACGATCCAAATCCACTACACCACAATTGATCATCACGTGAGATGATGTAGCTTCAATGGTGAACAACTCAGTGTTGATCATATCATTCATATGACTCGTGTTTAACCTTTCGGTTCCGTGTTCCCGAGGCCATGTCTGTACATGCTAGGCTCGTCAAGACAACCGTAGTATTTTCGCATGTGTAAACTGGCTTACACCCGTTGTATGTGAACGTTGAATCTATCACACCCGATCATCACGTGATGCTTCGAAACGACGAACTTTCGCAACGGTGCATACTAGGGGAGAACACTTAATTATCTTGATATTAACATGAGAGATCACCTTATCATGCTACCGTCGCGATCATATCTAAGCATAACAATAAGGTGCATAAAAGGGATTAACATCACATGCAATTCATAATTGTGATATGATATGGCCTTTCTTCTTATGCTTTTGATCTCCATCTCCAAAGCACCGGCAAGATCTCCATCTTCGGCATGATCTCCATCATCGTGGCGCCATCACCATGGTTGTCCACCAACTATTGCAACTACAACTAATGCTACTCTTAGCAATAAAGTAAAGCAATTACATGGTGATTCAATGACTCGCAGGTCACATAAAATAAAAGACAACCATATGGCTCCTGCCGGTTGCCGTACTCGTCGACATGCAAGTCGCGAAATATTACAAACATGATCATTGCATACATTATCACAAATCACATTGGCCATATCACATCACTTGACCCCCTCTGCAAAAACAAGTTAGACGTCCTCTACTTTGTTTATGCAAATTTTACGTGGCTTGGGTCAACGAGATAGAACCGTTCTAATCTACGCAAAACCACAACGGTGATATAATAGTTGCTTATTTACTCATCCTTTTGAAAGGCCTTCCATTGAAAATTGCATCCTCACTAAAGCAAGAGAAACAGACACCCGCCAGCCGCTTATGCAAGACAAGCTGCATGTCAGTCGTGGAACCGGTCTCTCGTGCGTGGACGAGTAAGGTTGGTCCGGGCCGCTTCAATCTCACAATACCGCAAAGATGCAAAGTGCACGCGAGAAGGTAGCAACATAAAATATCAATGCCCACAACTCCTTGTGTTCTAAACGCACCAACATCTACGAATAGATCTAGGCTCTGATACCACTGAAGGGGTCGCAGCATGGAAAACAAAAAAATTTCCTACGCGGCAAGCGGAATAAACCCCAAGGATCTAGATCTACGAGATGAAGATAGCGAAGGTGAGATCCAATCTCTTACCCTTGAAGATCAACAAACGTGTTTTGTCGGTGCAGGGGTTGGCTAGTCGATCCCCGCAACTAGACTCGTCTAGTCGCGAGGAGATGTATTATCCTCGAGATCCAATCCGGTGAAGTGCAGCAACGGGCAGCACCTCCGCGGTGTCCACACGTACGGCTCGAGGAAGACGTCAACTCCTTGATCCCGCAAGCGAGAGGACGTGGCCTTGATGATCTCAGCAGCACGACGGTAGTGCCGGTGACGATGACGATCTCCACGAGCAGGGCTTCGCCAAGCCAAGCAAGAGGAGAGGGAGAGGAGGAGGTGGCGCAGCAGCCCTTCGGGGAGAGGTGGTGCGGCAGCTCTAGATGGAGGAGAGGCGGCGGCAGCCCTTCGGGGTAAGGGGTGGCGCGGCTAGGGTTTAGGGGTGGAGGGGTGGTGCGGCTAGGGTGCTTGGGGGGGCAGCCTCTTGAGGTGTGCCGCACCCCTCCCTCCCCCCCTATTTATAGGTGGCGGCTAGGGCTAGGGCAGGGGCCGGCCGGCCCCCTCTTTCCTTGCCCCCCAAGTTGGAGTCCATCTAGGACTCCTCCTTGGGCTCCCTTTCCTAAAGGGTGGAGGGCCCAACTCCTAGTCCAACTAGGAGTGGGTTCCCCCCCTTTTTCTTAGCCGCAGCCCATGTGGGCCATTGGGTGGTGCGGCTGGCCCAAGTGGCCAGCAACACCCCTTTGGTCCATGTGGGCCCCATACAATATGTGGTCCCACTTCTAGAACATTCTAGAACATTCCGGAACCTTCCGGTACCCTATAAATAATTTCCGGAACTTTTCCGAAACCTCCAGAAACCACTTTCCATATATGAATCTTATTCTCCGGACTCCTCCGGAACTCCTCGTGACGTCCGGGATCTCATCCGAGACTCCGAATCACCATTCGTTCGTTTCATCATTTAATTCATCGCAAAACCTAATTTCATCGGAACGTTAAGTGTGTGACCCTACGGGTTCGAGATTGCATAGACATGATCATATCAATAATTAATAGCGGGACCGGGATGCCCATATTAATTCCTATACACTCAACGAAAACCTTTTCTCGATTGAACCATGATGCCGGAGATTCAATTAATCTCATATATGATTCCCTTTGTCTCACGATATTTTACTTGCCCGAGATATAATCATTGACATCCCCATGTCTAGTTTAATCTCGTTACCGGCAAGTTCTCTTTACTCGTCCATAATATAGGATCCCGGTGATTACAACCTAATCACATGTCTGCAGACTTTTGATGCTATATTACTGAGAAGGCCTGGAGATATCTTCTCCGTCACAAGGAGGGACAAATCCCACTCTCGATACATATCACCCAACAACCCACCATCGGAGATACCTGAAAGCCACCTTTATAATCACCCAGTTACGAAGTGACGTTTGATGTCCACAAAGTATTCCTCCGGTGAACGGGAGTGATATAATCTCATGGTCTAAGGAAACTATATTTGGCATATTAAAAGTGTTGACAACAAAACTTTTGTGACACGATTAATTGCAACTCTTATTTGGGTAATGCCATCACACCATTACTCCTAATGATATGACTCCGTTATCAAGTGACTATAACAAGTCCATAGTTAGGAAACTCTAACTATCTCTTGATCAACGAACTAGTCCTGAAGAGGCTCACTAGGGACTCCGGGTGTTTATATTCCACACATGTATTATGTTTCCATTTAATACAATTATAGCATGGATAATAAACTATTATCATAAACGTGAATATGCTTAATAAACCATTTTATTATTGCCTCTAGGGCATATTCCCAACAATAGCAAGCATGATTTTGCCATGAAACATGTTGTGTATCTGGGCTCTCATGAAACACGGCACAGTCTAGGCAAGAACAAAAATGATAAATTAACTTCCGTACAATAATCAAAAGGAGAAAACAATGTACAAAAAATGATAGGATAACCATAGTACCATTGATTTAAGGAACCTTTCATCAAGATACACATAGAAAGAAGAAGACTGCCTTCTTTTCTGCTGACAAGGACCATCGGGCCATCCACACACATTGCACCGCATCTGCATGTAATTGTAGTAAAAAATAAAAGTTACGCAGAGATAAACAGAGATAAACAAAACAAAGAGAAACCGGTCTTCTATATTTTCTTTTAACATGGCTTGAACAATCGAAAAAAACAGAGAACACTTAGCATGATAAACTGAAAACACATAAGCTACTGAAACCAATAAACAGAGAGCATTGAGCATGATAATAATGAAGCCAATTAATAGAGAACAATGAGCACGATAAACTGAAATCAATGAAACATTTCTGTTGATGGAATCGACAAGACAATACTGAAACCAATTAACAGAGAAAAATGAGAATGATAAACTAAAAAACCCTAATTACTGTTTATCAATAAAACATTGAATATTGAGCATGATAATAATGAAGCCAATTAATAGAGAACACTTAGCATGATAAACTGAAAATGCATAAGCTACTGAAACCAATAAACAGAGAGCAATGAGAATGATAAAGAGAAACCCCTAATTACTCATAATGATAAAATCAAGAGAAAAGGAACTGAAAAAATAACTTAGTGTTAACAATAACAGAGGTAGCTGAGCATGATAAACTAAAAAACACTAAGTTAACACTAAGCTACTGAAAAGACAGAGAGAAGAATTAATGAGCAAATAAATTAGTGTTGACAATACCAGAGATAACTGAGCATCATAGCAATGAGAAAATAGCTTAGTGTTAACAAAAACAGAGTAAGCTGAGCATGATAAACAGAAAACCCTAATTACTGAGACAGAGACAGAGAGATCTAGAACATATACATCAGAAAAACAAAAAATAAGAGATGGATGAGACAGAGAGGGAGGGAGAGAGAGAGATCTAAAACATATTTAGCCGGATTTGAACTGTACAGGAAAGGAGAGAGAAGAACAGAGAGAGAGTGAGAGATCTAAAGCATATTTAGCCGGATTTGAAATGTATAGAAGAGAGAGAGAGAGAGAGAGGGAGAGAGAGAGATAGAGAGAGAGGGAGAGAGAGAGAGAGAGAGAGAGAGAGAGAGAGAGAGAGAAGAACAGAGAGAAAGAGAGAGAGAGAGATCTAAAACATATTTAGCCGGATTTGAAATGTATAGGTAAAAGAGGGACACAGAGAGAGAGAGAGAGAGAGAGAATAACATAGATCTAAAACATATTTAGCCGGATCTGAACGGTACAGAAAAGTAGAGAAAGACAGAGAGAGAGAGAGAGAGAGAGAGAGATCTAAAACATATAGCCGGATTTCAACTATATAGGGGGGAAGAGAGAGAGATAGAGAAATCGCATACCTGGCTATCGTGCTAGATCCAAGTCCTCCTTGCCTCCTAAAATAAAAGAAAGACGGAGAGAGAGCAAGAACAAGAAGATGGACACAGACAGACAGAATAAGGAAGAGAGGGAGGGAGAGAAAGAAGCGTCTGTGGGAGGGAGGGAGGGACGGACGGTATACTAAATGCACAACACGCCACGGTAGACCATGCCGCCCAATATTAAATGCAGGAAAGATGGGGGGAGGCGCCAGGTAACTTATAACACACTACATAACGATAAAAATAATGAAAATATGGAAAAAAAAGTATTTATCAAATAAACAAGATACATTGAAAAAAAAAATATTCATGTTACATTTAAATAAAAATATTCATATTTAAAAAAAGTTTTATATGATATTTATTTTTGCAGGAAGATGAGGATGCATACAGCAATGAAAACACAGAAAGATGCAATGACATGTTATACCAGGTATGTCTACTATGTGCATAGGTAAAAAAAATGAATATATTTGAAATGACACTATTGTGGAGTAAAAAAACAATTCTCTAATGGTGCAGGAAAGTGGATTCACATACACAGGGTTGTTGCAGGGGGATTTTGAAACACCATATTCATCAAGAAAATCTTTGTCTTCAATACAGGTAGTTCTACACAATTTAACACCTTATCTCATAGAGTATATAAATGATAAGTGACTTGTGCTATACTGACAAAATAAACTAAAATGCAGATTGACCATGCAGCGGCCAATGAATTTTCTACAAGTTTATTAATAGATATGATTGGACACAACAAGAAATCAGAGGAAATGTGTACACATGTATGAAAAACACAGGAAAAAACAATCTGTGCATGTGTGCTTAAAAAATGTTACACTGAAATTCAAAAAATTACTGTTCTCACCATGCTTATTATGCAGGGGAATGAGTTCTTGCAAGCAACACCGGGTACAAGTGAGCGACACATAACATGGGACGATGATCTATGGGCAAAAAACTTGTTCAAGAACATGGAGCTTGATGCGGTATGCTTATGCACTTGCTTCATACAAAAAAACTGACAGCAAAAACATAAAAAGTAGAAAAAATTGTAAATGAAAAAGTCTGTACATTCTTGTCGACAGGAGAATGATAATAGCAATGCAGCTCAGCATGATGGTGTGACAACAAATACAAACAACAATGATACACACGCTGCTGATAGTTCAATACAAGGGAGCATGAATCAAGAAGAAAATGACGACACTGAAAGAGAAATATGTGAGGAAGATGTAGATAACTTCCTGGCAATAGAAGAAACAAATACGCAGGGGCACAATGACTACACAATAGACGCAGATCAAATACCAGCAACTGGAATGCAGTTTGAAACGCGAGAAAAAGCTCAGATTTTCTTCAACATGTATGCATTTGCAGCTGGCTTCTCGGTAGCTATAGTGTCGGCAGCCAGGACAACAAGCAAGAAGAGAAACAGGGAAGTAATAAGAGTCACAATGAAATGCAACAAGTTTGGCGTCAACACTGCGGTGGAAAAAGAACAGATGGTTGTTCAAAGGCAAACTACTGTTATTGACAGAACAGGATGCAAAGTAGAAATGGTAATAAGTGAGAAAAATGGTGTTTGGCATATAACAAACCTATGCCTGGACCATAATCATGCTTTAAGTCCCCAAAGCAGGTTCTTTAGATCACATATCTACATGTCCAATGAGGAGAAAGCAATGATAAGATCGCTGAGACAAGCAAACATCACAACAAGCAAGATTGTATCAGTACTGACATATCTAAGAGGGGGCTCCGAAAACGCACCTTACAACAGGAAGAAGGTGAGCAATTATGGAACAACCATTAACAGAGAACTTAAGAACAATGATGTCATGCAAGTTGTCCAGTTTTTCAAAAAGAAAAGAGCTGAAAACGAGAGTTTCTATTACTCATTTCAGGTGGATAAAGACAACAAGGTGAAGAGTGTGTTCTGGGCAGATGCAAAATCAAGAAGCTTCTACGAAACATGTGGGGATTGCATTAGCTTTGACACAACTTTCCTGACAAACAAATATAACCTGCCATTTGCTCCGATAGTTGGTGTTTCTCCACATGACATACCTACCTATTTGCATGTGCTCTTATTGTCAAT
This sequence comes from Puccinellia tenuiflora, assembly GCA_012064385.1. Classification (NCBI taxonomy): domain Eukaryota; kingdom Viridiplantae; phylum Streptophyta; class Magnoliopsida; order Poales; family Poaceae; genus Puccinellia; species Puccinellia tenuiflora. The sequence continues at coordinate 194,794 of QRDG01000494.1, forward strand.
GAGTGTGCAGAGACATTTAAATGGGTTTTCAAAGAATTCATTTATGCTATGGGAGGTAAGCACCCGCAAACAATAATCACAGACCAAGACAGAGCTATGCAAGCTGCAATAGATGAAGTGCTTCCGCACACAGTCCATAAGTGTTGTTTGTATCACGTAAAGAGTAAAGCAGAACAGAAATTAGGCAGAACATTCCAGGTTAAAGGAGGTCTGTTTGAAGAGTTCCAGGACATAGTGGATAACTCACTAATAGAGCAAGAGTTTGAGACACTATGGCAACAAATGATATCAGATTTTGATGTAGGAAACCTAGAATTCTTTCAAACAATGTGGAAAAGCAGAAAGAGATGGGTGCCTGTTTACTTCAAGAAGGATTTTTTCCCCTTCTTGCAAACAACAGCAAGGAGTGAAGGGACAAACTCACTGTTCAAGAGGGGTGTTGGAGCACAGTACAGCATAACCAGCTTCCTCCGAGAATATCAAAGAATAATGGACACAATTCATTCCAGAGAGAATGAGAGTGACCACAATGCACTGCACAAGAAAGTACCAATTACAAAACTGCGGACTAAGTACTACATAGAGATGCAAGCGCATGATATGTATAACCTTTCTATATTCAGGAGGTTTCAAAAAATTCTAACTGATGTCACAAGACTTTGGGTTAAAGAAGAAAAACCAGGGCAGCTGTACCTGGTGTTTCAAGCCCAAAATTATCCCATAAAGGAACACAGAGCAAGGGCATATGTGGTGCAAGTAGACTTGGAGAAGGAAGAATACCATTGTATATGCTGCAAATTTGAGAAAGATGGGTTAGTCTGCTCTCACATACTGAAGATAATGATACACATGGACATTGATAAAATACCAGATGAGTACATTATTGACAGATGGCGCAAGAATTACAAAAGGGTAAATCCTTTACCTATACCAGCAAAACTAGCTGACAATGATACACTCCGGTACAATGTGCTTGCGCGCAGGATGGTCGCAACAGCATCTAAAGGAGCAACACACCAGAGGAAGTATGAATACTTGCAAACAGAAATGGACAGAATTGATAAAGGACTGGAAGAGATGGAAAAAGTGCTACAAGAGGAAATGAAAAAGCAGGCTACTGAAACAAGGACGATAGCAAATTTTGCAAACCCACCAGATGGGGATGGAGATGTCTCAACAATAGAGCTCTTAGACCTAGATGATGCACACACAAAAGGAAGACCTAGGATGATGACCATTGTAGAGTCCATAAAGGTAGGGATATTTTACAAGTGCAGCCATTGTGGAGAATTCGGCCACACTATAAAATCTTGCAGCAACCTGGATAAGGAGTACAATCAACCAAAACCAAAGAGAAATCGTAAAAAAACAAAAGATGGTTCAGGTGAGTGAGAACAAAAATCTTCGAAAAAATATATACTAAATGAAAACTATCATTTGCAAAAATATCATTTTTGAAAAAAAATATGATACAAGCTGATCCAATTGTAATTTTTGACCAGGGACACAAGGAGAAGCTGAAGGCTCAGGGGGCACAGCCCAAAACCAAGTGCAAAGCCAAAACAAAAAGACAACAATCAACACAGAAGAAGGATCAAATGGAAGACAACGCAGATCAACCACACATCAACAAGCAACCGACCGTGTCCGTACTAGTTCCGGGGGAGATGTCCAGAGTACAGAGCTAAAAACACAAGCGCCTGCATAAAAACAAAAAAAAAGAATGTTGTATGCTATTTAAAAAAATACTACGTGCAACTATGATCGTTTTGCAGGAAAATAAGAAGTTGATTGACACTGCTTTATAGTTTTTATGAACTGACTTTGGAGAAAAGCATGTTTTGTTTGCGATCTACTTTTATTTGCACAAAAATGTCAGTAAGCCATACCGACAGAAAGACAAAACAAATACGCTGAAAAAATGTAAGAAACTGATCAGACTTTGCATTTTGCTTGGTTAACACATGTTTTGCGCCTTAATTCGCAAAAAAGACACACATAGATGCAAAAAAAAAGTGTTCAGTTCTCTGATCCATGACTAACACAGAAGAGCTACAAAACAACTCATAGTAGACCATGACATCCCATACACGACATATTCTGTTTTTGTTTCTATGATAACAAAAGTGCTAAACAAAAAGGACAAAAGAAAAAAAAGAAACTAAAAAAGATTGCCGTCGCCATGTGCATTCAGTGTTCCAGGAGGCAAAGACTCTACACATGAATCACATCAAGCTTCATACTTCATAGACCTGAGCAACCCCAAACACGATCATATCATTCCTGTGAAAAAACAAAACAAAAAGAACAGAAGTAAGACAATAATGAACTGCAAGACAAAATAAAAAATAGTAACATGAGACAAAGTCGTATTTGTTAAAAATGTACCATTGAGTAAAAATCAGTAACCAAACTCAGATCAGCTTCATTCTGACTGAAGAAATAAAGCTTGTTTGCATACAAGATTCTTATATTGAGTATGTCGTGGTAGGAGAAAATGCTTCTACTGTTGATGTAAGGCACCCAAGTCTCCATCAACTTCATCATGAACACTCCACAGTCTTTCCTATGAGCCCACATGCAATGAACAAAAAAATCATGATACTCAAAAATCAAAGAAGACACAAAAAAGAAAAAAATATACGAAAAATAAAAGAAAAACAATAAAGATGAAGAATACTTACAGATTCTGCTGCTTAGGTACATCAGGATACACGGCGTGGAAATCAGCAAAATTGTGATTCTGGCTGATGATCAGCTCCCACAAATGTACAAAGTTATCTATCTGGAAGGTACCAATGTAGAAAAACAAATAAGTGTTAACACAAAAAAAACTATATAAATGTAAAATGATTTCAGAAGTGAAAAAAGATTTTTAGAAAAATAAAAAATAAATGAAAAAGCAAAATACACAAACCAGACGATTTCTTATTGCTGAGTGGAAAGGGGAGTTCTTATCATAGTAGGAGTCCAAAAAAGCGAAGACTTTATCCTCAAAATCAACAACAAAGGCGAACCAATGACCAGAACGCACTATAGGGAAGAATAACTGCGAAAAGAATAAGAGCCCATGATAAGAGAACATATCAATCAAACTTTTGTTTCATCGGTAAAAAAGAGAAAGACAGATAACGCATAAAAATATGTACCCTGTTATCTTTGTGACCAAGTTTTCTACCCTTGCTAGCTCTCGTTGCACCTTCAAAAGATGTTCGAACAATAGACTCTTGGTGATCCCCTTCATACTTGAGAATAGCTTCCTGCTTACAAAAAAATAAAAGATAAGCTAAGCTAAGCTATTACTAATAAAAACAGAGATACCAATAAAAGATCCCCCTAAAAAAATAAAAGAGAGAGTAATAAAACTAATCTGAAAACTATTAGAAAAAAATGATAAACTAGGGTACCAACCCCAATATTAGGAAAGAAATAATGCCTCCCAGATGATGAAGGATGACGTTCTTCAAAAAGCATGCGGCAAAAACAAGGTATTATGAAGTTGTCTACTTCACCATTAGGCATCAAAGATTCCCCAAGAGACTGATAACTGCAATGCACCTTCGGGTATAACACGCCAGCAGTCCTACAAAAAAAAACCAAGTAAAACAAAAAAATAAATTGATAGATAGAAAGAAAAACAAAAACATAGAAAATATTATATAAAAAAGTATGGTCTTACTTCTTATGATCTAGACTATGGGCTAGCTCCACAATAGCAGAATAGTTGATGATGTATTCTTTAGAAACCGGATATTTGATGTTTGATTGCAGTGGGGGCTTCTGTCCAGTCACAAGCCAGTTCACAAACAAGTACTTCCGCCGTACTCGGCGTTTGGGTACAACATGCGCATCCTTGGTAGTATCTTGGACTTGAACATCATGTACATTAGCTTGGGCAGTCGACACACACTTACCATCCTGCTGATTGGGCATAATCATGTTGTTGTACGTGCTGTCAACCTTCTTCGACAACTCGGAGCACCTCCTTCGGAAGTCATTAGAACCAACCATATGAACACCAACATCTTTCACACTCTGCATATAAAGAACACAAAAAAAAAGCAAAAAAAGACCTGATAAGGCAATAGACCTACTAAAGGCAAACATGATAGCAAATAAAAACTTATAGTGGGACAGGAAAAAAAATGAAAAATAAATTACCAATGAGGGTTTCGGGGAAAAGTCGGCAATTTTAAACGGAGCTTGTTTTGATCCATTTTCCTGAAGAGCATGTGATCGATTTAACTTGAAATCCTCGGTACACAGCTGCTGCGCAACAAAAAGCAGAGAAGTAAAAAACAGACTACTGAAAAGACAAAAAAGATTCTGAAAAATTCATCGAGATAGATAAAAAGAGACAACAAAACCTTATTGGAGGGGGGCTCTGGCACATCTATAAAAGGGATTGTTCCCTTTGCTGCATCTGAGCAGAGCCTCCGATCAAAGAAGTTTTGTTGATCTTCATCTGATATTAAATTACAATTCCTCGCCTTCACCTTCTTCAAAGGGGGCATTATAGGGGCTGGTATTTACACAAAAATAAAAAGTAAAAAATGTTATTTATGAGTAACAGAAAAATCAGCTTATAAGAACAAACAAAAAAACAAATCCAGAAGGAGAATTAAATGCAAAAAAGAAAAAGAAAAAAAGAATACCTGTCAAATGAGTGTGACCCTCGACAACTTTGGTTATCATACATTCAGGGGTGACTGCAAAAAAAAAGAATCACAAAACAAACAGATAAACTATAGAGATAGTTTAACAAACACAAAATGAACAAAAGCTCACGTTTCAGATAAAAAAAAGAAGAATACCTGGGTCAGGGGTTCTCTTGGGAATAAATGCAGCAAGATTAGCAGCAGCCTGCGGTGTCGGAGGTTCAGTTTGCTGAAATTTTTTGGACTCAAATCTGCAAGATTGCTGCTCCATATTTGCTTTTGAACCCTGCGATTTGACACATACATAGGAAGCTTTTTCAGACTCACAAACACTTGGAAAAAAATCTACCTAACAGAAATCAGAAACAAAAAAGTTGAAAAAAGGTTTAAATGGAATCATACAATAATGAGAGGCTGATTAACATTGCATCCACCAACTCCCCCATGGTTGACATGGTCTTTGCCGCGCATAAGGTTTGATTTACAAAGAAAATCCAGAACATTGTTAACTAAGACTTCCAATTTTCTTTTACTGGTTGAGCTCTTGGTTGAAAGAAAATTATCACCAATACTGATAATGCCATCGATTACCTACAAAAAAAGCAGAAACAATCCGGTAAGCTGACACAAAAAAACAACACCAATTAAAAGTCATAAGTAAAAAAAAATGGAACGAACAAATAAAATTGAAAATAAGAAAACAATCTAACATCAGCCTGCGGTGAGCTAACAAACTGTTCTTGAGCTTTGGTCCTAAAATCATAAGACAATGGAGACAAAACAGGAGATTGTCTGGGTGCTTCATTTGCATGAGAGCATGACAAAACCTGCACCAAATCAAACACACAAAAGTAAAATACATGTCTGAAGTAAAAAAGAAACTTGTTCCGACAAAAAAAAGGATAAACAACGCATCAAAAATAACGAAGTAATCAATAGAAAAGATGCACATTCTTTTGGATGGTGGCCAGCAATCCATATTTCTTTCAACTGCTTCTTCCCAAATTGCTGTCGACATTTCCGATCAATCTGAGAATATATTAATCATGTTCCCCTTCCACACAAGAACCCTAGGAGTAATGTGAGCAACATTCTGTGTTCCAAAATCCAAACAATCAAGATACCGCACCTGAGAAAAAGGATGAGACAAAGAACAAGATATAGGTTAATAAAAATCATTAACACAAAAAAAAGAACAAAAAAAGGGCAAAAAATAAATAATTACTGATAAGGGACTGATGCTCAATTACCACTGGAACGTAGATACAACACACAGGGACCCTGATCCTCCTCCCCTTAGATTTACCAAAAGAGATGAACTCAGACAATCCGTTGAGACAGTGGTCATATACAAGCTGGCTGAAATCATAACCTTTCGCTGCAGCAGGATCCTTTAAAAATGCGAGATACTTGATGTTTACAGAATAATTGATGTCAGGGCAAAGAAAGCACGAAATAGAAACAGCCATGAAACACACAAAAACATCGAGCTCGCTTAAAGGATCAGAGCTGCCGAGCTTGTTCCCAAAAAAGGTTATGTGCGGCATCTCTGATAACTTGAAAAGAGATAGAATGAAAGCCTTGCCATCATCAAAGTTGGATGGGACCTGCACCCCACCAATAGGCAATCCTAAAACAAAGTGAAAAGTCTCCTTGGATATGCCAATAGGCTTCCCACAGACTGTGACTTGAGAGCATACTGGATCAACACAGTTAGCAACCCATCTGCTGAAATCTGAAGGAATATTGTGACAATCAAACAGAAGCAAACACCCAAAACCAAATTTCTCAATGATAGCTCTTTGTTCAATGGTCAGCTTCTTTATGACATGCAAGAAATACTTCGGCCCAAATCTGGTAAAAGCACTCTTATCGACACCATCTATTTTATTCTTCTTAGCCTACAACAAAAAAAATGAATAAACAACATATTCACGATGAGCGAAAAAAAGAGAAAAAGTAGAAGAAGAAGAGTACACCTAACCTCATTGGTTACCACAGTATCCTTGCAGAAATCACTGAAATTTCTCTTCAAACTTTTCACAGCCTGCCAAAAACACACAAAAAATGATAACCAGCAGAGCACGCATAAAACACAAAAACATATGTGCTTGAGAGAAAAAAAATAACATAAACAGCCAAAACCTGTTGTCTGAAGAAGCCAAACAGCGCATCGTCTAGGGCGATGTTTCGTCTCACATGGTCTAGCGCCTGAAAAAAACCAAAAACAGATAATAGCTTCCGCCGATTAGAAAAGCATAGTGTTCACGAATATCATCTTACAATGGACGTAGAGTTTTCGAATAAAAACAAAAAAGATATGCCGATAAAACTCACATCATAATCACTTGAGAGACTGAAACCTTCACTGTGCCACCATCAAAATTATCGCACCCGTAGTCAGTAGACATTGAATGGGATCTACACACCATCAAAAATGCATAATGAGCAGACATACAAAAATGCATTGATTACAAAACTCCTCTACTGCCAAAAAAAAAAGATTGCAACTAGGAGTACTGCATGCCAAAAACACATTACATTGACACAATTACATTACCTAAAGTTGGTATAAACATCACCCAGATAAAATACATATAAACATATATGCTGAATTAAAAAACACAAAATAAGGAACAAATGATCAGGGATCCAACAATAAACACTGAACAAAAACACAAAAAGAACACTGAAAAGGAACTGCAGGGCTGAACCCCAACAAAAAATCTGCCCCCCACATAAGAAAACCACCTGTTGCATACTCCGTTTAGCATCTCTACACCACAAAAATTACTGATATCAAACAAAAATTAAGAAAAAGATGAACAACAACAGCCACGCATGGTGCTGCTCGAACATGAGTGAAAAAATACAGAGATACATCCTACCCATTCTAGCCTGATACTATCAGCAAATAAACAACATATACACCTGCGGGGATCAAGCAAACAAAGGGACAAAAAACCCTAACCATACGTGTATCAAACGACATAGGATATTTTCCCCAGATTCAGAGTGAGTACCAGGAGCTGCATACATGAACAAAGCCGCTCACCACCGCGCATGAGAACTGCACGCGGTCAGCGCAAAAACACATGACAAGCCGCTGCCGGCTGCACCTGCAACCTTCCCCCCTCTACACCCATCTACAACCCCGACGCATGGTTCCGATTCAAATCGACTCACGGCATGAACAGAGCAAACAACCACATCGAGAAAAATGACAACGGAGCTGAGATTAATAGAGAGAGCACCTGTCCCGCCGACGCTCCCGCTGACGGCGACGCCGACACGCTCCTTCGCCGCCGCGGGCATCCGCCATGAAGAACGCGCGAGCGATGAACTCCTCTGTTCCACCGCCCCAGACTCTCTCTCCCAGCTCTCGCGACGAAGCGTTCGAAGGAAGAACTCCACACCACACATCCAGGCATATCCAGACAGAGAAATGAAAATGGTAACGGGCCGAAACTACCGTACCCGCTCCATACCCGAAAACACACCGCTCCAACCCGCAAAACAAACACACAGCTGCCGACAGAAATGGACAAAGCCAGCACAGATCTTGACACACGGATCAACGGCCAGAAAAACGACAGCTGGTCAAATAAAAAACAGATGGCTGATACACAGCAAAAATCTTTGAATATACTCGACAAAAAAGCGAGCTTCGCCTCGCCGTCTGCATGGTGTCCTGGCACCGTGTGATAGACATGCTAGACCTGCAGGTGTTTTGTATGTGTCCATCAGCCATAATGCGCTTATGTTCTCCAAGTTTTTTTACATTCTGCAAACTTAAACTTGTAAATCTCTGATAGCCAGTTTACATTGTCTGTACATAGGCGCTGACAAAAAAAAGGCCTATTTTTTACATCTAGAAACAATATTGTTCCCAGTGCATATGTTGTCATTAACTCATTACATGCACATGTGTGAACAAACAAATAAATGATCAAGCTGCTCGTAGGGGGCAAACTAAGAAATTCACTTCCTACCGGCTACCGTAGTTGTGCTTTTGCACCTTGTACATAACCAAATAAGCAGCGGTAGCTTGAATGATCTTCATTCAAAGCAAAAATTGTGAAATGTCAATGATGATTAAAGAAATATGTGCAAGAGATACACTGCATTTCAGCATAAGAAACACTACAATAGCCATGCTTGTAAGAGTCAGTAGCTGGTCTTGCGCGCGGCATGCCACCGGTCGTGCATGGGTGTTTTATGTTTAAGAGCATGATTACAATATTCATTGAGCAAAAGTAACTACATACTCGAAGTTTCATTGCAACTTGTTAAATGAACATATAAAAGAACTTACTTTGCTTGAAAGATTTCATATGTATCTCATTTGATTGATTCAAGAGAACAAATCGAGTAAATACAGTGTACACCATCAGTATGTTATCTTACAGAAGACCCAAAAACTTCTGTTGCTGTGTCTATTAGTCTATTCAAAACAAAAGCCATGTAATATATAACTGGGTCCCTACTGTGGCACCTCGAAGCTTGCAATAGTCTGAATTTTTAGCATCGTATCAAATGACCTGTGCAAAAGGTAATAAAACATTTAATGTTCTGTGGATATTAGGCACTTGTTCAAAATAATACTGGTACATTAGATCTGAAGCGCATGGTTATAGATTAGCTCGTGTAGATCTTGAAAAAAACTTGGTTATAGATTAGTTCGGCGATATTTAAAATTTGAATTACTTCTGAATGGTAACATAATTTGGATATTCCATTTTTTTTAAACATAATTAGGGTGTATGTATTTTTTCTGATTGTTTTGATATGTTAGTTTTTTTTCCAGTAGATATTTTCAGAGATATTGATTTACAATTTGTGTGTATTTTTAAAATTGGTGAAAGTGGGAAGCTATTCGTATTTTTTTGTTGATTTTCAAATTGTCAAATTTGGAAGCCATTGAAATTTTTGAAGTTTTTTTTTCAAATTTGGAATTTGGTCATATGGGGTGTGTGGTAAAATTCAAAATTGGAAATATAATTTTTTGTAGAAAGTGTGGAAATCTGGGATTTTTTTTGAATTTGTAGCACATGTTTAGTATAGCTGGATAATTATAGGGATTACATTTTTTGATAATTTTTAAATTTTAATTTAAATCAAATCTATATTTAGAAGGTAAGTTTTTTTGCATTGTCGATAATTTTAATGGAATGTCGGTATATTCGCTAAAATGTTGGCCAAATTAGAGTTTCCAAACATGTTGTTTATTTTGTTATGAATAGGCAGCATTTTTGTTGAGCATTACTGATATATTTTGTAGAATATTCAAATGTTTAGTGATTTGAAATGATCGACCATGTTTGTATTTCGTTTTTTTTGTTCGTTTTCAAATGCTCAAATTTGGAAGCCATTGAATTTTTTGAAGTTTTTTCGAATTTGGAATTTGGTCATATGGGGCGTGTGGTAAAACTCAAAATTGGAAATATCCTTTTTTTTAGAAAGTGTGGAAATCTGGGAAATTTTTTCGAATTTGTAGCACATGGTTATTTTAGCTGAATAATTATAGGAAATACATTTTTTGATAATTTTTAAAGTTTAATTTAAATCAAATCCATGTTTAGAAGATACGACTTCTAAAGTTTAATTTAAATCAAATCCATAATTAGAAGATATGTTTTTTTAAATAATGTTCAGAGGAAGTGCATCTGGATTTTTGTGAAATATTGACCAAATTGGAATTTGAAGACATGTTTGTTTTCTCACCATAAGTAGGTAATATCTACTTTTTTTCCCGATCGTTCGGACATGCTATGCATATTTTTTCCGCTGGATGAAATGGACAAATTTTGAAAGGTTGAAATTTTATTGTGCGACATGAGTAGTAAACATTTTTTTTTGTGGCCACTTTGATAGGTATATTTAAATTTTAATTTATTGAATTTATAGCATTTAACATTAAAAAATCAACTTTGATAGGTATGTTTAAATTTAAATTTATTGAATTTACAGAATTTAACATTAAAAAAAATTGGGGAAAAAATTTCTGGCGCGTGGGCCCCTGTGACGTCGTAATGACGCCGCCGCTTATGCGTCGCTGGAGCGTCGCCGGCGTCATGGAAATGCGTCCCAAACCACAGTATTCATCTTGACACCCTCTAATTTAAAATGCTCATTCTCGTTCATATGTATGATCCAGCTAAGTACAACAAAGTGCGTAGTCCTTTTCCTTACTTTGTTACTCACTCGAGTCACTCCAGATCGAGTGCCACAGACTATTCCCAACGTCCCAGTCTTCCTCCTACCTCTGCTCCACAATTTCGACTAATTAGACAGAATCAAAGAATTATCAAGTATCAACAATGGAAATTGATTGCAAAGCTAAAACAATAATGTGCAGTTGTGCACTGCTCTTTTAATAGCAGTGAGGTGTTAAATCAATTGGTAATCTAATATGCACAATGCAAATCAGTTAACTGTATTTATTTTCCACCATTAGTTATGTTATGGAAGGATGCAAGTGCCAAGTCATCATGCCAGATATTTTAAGGGGTTTCATAAGATGCCTTATGGACTGTGAAGTGTTGTTTTAATGCAAAATGATCTAATCTTTCTCCAGAGTTGACCCTTCCTAGTAACGTAGAAATATGGTTTAGATCTCTGGTTCATAATGTGCCAAACAGTGAAAACAGATGGTAATTTAAATATCTAATGGTGATCAAATAAGAAAAATAACCTATCCCATTATTTACTAATGGTAATCAAGACAGAGAAAGCGAGAAAGAAGGCAATGCAACTTGAGAAATGGAAAACCATGGTAAGAAGGAGAAATGATTGCACAAAAGAAGATGTGCAAAGAAAGCCCTGTGCCACTTAAGCAGGCAACAGCATAAACGGCTTACGAATAGTTCTACATTTCTACATTCATTTCATAAAACAGCTTCTACATCTAACACGTATAGGGTTTGTTTGCTCTAAATCGGACATCCATTAAGATAGCCTTTTGACTTTCAATAATATTATCATAATGCAGCTATAAGCTAAATCAGTTTCATACGGTATGCCTTACACAGACACAAATAAAAGCTCAGTCAACTTGTGTCGAACTGTCAATAACACCAAAGGGTATCAAGAGAGCGTGGTATCTCACATAACAGAGCAGTGACAAATGAATTTGCGTTCATCCACAAGGAGAACATATAATTTTTTTAACTCACTATGTTCAGAAACTGAATTAGCAAGGATACCTTCAAAGCAGCCACTAAAACGAAGAATATGAAGAGCTAACATCAATTTATCAGACGACATCATTACCTAGCAGAAAAAGATCATGGGTCAGAACTTGCTTACACCATCTGTGATGGATATCATCCTGCACAGCTAAGTTTTGTGTATGAAGACACGAATCATTTGGAATTAAGACTATTCAGAGTGAATTTTGAAGCATATATTATGAGATGTGTAAATAGTGAGAGTTGTCTTCAACAGTACATGTAACAAATCATACCAGATGGCATGTGGTCGCAATTATTTGCATGACATCCAGCGTGCTACCACCAGGTGATACAACATGAATACCCTAACATATGCTTGCACCAGAAATATCAGGTGACAGCAAGTTATCTCTACAAAATAGTCAGATGGTACTCAAAATATTGCAGCTGCTGCTATGCGACAACACCATACGCTGTAACGAAGAAGATTATCTTTGATCACTAACAAAACCTGAATCAACATCAGAATGGCATACATTTAGAACACAGTTTGAAGCAATGCTAGGCAAGATTACCGGAAAAGTGCCATTGCTTATCGATGAAATTCGCTACATCAGAATGCCGAACTGATACATAAAAAGTAGGCAGGTGTCAGTGCTGCTATAGTTGCTTCTGTATAGAAAAATAGTTTCCTAACAGCTAAAATCGCAGCAAATGAACCTTCATATACATCATACAATAAAAAAATTCGAACACGGTTCAGCAAAAAGTGCTAGTAAATAGTGATGATCCTTAAATGAAAACAAATGTGGATGTCGCAGGAGGTTGACCTCTTCGTGAAAATTTACAACACAGAAGACTTGCACAAATGAATTTTATAAACAGATCTGGTTTCATCCCACCTTGACTATTTAGGTGAGATTATTTTCAGCGAAAGTAGCAGCTAGAACCAAAATGAATCTGAATCTGAACTATACAACATCGCAAATAGAGCTCTTCAACAGGTGTAGCTTGTATTCTGTTAAGTCATGCCCATGCTCGCCGCAAGTTCAGGAATTATAGTGACACCACGATCATGATATGGCCTGCATGATTCTGATTTCTTCTATTTTTCTTCGCATGCCAAATTTACTGCAAATCAATATCGGAAGATGCTGCACAACGCAGTACAGTTTAATAGGTGGGCAGATGCAAGGTTTGGTGGTTGGTGCTCGTCGCCTCTGCCTGCGCTCCCGGGAGGCACCAGCGCGGGGGCGCCCACCCCACGCCGTCTTCACCGCTCCTGCTCCTCAACACCATCCTCCGAAAGGGCGCGCCGCCGCTCCGGCAGCTCCCTATGATGCCATCGCGAGCGGCCTTCACCTCCAGCATCCCCGGCTCGTTCACCAACGGGTCTGGCAGCCGTGAACGGTGGAATCTGTGGGGGAGGCCTGACCTGAATTCATCTTTGTCCGGCGCCACCGCGGCGTCCCGGCGAGCTATCTTCAGAGAGAAGAGAGAGGACGCGACGGCGCACGTCGTCGTGGGCGGCGATCCGACCGGGGAAGGCCGGAGCGGCGGCAGCGAGCGCGGCGGCCGGCGGCGACTTCCGGCGTCGCGGGACTTCGTTTTTGCAGAAAAGTACCTGGGTTTTTCTGTAATTTAATTTAGGTCTCTCCCCTCGCTTTTTCGTGGGCTGAGGAGCAATTTCTTGGTTTTCGAGGGGTTTTTCTGCGAAACCGTCACGGACGCGTTGTGCGGGCCGTCCGATCGCCGTTCGACGGCCGGGATCTCGCTACTGTAGTACTGTGTAGTGATAAGATGATACTTTTGGTAGCTACAGTAGCAGGAGGCCTCTCCGCTCGCGAAATCGTCCGTCTTTATACTGTGTAGTGATAAGATGATACTTTTGGTTGTATACATAGAATTTCATACACACAGAAAAATTCATAGTAAAAATGGCATAGTCCTACCAATATCTTTATTAGCCACCGGCAGTCTTTTTTCATGCCCTATTTGTGTCCTCTTGTAGTGGAACCGCTAGTTGATCAACCGAAGTCTTATCATCGCACTTAACGCAGTAGCAAAGAGTTTCGTCAGGAACGCCAGTAAAGCCGCATGTCCCAGATTCGTACTTCTTTTCTACGCAGAACTCCCGACATAGTTTATGATCACAAACTCCAGGGTTTATTTTGTAGCGGTCTTGACTACACTTAGCTTCTGAACCTATATTAACGAAAAATCCATCAGGACATAAAATATTTGAAGTAAGGATTTTGTACTCTGTTCGTTACTTACTGTGACAAAAGATGACCGCTAATATGAAGATAGCTGCAACTACTATTGCCACCCTGCGTCTGCGTGCCATGGTGTATATTTGGGTTGGCGACTTGAGATGTAGAAGGCCAGAGTTGGATTGATAACTTGAGATGTAGAAGGCCAGGACGGGTACATGTCTATTTATATTGTTATGAAAAGCTAAAAGTTAGTAATTTATTTTGGCGGTGGAAATAATCCTTATTTAATTGACATTTATAAGTTTCCTTTAAATAGGCCATATTTTTATTACCCTACCCAAATAAGAATTGTGCATTTGATTTAAATAATTATTGTCCATAGATGCAGCCAACTTTTCCGATTAAATAGTCATTACTCCAAGATATTGCTATAATAGTCACAAGTAGACATACGGATGTGTTATAAATGCTTGAACAAACATATGATCGAGCGCAATACTAGCACTCTGAAGATGTACTTGCTCCGATTCGCGCTACCAGGAAATAGCCTATAGTAGAATTGGTACAGCCGGCGGACCAAATAAGTGATACGCCAGCACTATTTACCGCCGGCGTACCACTAATTGGGTGCGCCAGTCATACCCTTGTACCGTCGGCGTACCAGCTATTTGCTGCGCCGGGAGTAAAGCTCGCCCCCCCCCCCCCCCCCCCCCCCCTACCCGTGGTCAGAGCCGTGCCCACCCCATACCAGCGTATAGTGGCTTAGTTATTTCCATGTATAACCACATCGAACGAACCCCACCCCAGGCCAGCATCCCCCCATCGTCGCCCCTAACCCTAAGCTTCGTCCTCCTCATCGCATCCCGGCGCCGCCGCTCGAGCTAAGGGTCGAATCCTCGCGCGGACGCTCGCGCGGGAGGATGTGGTGACCGCCTCCACGCCGCTGCTGTTGGGAATATGCCCTAGAGGCAATAATAAAATGGTTTATTAGCATATTCATGTTTATGATAATAGTTTATTCTCCATGCTATAATTGTATTAACCGGAAACATAATACATGTGTGGAATATAAACACCAGGTGTCCCTAGTAAGCCTCTACCGGACTAGTTCGTTAGTCAAGAGATGGTTAGAGTTTCCTAACCATGGACTTGTTACAGTCACTTGATAACGGAGTCATATCATTAGGAGTAATGATGTGATGGACAAGACCCGATAATAAAGAGTTGCAATTGATCGTGTCACAACAGTTTTATTGCCAACACTTTTTGTATGCCAAGTATAGTTTCCTTAGACCATGAGATTATGTCACTCCCGTTTACCGGAGGAATACTTTGTGGACATCAAACGTCACTTCGTAACTGGGTGATTATAAAGGTGGCTTTCAGGTATCTCCGATGGTATTTGTTGGGTGACATGAATCAAGACTGGGATTTGTCCTTCCTTGTGACGGAAAAGATATCTCTGGGCCCTCTCGGTAATATAGCATCAAGAAAGGTTGCAACCATGTGATTAAGTGTTAATCACGGAGATCCTATATTATGGACGAGTAAAGAGAATTTGCCAGGTAACGAGATGAAACTAGATATGGGGATATCGACGATCGAATCTCGGGCAAATTAAATATCGGTGAGACAAAGGGAATCGTATACGAGATTAAGAATCTCCGGCATCGTGGTTCAATCGATAAAGAACTTCGTTGAATATGTGGGAGTCAATATGGGCATCCCGGTCCCGCTATTGATTATTGATATGATCATGTCTGCATGTTCTCGAACCCGTAGGGTCACACACTTAATGCTCCGATGTAGCTAGGGTTAGCGATGAGATAATTGATGGAATGAACGAATGGTGATTCGGAGTCTCGGATAGGATCCCGGACATCACGAGGAGTTCCGGAGTGGTCCGGAGAATAAGATTCATATAAGGAAAGTGGTTTCCGGAGGTATCGGAAAAGTTCCGGGATTTTCTGGAAGGGTTCCGGAATATTCTAGAAGGTTCTAGAGGAGTCTAGAAGTGGGGCCCATAGGAGTATGGGGCCCACATGGCATGAAGGGGTGGTGGACTGGCCTCATAGGCCAGCCGCACCACCAGGGCATTAAAGGCCCATATGGGCCAAAGGGGCCCATAAAGGGGGGGGCCGGCCAAAACCCTAACCCTAGGGGCTGGCTTGGGGGCTAAGGCACCCCAGCCGCCGGCCCTAGGGAGGCCTTGGGGCGCACCCCCCTGCCACCTATATAAGGAGGGCAAGGGGAGGGGTGCGGCACACCTAAGGGAGCCCTTGTGGCAAACCCTAGCCGCCCCCTCTTGCTCCTCCACCTCCTCCTCTTGCGCCACCCCTCCCGGAGGGCTGCCGCGAGTTGCACCTCCTCCCTTGCTGCACCACCCCTAGCCGTAGGGCTGCTGCACCATCTCTCCCTCTCCCTCTTGCTTGGCTTGGCGAAGCCCTGCTCGTGGGAAGACTACACCATCAACGCCACCACAACCATCGTGGTGCCTAGATCCATCTAGCCATCTCCACCTTGCTTGCGGGATCAAGAAGGCGGAGATCTACATCGAGCCGTACGTGTGGATACCGCGGAGGTGCTTCCCGCCTTGTGGCACTTCGTCGGATTGGACTTCGAGGAACTACATCTCCTCGCGACTAGATGAGTCTAGTTGCGGGGATCGACTAGCCAACCCCTGCACCGACAAAACGCGTTTGTTGATCTTCAAGGGTAAGAGATTGGATCTCATCTTCGCTACCTCCATCTAGTAGGTCTAGATCCTTGGGGTTTATTCCGCTTGCTGCGTAGGAAATTTTTTGTTTTCTATGCTGCGACCCCATCAGTGGTATCAGAGCCTAGATCTATTCGTAGATGTTGGTGCGATTAGAACACAAGTGTTGTGGGCGTTGATATTTTATGTTGCTACCTTCTCGCGTGCACTTTGCGTCTTTGCGGTATTGTGAGATGAAGCGGCCCGGACCAACCTTACTCGTCCACGCACGAGAGACCGGTTCCACGACTGACATGCAACTTGTTTTGCATAAGTGGCTGGCGGGTGTCTGTTTCTCTTGCTTTAGTGAAGATGCAATTTTCAATGGAAGGCCTTTCAAAAGGATGAGTAAATAAGCAACTACTATATCACCGTTGTGGTTTTGCGTAGATTAGAACGGTTCTATCTCGTTGACCCAAGCCACGTAAAAATTGCATAAACAAAGTAGAGGACGTCTAACTTGTTTTTGCAGGGGGGTCAAGTGATGTGATTGAAGGGTCGCAGCATAGAAAACAAAAATTTTCCTACGCAAAGATAGCGGAATAAACCCAACATCTAGATCCGATCTACGAGAGGTTGGTAGCAAGAAGGAGATCGAATCTCACCCTCGAAGAAAACCGTGAGCGTTTTGTCGAGGCAGGGGTTGGCTAGTCGATCCCCGCAACTAGACTTGTCTAGTCGCGAGGAGATGTGTTATCCAAGCGCCGCACGAGCAACGCCTCCGAGAGATCCACACGTTCAGCTCGATGAAGACTCCACGATCTTGATCCCGCAAGAGTTGGTGGAGAGGCTCGAGATCAACAGCACGACGACGGTGGCGTGGTGTGTATGGTGGAGATTGGACAGGGCTTCGCCAAGCGGTGTCGGGAGAGAGGAGGAGGAGGGGTGCGGCTAGAGGAGGGGAGGCCGGCGGCTAGCACCTTGGGGGGAGGCAAAGGGTGCGGCACCCCTCCCCTTGCCCCTCCTTATATAGGAGGCCAAGGGGGGGTGCGCCCCTCCCCTCCTAGGGCCGGCGCAAGAGGGGGGGTGGCTTGGCCCCCAAGCCACCTCTAGGGTTCGGCCGGCCCCCCCCTTGCTTCTAGAAGCATGGCCCGGGTGGGCCATGGGATGGTGGTGCGGCTGGCCCATTAGGCCAGCCCACTGTCCCCTTTTTCCATGTGGGCCCCATACTCCTATGGGCCCCACTTCTAGACCCCTCTAGAACCTTCTAGAACATTCCGGTACTTTACCGATAAAATCCCGAACCTTTCTTATCCTCCGGAAACAACTTTCCTTTATATGAATCTTATTCTCCGGACCACTCCGGAACTCCTTGTGACGTTCGGGATCTTATCCGGGACTCCGAATCAATATTCATTCTCACCATCATTTATCTCGAACCCTAACTACATCGAACGTTAAGTGTGTGACTCTGCGGGTTCGCGAATATGTCATATTAATAGCGGGACCGGGATGTCCATATTAATTCCTACATATTCGACGAAGTACTTTACTAGTCGAACCACAATGTCTGGGATTCAATTAATCCATATACGATTCCTTTTGTTTCACGATATATTACTTGTCCGAGATTCAATCCACCGATATCTCCATATCTGATTAATCTCGTTACCGACAAGTTCTCTTTACTCGTTCCCATAGAATAGGATCCCTTATGACTAGCTACTTAGTCATATGCTTGCAAGCGTTTGGATGCTATCCTACCGAGAGGGCCCAGAGATATCTATCCAACTGTTGGACGAACAAATCCCAGTCTCGAAACATGACACCCAACAACCTATCATCGGAGAACCTGAAAGCCACCTTTATAATCACCCAGTTACGAAGTGACGTTTGATGTCCACAAAGCTCTCCTCCGATAAACGGGAGTGACATAATCTCATGGTCTAAGGAAACTATATTTGACATCTATTTAATTTGAGTCTTGTCCATTATATCATCACCCATGATACAAACTTCGTTTATTAAGCGATTCATTAATCCATGGTTAGGAAACATCTAACCATCACTTAATCAAACGAACTAGTCACAAGAGGAAAGACTAGGGACACATTACCGTTTATATTCCACACATGTATTTGTTTCCGGTTAATACAATTCTAGCATGGAATTAAACATATCATGAACGGAGAAATATGATAAACAATAATCATTTATTATTGCCTCTTGGGCATATCTCCAACAGTCTCCCACTTGCACTAGAGTCAATAATCTAGTTTACATTTGTAGCAATCTAACACCCATGGCCTCACGGTGTTGATCATGTTTTGCTCGTGGAAGAGGTTTAGTCAACGGGTCTGCCACATTCAGATCCGTATGCACCTTGCAAATCTCTATGTCACCATCCTTGACATTCTCACGCAAATTGTGATAGCGGCGCTTGATATGCTTGGTATTCTTGTGTGAAGTCGGGTCCTTGGCAAGAGCTATTGCACCTGTATTATCACAGTACAGGGCCAGAGGTCTTGACGCACTTGGAACCACGCTCAGCTCTGAGAGGAACTCCTTCATCCAGACTGCTTCACTTGCTGCCGATGAGGCTGCAACATACTCCGCTTCTGTTGAAGATTTCGCCACCACGCTCTGCTTGGAACTCCTCCAACTCACAGCGCCACCATTCAGAATAAACACGTATCCGGATTGAGACTTAGAATCATCCGGATCTGTGTCCCAACTAGCATCGACGTAACTCCTTACGACAAGCTCTTGGTCACCTCCATATACGAGAAACATTTCCTTAGTTCTATTCAGATACTTAAGGATATTCTTGACAGCTGACCAGTGTTCCACTCCTGGATCACTTTGGTACCTGCTAGTCAAACTTACAGCATGGCACACATCTGGTCTAGTACATAGCATGGCATACATGATAGAGCCTATCGCAGAGGCATAAGGAACATTGTCCATTATCTCTCTATCTTCTGCCGTAACAGGACTCTGAGTCTTACTCAGAACCTTTCCTTGCAACATTGGTAAGAACCCCTTCTTTGAATTTTCCATTCTGAACTTCTTCAGAACCTTGTCAAGGTATGTACTCTGTGAAAGCCCAATTAGGCGCTTCGACCTATCTCTATAGATCTTTATGCCTAAAATATACGCAGCTTCTCCAAGGTCTTTCATTGAAAAACTCTTATTCAAATAAGACTTTACACTTTCAAGTAGTGTAACATCATTTCCAATCAACAATATGTCATCCACATATAGTATTAGAAATGCAACTGAACTCCCACTCACTTTCTTGTAAATACAGGCTTCTCCATAAGTTTGGACAAATCCAAACCCTTTGATCACTTCATCAAACCGGAGATTCCAACTCCGCGATGCTTGCTTCAGTCCATAGATGGATCTCTGAAGTTTGCATACCTTGTTAGCACCCTTTGGATCAACAAAACCTTCGGGCTGTACCATGTACAACTCTTCCTTAATATGACCATTAAGGAACGCGGTCTTCACATCCATTTGCCAAATTTCATAGTCATAATATGCGGCAATTGCTAACATAATCCGAACAGATTTCAGCATCGCTACGGGTGAGAATGTCTCATCGTAGTCAACTCCTTGAATTTGTCGGAAACCCTTTGCGACAAGTCGAGCTTTATACACGGTGACGTTTCCGTCAGCGTCTGTCTTTCTCTTGAATATCCATTTGTTCTCAACGGCCTTACGGTCGTTAGGTAAGTCTACCAAAGTCCATACTTGGTTCTCATACATGGATTCCATTTCGGATTTCATGGCTCCTAGCCATTTATCGGAGTCTGGGCTCATCATTGCTTCCTCATAATTCGCAGGTTCATCATTGTCTAACAACATGACATTCATGACGGGGTCATACCGATCAGGGGCGGTACGTTCCCTCGTTGATCTGCGAGGTTCAATAGCAGTCTTGACTGGAACAGCATGATCAACATCATTTGCTCCTTCTTCAGGTGGCGATGGCTGTTCTGGAACACCTTCCAGTTCAGCGCTACTCGGCATCTCAAGAACAGGTTCAACAACCTCGTCAAGCTCTATTTTCCTCCCACTCACTTCTTTCGAGAGAAACTCCTTCTCTAGAAAGGAACCATTCTTGGCAACGAAAATCTTGCCTTCAGTTCTGTGGTAGAAGGTATACCCAACAGTTTCCTTAGGGTATCCAATGAAGACGCACTTTTCCGATTTGGGTTCGAGCTTATCAGGTTGAAGCTTTTTCACATAAGCATCGCAACCCCAAACTTTGAGAAACGATAACTTTGGCTTCTTGCCAAACCATAACTCATATGGAGTCGTCTCAACGGATTTTGATGGAGCCCTATTTAATGTGAATGCGGCTGTCTCTAATGCATAGCTCCAAAATGATAGTGGCAGATCTGTGTGAGACATCATAGATCGCACCATGTCCAATAAGGTTCGATTACGACGCTCAGACACACCATTACGCTGTGGTGTTCCGGGTGGCGTGAGTTGTGAAACAATTCCACACGATTTTAAATGCATGCCAAATTCGTAACTCAAATATTCGCCTCCACGATCAGATCGAAGAAACTTTATTTTCTTGTTACGATGGTTCTCAACTTCACTCTGAAATTCTTTGAACTTTTCGAACGTTTCAGACTTGTGTTTCATTAAGTAAATATACCCATATCTACTCAAATCATCGGTGAAGGTTAAGAAGTAACGATATCCACCGCGCGCTGCAACACTCATCGGACCACACACATCGGTATGTATGATTTCCAACAAGTCCGTTGCTCTCTCCATCGTGCCGGAGAAGGGTGTTCGAGTCATCTTACCCATAAGGCATGGTTCGCAAGTTTCAAATGATTCAAAATCAAGTGAGTCCAAAAGTCCATCAGAATGGAGTTTCTTCATGCGCTTTACACCAATATGACCCAAACGGCAGTGCCACAAAAATGTGGTATTATCATTATTCACTTTGCATCTTTTGGCATTAATGTTATGAACATGTGTATCACTACTATCGAGATCCAATAGAAATAAACCATTCCTCTCAGGTGCATGACCATAAAAAGTATTATCCATATAAATCGAAATACCAAAGTTTTCAGACTTAAATGAATAACCGTCTCGCAATAAACAAGATCCAGATATAATGTTCATGCTCAACGCAGGCACATAATAACAATTATTAAGGTTTAAAACTAATCCCGATGGTAAATGCAGAGGGAGTGTGCCGACAGCGATGACTTCAACTCTTGATCCATTTCCAACTCGCATCGTCACCTCGTCCCTTGCCAAGCGCCGTCTATTCCGCAGCTCCTGTTTCGAGTTACATATATTAGCAACTGAACCAGTATCAAATACCCAGGTGCTACTACGATCACTTGTCAAATACACATCAATAACATGTATATCAAATATACCTTGTTTGACGGTGCCAGCCTTCTTGTCCGCCAGATACTTGGGGCAGTTCCGCTTCCAGTGTCCGGTTCCCTTGCAGTAGAAGCACTCAGTATCAGACTTAGGGCCCTTCCTTGACTTCCTCGCAGACCCGGCAACTCGCTTGCCGTCCCTCTTGAAGTTGTCTCTTTTGCCCTTTTTCTTAAAACTGGTGGTCTTATTGACCATCAACACTTGATGCTCCTTCTTGATTTCCACTTCCGCGGTCTTTAACATCGCGAAAAGCTCAGGGAGAGTTTTCTCCATCCCTTGCATGTTATAGTTCATCACAAAGCTTTTGTAGCTCGGTGGAAGTGACTGGAGAACACGGTCAATCCCCAACTCATTGGGAATCACAACACCCAGCTGCGCCAGACGATCACCGTACCCAGACATCTTGAGCACGTGTTCGCTAACGGAACTGTTCTCTTCCATCATACAGCTAAAGAACTTAGAAGAGGCCTCATACCTCTCCACCTTGGCTTGAGTCTGAAACATAGCTTTCAGATCAACGATCATCTGATGAACGCCATGGTGCTCAAAACGCTTTTGAAGCTTAGGTCCTAAGCCGTACAACAGACCGCACTTAACTATCTCGTGGTCCTCTGAACGGGCTGCCCAGACATTCCTAATGTCTGCAGCCGCTCCCTCTGCTGGAGCCTCACCTAGCGGTGCATCTAGGACATACAGTTTCTTGGCAGCTTTGAGGATAATTTTCAGATTCATAAACCAATCCGAGAAATTGCTTCCATCGTCTTTCAGCTTGTCTTTCTCTAGGAACGCGTTAAAGTTCATGGTGATGTTGGGAAGGGCCATTGATCTACAACATTATTTGCAAGGTGCTTAGACTATGTTCATGATATTTAGTTCGAAAGATAATCTAATTATAAAACGAACTCCCACTAAACTCAACATCTCTCTGGTTGTTTAGTGACACACGATCCAAAATCCACTACACCATAACCGATCATCACGTGAAGTGGCATAGTTTCAAATGGTGAACATCTCCATGTTGATCATATCATTCATATGACTCGTGTTTAGCCTTTCGGCTCTTGTGTTCCGAGGCCATGTCTGTACATGCTAGGCTCGTCAAGGAAACCGTAGTATTTCTGCATGTGCAAACTGGCTTGCACCCGTTGTATGTGAACGTAGAATCTATCACACCCGATCATCACGTGGTGCTTCGAAACGAAGAACTTTCGCAACGGCGCATACTAGGGGAGAACACTTCTTGATATTGACGTGAGAGATCACCTTATCATGCTACCGTCGAGATCGTATCTAAGCATAAACCATAAGGTGCATAAAAGGATTAACATCACATGCAATTCAATATTGTGACATGGTATAGCCTTTTCTTGTGCCTTTGATCTCCATCTCCAAAGCACCGGCATGATCTCCATCATCACCAGCTCAAACGCCATCACCATGGTTGTCTCCACCAACTATTGCAACTACTACTATTGGCTACTCTTAGCAAATAAAGTAAAGCAATTACATGGTGTTTAAAGTGACACGCAGGTCATACAATAAATCAAAGACAACCATAAGGCTCCTGCCGGTTGCCGTACTCATCGACATGCAAGTCGTGATAATTACAAAACATGATCATTGCATACATCACATAATCATATCTTGAGGCCATACCATATCACAAACCCTGCAAAAACAAGTTAGACGCCTCTACTTTGTTTATGCAAATTTTACGTGGCTTCTAATGGGTCATTAGATAGAACCGTTCTAATCTACGCAAAGCCACAACGGTGATAAGATAGTTGCTGATTTACTCATCCTTTTTAAAGGCCTTCCATTGAAAATTGCACCTTCACTAAAGCAAGAGAAACAGACACCCGCCAGCCACTTATGCAAAACAAGTTGCATGTCAGTCGTGGAACCGGTCTCTCGTGCGTGGACGAGTAAAGTTGGTCCGGGCCGCTTCAATCTTACAGTACCGCAAAGATGCAAAGTGCACGCGAGAAGGTAGCAACTCAAATTATCAACGCCCACAACACTTGTGTCTAATCGCACCAACATCTACGAATAGATCTAGGCTCTGATACCACTGAAGGGTCGCAGCATAGAAAACAAAAATTTTCCTACGCAAAGATAGCGGAATAAACCCAACATCTAGATCCGATCTACGAGAGGTTGGTAGCAAGAAGGAGATCGAATCTCACCCTCGAAGAAAACCGTGAGCGTTTTGTCGAGGCAGGGGTTGGCTAGTCGATCCCCGCAACTAGACTTGTCTAGTCGCGAGGAGATGTGTTATCCAAGCGCCGCACGAGCAACGCCTCCGAGAGATCCACACGTTCAGCTCGATGAAGACTCCACGATCTTGATCCCGCAAGAGTTGGTGAAGAGGCTCGAGATCAACAGCACGACGATGGTGGCGTGGTGTGTATGGTGGAGATTGGACAGGGCTTCGCCAAGCGGTGTCGGGAGAGAGGAGGAGGAGGGGTGCGGCTAGAGGAGGGGAGGCCGGCGGCTAGCACCTTGGGGGGGAGCCAAAGGGTGCGGCACCCCTCCCCTTGCCCCTCCTTATATAGGAGGCCAAGGGGGGGTGCGCCCCTCCCCTCCTAGGGCCGGCGCAAGAGGGGGGGTGGCTTGGCCCCCAAGCCACCTCTAGGGTTCGGCCGGCCCCCCCCCTTGCTTCTAGAAGCATGGCCCGGGTGGGCCATGGGATGGTGGTGCGGCTGGCCCATTAGGCCAGCCCACTGCCCCCCTTTTCCATGTGGGCCCCATACTCCTATGGGCCCCACTTCTAGACCCCTCTAGAACCTTCTAGAACATTCCGGTACTTTACCGATAAAATCCCGAACCTTTCTTATCCTCCGGAAACAACTTTCCTTTATATGAATCTTATTCTCCGGACCACTCCGGAACTCCTTGTGACGTCCGGGATCTTATCCGGGACTCCGAATCAATATTCATTCTCACCATCATTTATCTCGAACCCTAACTACATCGAACGTTAAGTGTGTGACTCTGCGGGTTCGCGAATATGTCATATTAATAGCGGGACCGGGATGTCCATATTAATTCCTACATATTCGACGAAGTACTTTACTAGTCGAACCACAATGTCTGGGATTCAATTAATCCATATACGATTCCTTTTGTTTCACGATATATCACTTGTCCGAGATTCAATCCACCGATATCTCCATATCTGATTAATCTCGTTACCGACAAGTTCTCTTTACTCGTTCCCATAGAATAGGATCCCTTATGACTAGCTACTTAGTCATATGCTTGCTTCTCCCCAGCTTCAAGAATTATGTCGGAGACTATGTCATGGGAAGGGATTTGATCACTTTCTATGAGTTTGTGTCTCGGCTGCGTCATGTCAAAGTGGAACCCATAGCAAGAGAAGTTGACTAGGCAGAAAGTATATATTGATATACATGTTATAAGTGTTTAAGTCCAAATTGCAATTGTGGCGGTTTCGATAAGTATTTGATACTCATTCTGTTTTATGAAAACAGAACCTGCTGCTTGAGATTTGCATAAAGGATATGGGAAGACGTTGCAGAATAGTGGCAATCAAGGAGTTGATGCTGCAACGATCTGTCTCTACATTTATCGTTTGGATTAGAGGATTTGAATAAGTTTTGTAGTCGAATTAAGTGTGATTTTAATTAGTGTGTCTTGCTTATGTGAGACGGTTATTCATGTTAAAGACAATGGTTGTTCTATTTTCATGAGTAATCCTTTTTGGAAATCACAAGTTTTCGATTATAAGTGTATTATTCTTATTATAATCTAGACGATAAATTGGTTGAACATTTATAAAATATGTGACATACTAAAATATCCAAAACTTAATAATGACAATTGTTTTAGTCGTGCTAAATATTGAATAAACATTTTGATGTTTTATCAATGCGCCTTATTGTAAGGAGTATGACTAAAAATGCCACCCTTTGGAAGTGTGTCACGAGTTGCCGAAGATAAACACAAGTGTTGGTTGTATTTTCAGCAAATTTGAGATGTCATTATTTTGTGCGCTCCATCATAAGTGAAATGATTAAATAGGTGTATTTATTCGAGTTATGATATTTGATGAGATCAAATAAAATTATGGAGTTTAGGATGTTAAGTTAACAAGAAAATTGAGTCTTTATGATTTGATCAAAAGAGACAAAATATTTGAGTTATATGTTAGTATGCGGACTTGTGAGAAGTGTTATCACAAATTACAATATTTAGAATATTTTCAAAGGTGTTTGATATGTCCTAAGATATTGTAATCACGCACTATTTGATATTGTGTGGTCTCAAAGAAGGGTTTTATTTCTGGGGTTTGATAATAGCATTTAGATTTATTTGATAAACACTCTGTTTAGAAATAAGGATCTATTTAATGATTTGCATTTCGCATATGAGTTATGTGAAATAGTGGTTTCATTAATTATGAGATAATTAGAAACTATTGCAAATAAAGTTTGTAGTATATTCATATGTGACTATGAATAGAGATTCCACAATGAGAGACTAAAAGGGACAAATCAATTGTTGATTGTGTTAAATGTTTTAGTGGATTTATCGTGAAAAGGTTTCATTGATAAAAGAATTGATGGAATGGAAAAGCTAAAACCTTGCTTGTTTATGTATCAAGTGGCACATATGTAAAGTGCTATGTTGGTTAAAACTTGACACATAAAGGAATTGATGATGGTGATCATTGAATTTCGGTTTAGCTTGTCTAAAGAAAAGTAGGATTCAAGAATATAAAGTTTTGTCAGGTTACAAAATAATATTCATGATTTACTTGTCATGTTTCAGAAACAAGACATACCTACAAAACTACAAAGAAGAAATAGAAACCTTAAATACGAAAATGACTAAGAGTCATCCTGTGTTAAGTTTAAATCACAAAGTAATTGTTGCTTGATTTTGTGAAAGTGATGTTTCACATATTTATTCCTCAAAAGGGGTTTTGCAGGGAATAAATAAAACTTAAAGCTAGTAAAGTACTAGCGTTTCGTATAAAGAGTTCTCGATATTAATAGTTAATTAAAATTTTTGGAGGTGTCCAAAATATCGAGAAAATACACGAGTGTGATCTAATTAAAATATGTGGTGACATATATTAAGTCAGAGCAGAAACTATTTTCCAAGATCAAAATATGTGGTGACATATGTTTGAGTGGGAGCTAGTTAAATCATGGTCAAATATAATGATAACATATTTCTGAGTGGGAGCCAAAGTGGTTTCACAATTTAATATGTGTATGGTGTATATTTGAGTGGGAGTTTACAACATCTTGTTTGAGTGAAATGGAGATTTCATAAATGTTGTAAATGAGTCAGGAACCAACGTATAACTTGTGAAGTTAGTTTGAAATGTCAAATATCCATGGAGATGGATGTATCTATGGAGGATAGATATGTTTGATAAGCATTATGTCAGGATGTTTAACCTAAGTAAGATTTTGAAAGAGTTCAAAATAAAACAAGAGAAGAAAGGTTCATCTGCTTGTGAGAAATAGGTGAAACATTGAGTTGATAACTCAGTACAAAATGATGGTTGCAGGATATGTTAGAATTCGCTATGAATCGTTCATAGGACTAAAACATATAAGAACCATGTGTTTGTATTTGACGGTATGTGACCCAAGTTCTTGGTTAGAAGAACATGTTGCAATGAGGAGTCATTTTAACATGAGATGAGATAATAGAATCTAGAGATTGGTAGACTTGGTTGAAGTCATAAAACCAAACTAGATTGGAGATCTCTTAAAGTCAGAAGCGCAGCGAAAGGGTGATCAAAAATATCGAAGTGACATGATAGCACTGTCGATTTGTGAGTCTACAACATATAGGAGTATATGATTAATTCAAGGATTAAAAGATATAATGGTTTGAGAAATTTTATTTCAAGACTGAGTGAGTTCCGGGTGCACATGCTATGTGAAAGTCCTCTTGACTGATCATACGTCATGTAGGCATAAAAGGGAAACGAAAATCTCACTCTCTAACCAAATATATTATATTCATCATGTGATGATGAGAATTATCATGTGATGATAATGGGTTTATCATGAGATGATAAAGTAATGTCAAATTAGGTGACATTGACGTTTTGCAAAGAACATAAAGAACTGTATAGTACAGAGCACGGACAGAACCTCTTCCACGAGCAAACATGATCAGCACTGAGACTCCATGAGTGTTAGACACCATGAGTGTTGGATCGAGAAAATGTAAACTAGATTATTGACTCTAGTGCAAGTGGGAGACTGTTGGGAATATGCCCTAGAGGCAATAATAAAATGGTTTATTAGCATATTCATGTTTATGATAATAGTTTATTCTCCATGCTATAATTGTATTAACCGGAAACATAATACATGTGTGGAATATAAACACCAGGTGTCCCTAGTAAGCCTCTACCGGACTAGTTCGTTAGTCAAGAGATGGTTAGAGTTTCCTAACCATGGACTTGTTACAGTCACTTGATAACGGAGTCATATCATTAGGAGTAATGATGTGATGGACAAGACCCGATAATAAAGAGTTGCAATTGATCGTGTCACAACAGTTTTATTGCCAACACTTTTTGTATGCCAAGTATAGTTTCCTTAGACCATGAGATTATGTCACTCCCGTTTACCGGAGGAATACTTTGTGGACATCAAACGTCACTTCGTAACTGGGTGATTATAAAGGTGGCTTTCAGGTATCTCCGATGGTATTTGTTGGGTGACATGAATCAAGACTGGGATTTGTCCTTCCTTGTGACGGAAAAGATATCACTGGGCCCTCTCGGTAATATAGCATCAAGAAAGGTTGCAACCATGTGATTAAGTGTTAATCACGGAGATCCTATATTATGGACGAGTAAAGAGAATTTGCCAGGTAACGAGATGAAACTAGATATGGGGATATCGACGATCGAATCTCGGGCAAATTAAATATCGGTGAGACAAAGGGAATCGTATACGAGATTAAGAATCTCCGGCATCGTGGTTCAATCGATAAAGAACTTCGTTGAATATGTGGGAGTCAATATGGGCATCCCGGTCCCGCTATTGATTATTGATATGATCATGTCTGCATGTTCTCGAACCCGTAGGGTCACACACTTAAAGCTCCGATGTAGCTAGGGTTAGCGATGAGATAATTGATGGAATGAACGAATGGTGATTCGGAGTCTCGGATAGGATCCCGGACATCACGAGGAGTTCCGGAGTGGTCCGGAGAATAAGATTCATATAAGGAAAGTGGTTTCCGGAGGTATCGGAAAAGTTCCGGGATTTTCTGGAAGGGTTCCGGAATATTCTAGAAGGTTCTAGAGGAGTCTAGAAGTGGGGCCCATAGGAGTATGGGGCCCACATGGCATGAAGGGGTGGTGGACTGGCCTCATAGGCCAGTCGCACCACCAGGGCATTAAAGGCCCATATGGGCCAAAGGGGCCCATAAAGTGGGGGGCCGGCCAAAACCCTAACCCTAGGGGCTGGCTTGGGGGCTAAGGCACCCCAGCCGCCGGCCCTAGGGAGGCCTTGGGGCGCACCCCCCTGCCACCTATATAAGGAGGGCAAGGGGAGGGGTGCGGCACACCTAAGGGAGCCCTTGTGGCAAACCCTAGCCGCCCCCTCTTGCTCCTCCACCTCCTCCTCTTGCGCCACCCCTCCCGGAGGGCTGCCGCGAGTTGCACCTCCTCCCTTGCTGCACCACCCCTAGCCGTAGGGCTGCTGCACCATCTCTCCCTCTCCCTCTTGCTTGGCTTGGCGAAGCCCTGCTCGTGGGAAGACTACACCATCAACGCCACCACAACCGTCGTGGTGCCTAGATCCATCTAGCCATCTCCACCTTGCTTGCGGGATCAAGAAGGCGGAGATCTACATCGAGCCGTACGTGTGGATACCGCGGAGGTGCTGCCCCTTGTGGCACTTCGTCGGATTGGACTTCGAGGAAATACATCTCCTCGCGACTAGATGAGTCTAGTTGCGGGGATCGACTAGCCAACCCCTGCACCGACAAAACGCGTTTGTTGATCTTCAAGGGTAAGAGATTGGATCTCATCTTCGCTACCTCCATCTAGTAGGTCTAGATCCTTGGGGTTTATTCCGCTTGCTGCGTAGGAAAATTTTTGTTTTCTATGCTGCGACCCCATCAGCTGCCACCCCAAATCAACATCGTCCTCCACCTACAGTCGCCCTGCTCTTCTTGCGCCACCACCTCTCCATCCTTTCGAAGCTCCCTTCATACCTCCTCTGTCCGACATCTTCTTCGTCCGCCCTCCCTCCATCGACGAGGCCGTGCTGAGAGCCACCGGCACCGCATCTGCACACTCCCCACGACGCAGCGATTGTTGGAGATATGCCCTAGAGGCAAATAAATAAAGTGTTTTGTTTATTCATATCTCTGTATTTGTTCATAATAAGTTTACTATCATGCTATAACTGTATTAATAGGAAACATTAATACACGTGTGGTATAAACAAACTAGGTCCCTAGTAAGCCTCTATTTGACTAGTCCATGTGTTAATAGATGATCAAGGTTTCCAATCATGGATGTCTAACAATGGAGTCACATTATTGGAGAATAATGGTGATGGACACAAACACACAAATGTATTGTAGTAGATCATGTCACATCATCTAGAATAGACAAGAGAGAACATCGTAACCAAATCCTTAGACTATGAGAATCATGTACTTGATTCTCCACTTGAAATCACTTTGATTGCTCCCAATGTCTACCGTAACTGGATGACTATAACGGTATCGATTGGGTGATGGAAAGTATGAAGTTGAGACATGATATCAAGAACATGATCTGCTCCTCTAAGTGACAGATAGATACCTTGGGCCAACTCAGTGAGATTACATCAACTAAATTTGCAAATGTGTGACTAGGTCACGGAGATGTAATATCATGTGAACGAGTTAATAATGTTTGTCGGTAACAAGAGGTATGTAGATACCATTGATCTGATCTCGGACAAACTTGGTATCGTGCAGTAGAAGGATTAGGACTCGTTTGCAAGGTTCGAACTACTAAAAGTTATTCGTGAGAGCCTAGGGTTATCATGGCTGTCCAGAGTCCACTGATGATCATTGCTCGGAGATATGTCTCGATCATGTCTAGAGTTTTCCCGAACCCATAGGGTGGCACGCTTAAGGGTAGATACGCTTTGGGATAGATTCGACACCGATGGAATAAGAGAGAGGACTCTAAAATAGTTTCGGGGTTATATTGGAAAAGTTCTGGGAGGTTCTGAATTGTTCGGAATAAGTATTAATAGGTTTATTATTTAACTGGATTAAATTAATAAATTATTAATAAAAGAAAAATAGGCAAACCCCTAATGGGCCATCCACCAGGGGCAGCCCACTAGGGGGCCGGCGGCGGCCAAGGAGGGGGGGACCCTCCCCCAGGGAGGCGCCACCTGGGGGAGGTGCTACCTCCCCCCCCTCCCCCACACCTATAAAAGGAGGGGAGAGCCCCCTCTCCCCTCACACACCAATCCCTCTACCTCTTCTCCTCTCCTCTCCACCCTCCGGTAGTTCCGCAAAAGGAATAGCCTTCGGGAGGAGAGTTCCACCACCGCACGCCGTCACGCTACTGGATCTCCGGTTCGGCTCCATCTTCTTCCGCTGCTCCACTGGGCCGTCCCGGGAGACGTATCTTCACGGTACGTGTGTAGAACTACGGAGGTACTGCACTTGCGGTACTCACAAGGAGGCTTCTTCGCGACCGTGAGGTCGGCGCTTCGTCAAGTCTCCATCGGCAACATTTGTGCAGGAACGTAATCCCCACTTCCGGTCTTCGAGGGTACGTTGCTGATATCTTACTCGTTACTATACGCATGCATATAGATCTTGGTTCGCGGGCGTAGAAAAAATTATTGTTTTCCGTACCGAATCCCTACAGCGATGGCATCATTAGCGGGGGAGTGGGAGGCCGATGTGCAAAGGGTGTGTGGCTTCTGGCTTCTCCACTATATAACAATAGAGAGAGGGATTGGCGTAATATGATGGATGTATTATTGAGTCTCATGGCGAGTATATATAGGCGTACAAGGGATCAATATCTTTACCTAATTGTAATATACTCTAACATCCTCGGTAGTCATAGCTGTAGCGTTCCAAACAACTGAAACATCGAAACGGGTAGATGGAGAAAAAACCGAAGTAAAACCAGTGGGATGACATCCCTCCCGCTGTAGGAGCGGGAACATCGTGGACGGTATCACGACGCGGTAGCTTGCTCTGTAGAGGACGCTGATGATGATCAAGCAAGGTGGTAGCCCTTGTGCCGATGTCGAAGGAGCTGAGAGCGTGGGGCGGTGTAACGCCCCACAATCGAGTCCAATTGGATCGTAGCGATTTCCCGCCAAAATCCAACAGAAACGACAAGGGAATCCCCACCAAGCCTTTCGGCGGATGGGACTTGCAACAAGTAATATCTTTACAACAGTTTACAACAGATCCACAACACTTTTATATAACAAGCCAAGAATACAAAGTTGATACAACAGGGAGATACAAATAAAGGAAAAATAGATCCGGGTATGGAAGATCCAAATTGAGCTAAGAGCCCTGAAGAATAACCAAGCGCTGATGACCGACCCTGCCTAGGCCAAGCCGGAAGAGTAACCTTGCTAACGTCGTCAATCGTATACCTGTTGAATCATAATGGGTGCCGACAAGGGGCGAAAAAAAACCAAAAGAAGGAGAGGGTCAGTGCCAAAGGCACTGGACTGGCGATAGAATTCAGCTATGCTCACCTACAGGCTGTATGGTGGGTTTAGCGGCAAAAGCAAGTGGTAACTAACTTATAGAGACACTCTAATAGTTCGTCATACAGAGAGCAGGATAAGAGCATCCTACGCGGAAACAGAATGTAACAAACATAACCCATCCGAGAGGACTCCTTCACGGTCCTCCTTCGGATACGCACGCGAATAGTAGTTGAACCAAACAATTCCTTTTATCGCTCTATCGAGATCCACAACCGAGAGAGAGATCCGAAGGAATACCAAGTTGATTTTAAGTTATCAAGTAATTAATTATGAGAGTGGGTAGTGTTAATAGCAACAATATTAGGGACGAAGGAGATATTTCAGTGTAAGTTGATCTATGACCCAGCATGTTGCTCTTGAGGCGTCCATAACCGTGGACACGGCTTTTCGAAAAGATTTACCCTGCAGGGGTGTGTTGGGAATATGCCCTAGAGGCAATAATAAAATGGTTTATTAGCATATTCATGTTTATGATAATGGTTTATTATCCATGCTATAATTGTATTAACCGGAAACATAATACATGTGTGGAATATAAACACCAGGTGTCCCTAATAAGCCTCTACCGGACTAGTTCGTTAGTCAAGAGATGGTTAGAGTTTCCTAACCATGGACTTGTTATAGTCACTTGATAACGGAGTCATATCATTAGGAGTAATGATGTGATGGACAAGACCCGATAATAAAGAGTTGCAATTGATCGTGTCACACAAGTTTCATTGCCAACACTTTTAGTATGCCAAGTATAGTTTCCTTGGACCATGAGATAATGTCACTCCCGTTTACCGGAGGAATACTTTGTGGACATCAAACGTCACTTCGTAACTGGGTGATTATAAAGGTGGCTTTCAGGTATCTCCGATGGTAGGTTGTTGGGTGACATGAATCAAGAGTGGGATTTGTCCCTCCATGTGATGGAGTAGATATCTCTGGGCCCTCTCGGTAATATAGCATCAAGAAAGGTTGCAACCATGTGATTAAGTGTTAATCACGGAGATCCTATATTATGGACGAGTAAAGAGAATTTGCCAGGTAACGAGATGAAACTAGATATGGAGATATCGACGATCAAGTCTCAGGCAAATTAAATATCGGTGAGACAAAGGGAATCGTATATGAGATTAAGAATCTCCGGCATCGTGGTTCAATCGATAAGGAACTTCGTTGAATATGTAGGAGTCAATATAGGCATCCCAGTCCCGCTATTGATTATTGATATGATCATGTCTGCATGTTCTCGAACCCGTAGGGTCACACACTTAACGCTCCGATGTAGCTAGGGTTTAGCGATGAGATGTTTTGATGGTATGAACGAATGGTGATTCGGAGTCTCGGATGAGATCCTAGACATCATGAGGAGCTCCGGAAGAGTCCGGAGATAAAGTTTCATATAAGGAAAGTGGTTTCCAGGGTTCCGGAAAAGTTCGGGAAAATTCCGGCAGAGTACCGGAAGATTCTAGAAGGTTCCGGAAGGTTCCGGATGGCCCCAACTTTGGGGGCCACGAACCTAGGAGGCCCACGTGGCTTAAGGGGAGGTGAAGAAGCCCACTTGGGCTGGCCGCACCCTCTCCCTAAAGGCCCATGCGGCTGGCCCATGTGGGAGGCACCCAAAACCCTAGGGGGCCGACTTGGGGAATAAGTTCCCTCAAGCCGCCGGCCCTAGGACTTGGAGGAGGGGCCAAGGCAGCCCCCCCACGCCTATATAAAGGGGAGGGGAGGGCTGGGGCGTGGCACCCCTTGGCTGCCCTAGCCGCACCCCTCCCTTGGTGCCCTAGCCGCCACCTCTACCTCTCCCTTGGCGCCACCCCTCCCCGAAGGGCTGCCGCCATCTCCTCCACCATAGATGCTGCACCACCCCTAGCCGTAGGGCTGCTGCACCATGCCCTCCTCTCCCTCTCCTCTTGCTTGGCTTGGCGAAGCCCTGCTCGTGGAGACTACACCATCAACGCCACCACAACCGTCGTGGTGCCGAGATCCATCTATCCATCTCCACCTTGCTTGCGGGATCAAGAAGGAGGAGATCTACATCGAGCCGTACGTGTGGATACCGCGGAGGTGCTACCCCTTGTGGCACTTCGTCGGATTGGACTTCGAGGAAATACATCTCCTCGCGACTAGATGAGTCTAGTTGCGGGGATCGACTAGCCAACCCCTGCACCGACAAAACGCGTTTGTTGATCTTCAAGGGTAAGAGATTGGATCTCAACTTCGCTACCTTCGTCTAATAGATCTAGATCCTTGGGGTTTCTTCCACTTGTTTCGTAGGAAAATTTTTGTTTTCTATGCAACGACCCCTATCAGTGGTATCAGAGCCTAGATCTTTTCGTAGATGTTGGTGCGATTAGAACACAAGTGTTGTGGGCGTTGATATTTTATGTTGCTACCTTCTCGCGTGCACTTTGCGTCTTTGCGGTATTGTGAGATGAAGCGGCCCGGACCAACCTTACTCGTCCACGCACGAGAGACCGGTTCCACGACTGACATGCAACTTGTTTTGCATAAGTGGCTGGCGGGTGTCTGTTTCTCTTGCTTTAGTGAAGATGCAATTTTCAATGGAAGGCCTTTCAAAAGGATGAGTAAATAAGCAACTACTATATCACCGTTGTGGTTTTGCGTAGATTAGAACGGTTCTGTCTCGTTGACCCAAGCCACGTAAAAATTGCATAAACAAAGTAGAGGACGTCTAACTTGTTTTTGCAGAGGGGGTCATGTGATGTGGTATGGCCAATATGTGATTTGTGATAATGTATGCAATGATCATGTTTGTAATCTTTCACGACTTGCATGTCGATGAGTACGGCAACCGGCAGGAGCCATATGGTTGTCTTTTATTTTATGTGACCTGCGTGTCATTGAATCACCATGTAATTGCTTTACTTTATTGCTAAGAGTAGCATTAGTTGTAGTTGCAATAGTTGGTGGACAACCATGGTGATGGCGCCACGATGATGGAGATCATGCCGGTGCTTTGGAGATGGAGATCAAAAGCACAAGAAGAAAGGCCATATCATATCACAATTATGAATTGCATGTGATGTTAATCCTTTTATGCACCTTATTGTTATGCTTAGATGTGATCGCGACGGTAGCATGATAAGGTGATCTCTCATGTTAATATCAAGATGTGTTCTCCCCTAGTATGCACCGTTGCCAAAGATCTTCGTTTCGAAGCACCACGTGATGATCGGGTGTGATAGATTCAACGTTCACATACAACGGGTGTAAGCCAGATTTACACACGCGAAAATACTATGGTTTCCTTGACGAGCCTAGCATGTACAGACATGGCCTCGGAACACAAGAATCGAAAGGTTAAACACGAGTCACATGGACGATATGATCAACATGGCGATGTTCACCATTGAAGCTACATCACCTCACGTGATGATCGGTTGTGGTGTAGTGGATTTGGATCGTGTGTCACTAAACAACCAGAGAGATGTTGAGTTTAGTGGGAGTTCATTAAGATGAACTGAAATTATCATAAACAAAAGTCCAGATGTCTTTGCAAAAATCCTTGTAGATCATGGTCGACTACGGTAGTCAGTTCGTTGCTGAAAAACTGCGTCTCGTTGGGTCATTTAGTTAAGTGGTACCTGTATTTGAAAGAAGTCCTAAACACCCATGCTCAGCTCTACGTGCTAGAAGAACCAATAGGAGATAAACCTAAATGTTTCTGCAAGCGATGAGGAGTACATGGAGTGGTTTTGAACCACCTACTTGAAAGTCAAGTGGATGATGTGCACCTTCATGAATTCTGACCTAAGTAGACAATTCAAGAACTTGATTGCAATGGAGATTGTTGATGAGCTGAAAAATAGTTTTTCAGCACAAGTTAGAATTGTAAGGTTCGAATGTCTGAACGGTTTTCTTTCACTCAAGATGGAAGAGAACACTTGCTTGGAACAACACCTGAGGATAATGCATGAGATACATCATCGTCTAGTGCTTGTTTGGAACCACGAGATGAATGACGGTTTTGCGATAGATGGGGTGATACGCTAGCTTCTCCCCAGCTTCAAGAATTATGCCAGAGACTATGTCATAGGAAGGGATTTGATCACTTTCTATGAATTTGTGTCTCGGCTGCGTCATGTCAAAATGGAACCCATAGCAAGAGAAGTTGACAAAGCAGAAAGTATATATTGATATACATGTTATAAGTGTTTAAGTCCAAATTGCAATTGTGGCGGTTTCGATAAGTATTTGATACTCATTCTGTTTTATGAAAACAGAACCTGCTGCTTGAGATTTGCATAAAGTATATGGGAAGACGTTGCAGAATAGTGGCAATCAAGGAGTTGATGCCGGCAACGATCTGTCTCTACATTTATCATTTTGATTAGAGGATTTGAATAAGTTTTGTAATCGAATTAAGTGTGATTTTAATTAGTGTGTCTTGCTTATGTGAGACGGTTATTCATGTTAAAGACAATGGTTGTTCTATTTTCATGAGTGATCCTTTTTGGAAATCACAAGTTTTCGATTATAAGTGTGTTATTCTTATTATAATCTAGATGATAAATTGGTTGAACATTTATAAAATATGTGACATACTAAAATATCCAAAACTTAATAATGACAATTGTTTTAGTCATGCTAAAGATTGAATAAACATTTGATGTTTCATCAATGCGCCTTATTGTAAGGAGTATGACTAAAATGCCACCCTTTGGAAGAGTGCCATGAATTGCCGAAAATAAACACAAGTGTTGGTTGTATTTTCAGCAAATGTTAGATGTCATTATTTTGTGCACTCCATCATAAATGATATGAATGAATAAATCTATTTGTTCGAGTTATGATATTTGATGAGATCAAATAAAATTCTGGAGTTTAGGATATATATTAAGTTAACAAGAAAATTGAGTCTTTATGATTTGATAAAAAGAGACAAAATATTTGAGTTATATGTTAGTATGTGGACTTGTGAGAAGTGTTATCACAAATTACAATGTTTAGAATATTTCAAAGGCGTTTGATATGTCCTAAGATATTGTAATCACACACTATTTGATATTGTGTGGTCTCAAAGAAGGGTTTTATTTTGGGGGTTTAATAATAGCATTTAGATTTATTTGATAAACACTCTGTTTTAGAAATAAGGATCTATTTAATGATTTGCATTTCGCATATGAGTTATGTGAAACAGTGGTTTCATTAATTATGAGATAATTAGAAACTATTGCAAATAAAGTTTGTAGTATATTCATATGTGACTATGAATAGAGATTCCACAATGAGAGACTAAAAGGGACAAATCAATTGTTGATTGTGTTAAATGTTTTAGTGGATTTATCGTGAAAAGGTTTCATTGATAAAAGAATTGATGGAATGGAAAAGCTAAAACCTTGCTTGTTTATGTATCAAGTGGCACATATGTAAAGTGCTATGTTGGTTAAAACTTGACACATAAAGGAATTGATGATGGTGATCATTGAATTTCGGTTTAGCTTGTCTAAAGAAAAGTAGGATTCAAGAATATGGTATTTTGTCAAGTTACAAAATAATATTCATGATTTACTTGTCATGTTTCAGAAACAAGACATACCTACAAAACTACAAAGAAGAAATAGAAGCCTTAAATACGAAAATGACTAAGAGTCATCCTATATTAAGTTTAAATCACAAAGTAATTGTTGCTTGATTTTGTGAAAGTGATGTTTCACATATTTATTCCTCAAAAGGTGTTTTGAAGAGAATAAATAAAACTTAAAGCTAGTAGAGTACTAGCGTTTCGTATAAAGAGTTCTCGATATTAATAGTTAATTAAGAATTTTGGAGGTGTCCAAAATATCGAGAAAATACACGAGTGTGATCTAATTAAGATATGTGGCGACATATGTTAAGTTAGAGCAGAAACTATTTTCCATGATCAAAATATGTGGAGACATATGTTTGAGTGGGAGCTAGTTCATGGTCAAATATAAGGATAACATATTTCTGAGTGGGAGCCAAAGTGGTTTCACAATTTAATATGTGTATGGTGTATATTTGAGTGGGAGTTTACAACATCTTGTTTATATGAAATGGAGATTTCATAAATGTTGTAAATATTTCAGGAACCAAATGCATAACTTGTGAAGTTAATTTGAATGTCAAATATCTATGGAGATAGATGCGTATTTTGTCGATAAATAAGTCAGGAACCAACGTATAACTTATGAAGTTAGTTTGAACATCAAATATCCATGGAGATGGATGTATCTATGGAGGATAGATATATTTGATAAGCATTATGTCAGGATGTTTAACCTAAGTAAGATTTTGAAGGAGTTCAAAATGGAACAAGAGAAGAAAGGTTCATCTGCTTGTGAAAAATAGGTGAAACATTGAGTTGATAACTCAGTACAAAATGATGGTTGGAGGATATGTTAGAATTCGCTATGAATCGTTCATAGGACTAAACATATAAGAACCATGTGTTTGTATTTGACGATATGTGACCCAAGTTCTTAGTTAGAAGAACATGTTAAATGAGGAGTCATTTTTCATGGAGTTGAGATCTAGAGATTGGTAGACTTGGTTGAAGTCATAAAACCAAACTAGATTGGAAATCTCATAATAGCAGAAGCGCAGCGAAAGCATGATCGAAAATATCGAAGTGACATGATTGCACTGTCGATTTGTGAGTCTACAACATATAGGAGTATATGATTAATTCAAGGATTAAAAGATATAATATTATGGTTTGAGAAATTTTGTTTCAAGACTGAGTGAGTTCCGGGTGCACATGCTATGAGAAAGTCCTCTTGACTGATCATAAGTCATGTAGGCATAAAAGGGGAAACGAAAATCTCACTCTCTAACCAAATGTATTATTCATCATATGATGATGATATGAGAATTATCATGTGATGATAATAGGTTTATCATGAGATGATAAAGTAATGTCAAATTAGGTGACATTGACGTTTTGCAAAGAACATAAAGAACTGTATAGTACAGAATACGGACAGAACCTCTTCCACGAGCAAACATGATCAGCACTGAGACTCCATGAGTGTTAGACACCATGAGTGTTGGATCGAGAAAATGTAAACTAGATTATTGACTCTAGTGCAAGTGGGAGACTGTTGGGAATATGCCCTAGAGGCAATAATAAAATGGTTTCTTAGCATATTCATGTTTATGATAATGGTTTATTATCCATGCTATAATTGTATTAACCGGAAACATAATACATGTGTGGAATATAAACACCAGGTGTCCCTAGTAAGCCTCTACCGGACTAGTTCGTTAGTCAAGAGATGGTTAGAGTTTCCTAACCATGGACTTGTTATAGTCACTTGATAACGGAGTCATATCATTAGGAGTAATGATGTGATGGACAAGACCCGATAATAAAGAGTTGCAATTGATCGTGTCACACAAGTTTCATTGCCAACACTTTTAGTATGCCAAGTATAGTTTCCTTAGACCATGAGATAATGTCACTCCCGTTTACCGGAGGAATACTTTGTGGACATCAAACGTCACTTCGTAACTGGGTGATTATAAAGGTGGCTTTCAGGTATCTCCGATGGTAGGTTGTTGGGTGACATGAATCAAGAGTGGGATTTGTCCCTCCATGTGATGGAGTAGATATCTCTGGGCCCTCTCGGTAATATAGCATCAAGAAAGGTTGCAACCATGTGATTAAGTGTTAATCACGGAGATCCTATATTATGGACGAGTAAAGAGAATTTGCCAGGTAACGAGATGAAACTAGATATGGAGATATCGACGATCAAGTCTCGGGCAAATTAAATATCGGTGAGACAAAGGGAATCGTATATGAGATTAAGAATCTTCGGCATCGTGGTTCAATCGATAAGGAACTTCGTTGAATATGTAGGAGTCAATATAGGCATCCCAGTCCCGCTATTGATTATTGATATGATCATGTCTGCATGTTCTCGAACCCGTAGGGTCACACACTTAACGCTCCGATGTAGCTAGGGTTTAGCGATGAGATGTTTTGATGGTATGAACGAATGGTGATTCGGAGTCTCGGATGAGATCCTAGACATCATGAGGAGCTCCGGAAGAGTCCGGAGATAAAGTTTCATATAAGGAAAGTGGTTTCCAGGGTTCCGGAAAAGTTCGGGAAAATTCCGGCAGAGTACCGGAAGATTCTAGAAGGTTCCGGAAGGTTCCGGAGGGCCCCACCTTTGGGGGCCACGAACCTAGGAGGCCCACATGGCTTAAGGGGAGGTGCAGCAGCCCACTTGGGCTGGCCGCACCCTCTCCCTAAAGGCCCATGTGGCTGGCCCATGTGGGAGGCACCCAAAACCCTAGGGGGCCGACTTGGGGAACAAGTTCCCTCAAGCCGCCGGCCCTAGGACTTGGAGGAGGGGCCAAGGCAGCCCCCCCACGCCTATATAAAGGGGAGGGGAGGGCTGGGGCGTGGCACCCCTTGGCTGCCCTAGCCGCACCCCTCCCTTGGTGCCCTAGCCGCCACCTCTACCTCTCCCTTGGCGCCACCCCTCCCCGAAGGGCTGCCGCCATCTCCTCCACCATAGATGCTGCACCACCCCTAGCCGTAGGGCTGCTGCACCATGCCCTCCTCTCCCTCTCCTCTTGCTTGGCTTGGCGAAGCCCTGCTCGTGGAGACTACACCATCAACGCCACCACAACCGTCGTGGTGCCGAGATCCATCTAGCCATCTCCACCTTGCTTGCGGGATCAAGAAGGAGGAGATCTACATCGAGCCGTACGTGTGGATACCGTGGAGGTGCTACCCCTTGTGGCACTTCGTCGGATTGGACTTCGAGGAAATACATCTCCTCGCGACTAGATGAGTCTAGTTGCGGGGATCGACTAGCCAACCCCTGCACCGACAAAACGCGTTTGTTGATCTTCAAGGGTAAGAGATTGGATCTCAACTTCGCTACCTTCGTCTAATAGATCTAGATCCTTGGGGTTTCTTCCGCTTGTTTCGTAGGAAAATTTTTGTTTTCTATGCAACGACCCCTATCAGGGTGCACTACTGGTCCCATACACTCACATTGATCTTTCTGGCACGTTAAATTGGGTTTTTATGCCTTCGGATACTTGACCT
Source organism: Puccinellia tenuiflora (assembly GCA_012064385.1). Classification (NCBI taxonomy): domain Eukaryota; kingdom Viridiplantae; phylum Streptophyta; class Magnoliopsida; order Poales; family Poaceae; genus Puccinellia; species Puccinellia tenuiflora. The sequence goes on from QRDG01000494.1 coordinate 236,771, forward strand.
GAAACTGGTCCAATTACGCAAGTATCCATGTTTTCCACCCAACTGTGTTGATCCGTCCAAGAGAACCGGCCGAGGACTCGAGAAGGCACAGAGTTTGCGTCAAAGCACAGTCCGAGCCTAGAGAGATAACTTGTAGAGCTCCTTCGAGTCGCCTGATACAATCCACCGTTGTAGAGCCAAATCCAGTTTTTGTGGTCCACATGGATACGAGAATAACTGGTAGAGTCAGAGGGGATTCCTAGAAAGGTCCCCGAGTGTGGTTAGCGCGATAGTCTCAGAGCAGATATCCAGGACGACGGTTCCTGTGACACTAATAGTTCACCAAAAGGGTCCCTGTCGGTGCCTTAACACGATTAAGATAGGGATAAGGGACCACATGGGTACACGGTGTAACACCCCACAATCGAGTCCAATTGGATCATAGCGATTTCCTGCCAAAATCCAACAGAAACGATAAGGGATGCCCCACCAGTTCCTTTCAGAGGATGTGACTTGATACAAATAGTAACATCACAATAGTATACAACAATCCACNCCGAAAAGTCAACCACAAACAAATCATCCTCGACGTACCCAACGAAAGCGACCTTTAGAGTCTTGCTCCACAAGATGACCACAACATCAACATCAATAAAGACGGCAAAACCCATCTTATTAAGAGCATGGACGGAAAGTAAATTGTAACCAAGGTTTCGACAAGCATGACATTTACTAAGGTGACATCCTTAGCAACTACCACCTTGCCCAAACCCGTTACCTTAGATTTTGATCGGTCTCCAAATGTGACGGTTGCTCATTTATACTTGTTCTCAACTCCGTCATGATCTCTTTGCTTCCGGTCATATGTTTTGTGCATCCACTATCAAGCACCCATTTTGACCCGCCGGAAGCATAGTCCTACAAGGAATCATTGCTTTGATTTAGGTCCCCATTTTTCAATGGGTCCTCTTTTGTTAGCAACAAGGGTCTTAGGAACCCAAATAGAGCGGTAAATAGGCACATTTCTAGGACCAACAAATTTAGCATAGACATCCCCATAATAATCAACAATAAGATATAGAAGGGGTTAGTCTTTCCCGCAAAGTCATCATTAGTGTTTGCCCCTAGTGGCATCACCACTAGCAATGTTGGTCTTCTTAACTTCGGGGGTCTTCTTTGCTTGGGAGCCTTCTTTGTTTGAGGGCCCTAGCATCTTTCATGAAGGACTCCTTCTTCTCCTTCTCAACGAAACCAACACCACCTCTCCCCTCCTTGGAAGGGACAAACGGTCTCTTACCACGGGAGATGGCATTAGCAAGGTTAACTTTCAACCTAGCATTTTCCTCAATAATATTTGCATGATCACAAGTAATAGGAGTAGAGGAGCTAGGCACATCAATTTTAGATGGTTGAGCTTGAAGTTGTTCATACGACTCTTTGAGGGTGGAGAGCTCACTCTCCAAAGCCTTGTGAGCCTTAGAGAGCTTCTCTAACTCCTCGGTTAGTCTAGAATGACCAACGCCAAGCTCGACCTTTTCTTTCTTGCAAATTTTATATTTTGCTCTAGCATGATCACGTTCCTTAATGAGCTTAGCAACAATTGCATTATTAGTTTCTTCTATGGATTCTAGTTGTTCTTCAAGAGAAACTCTAAGCTCATGTTCTTCTTCAAGGTTATCTTTTAGAGAAGCAATTTCCATGGATCATCTCTTTCTATTTTACCTTTTACCTCTAGCATCTCAAGAGCATCATCATATTGACTCATAAGAGTCTCAACATGCTTCTTGGTTTCACCTTGCATGTTAGATATAAAATGATCCAAGGCAACAAGTTCCTCCTTAACTTCAAGGCTAGTAGGATCATCTACATTACTCATGGCTTTGGGAGTTGAAGAAGATAATACCTCATTGGCCTTGGCCATAAAACATCTTGCGGAAGAGGTTGAGACATTTTCATTGGGGGATTCAAAGAGAGAAGGGGTTGATGAAGATGCAATGGCGATCCCGGCCACTTCACTCTTGGTTTCTTCCTCTTCTTCTTCCCCGGATGAGTATTCCTCTTGAGCAATCAACACCATCCGTTGAGGTTTCTTGTTGGTGACATTCTTCTTGAAGAATGGCTTCTTGTTGGGGATCTTGGGCTTAGCCTACGGACAAGTTTGCCTCTATGGTGTTCACGGTTTTCAAAGGGGCATTCGGCTACAAAGTGATAGTGATCTTGGCAATTGTAGGCACGAACGCACCCTTTGGCCACCCTCCTTCTTTCCACTTGACTTGTCACAAACTCTCTTGCCTTGGATGGACTCTTCCAAAAATCCTTGTGCGAGTGAGACAAAGTGAGAGCCGAGTAGTCCTTGAGGTGTCCTCAAGCTCCTTGGGATGCCAATGAGATACATCTTGTTGTTCTTCATCATCATTGTCTGTGCAAACATCTTGGCCTTCAAAGCTAGGAAAGAACTCTTGTGCATTCCAATGGCTCTAGCACGAGCATCTTCGGCGTTCTTGGCGGCCACCTTGAATGGGGACATCTCTTGCATGACTTCCATTGATGACATAAGGTGATAGTTGTGCCTCCCTTGGAGACTCTTCAAGTCGGTTGACTCAAAGGGCCATAGAGCACTCACATACTTCCTCTTGATCCATGCATCATCCACATGAGTTGCCCCAAGTGACCGAAATTGAGTGGCAAGGGTCTTGAGTCTTCGATACATGTCTTCATGCTCTTCACCTTATAACATGAAAAAGCCCTCGGCTTGGTTGCTAGAGGACTCAAACCTATTCCTCTTCATGCTCTCATTGCCGATGAACTCATTGGTGAGCGTATCCCAAGCTTCTTTGGCGGTGGTGGCAAGCTCGATGTGGGACATGTGCTTCTCCCCCACGGCGGTTTGGATCATGTTGAGAGCCAGTCATTGAGTTGACAATCAACAACTTCTCTCTTGTCATGTGTTGGGGTCGTGAGCCTTGAAGCCAACCTCGATGATCCTCCAAAGCTCGATTGAAGCACTCTTCATATAAGATCTCATAAGAAATTGCCAATTAGAAAAACAAGATGGATTAAACTTGGGTGGGTCACCCCTATTGTTTATATGAGGATGAGGGATAGGTGGGTCGGGGGAGTATATGTGAGGAACCTCACTATAGTTCTCCTTCCCACTAGCATTTTTAGATGGGGATTCTTTAGTTCCATCACTACCCTCAGCCTCCGAAGCTTGCGCGGCGGAAGAATTTACCTCTAGCGGTGGTGGTGTGGGTCCTACTCCCTTAGGAAGGAGTTGCGCGATCATCTCACGCAATTCCTTCATTTGAGTGTCCATGGAGGATCTAATACGAGTTTCCAAGCTATCAAGATCCTCCATGGTCACCCCGGGTTTAGGATCCGCACCATCACCGGTGATACTCATACTCTCTTAGGCGGTGAAGCCTAGATATAGAGACAAGGCTCTGATACCAATTGAAAGGGGATCGTATGAGCACCAAGAGGGGGGGGTGAATAGGTGCTACCCAATTTTTATTTCTTTTTCAATTTAGGCTTGACACAAAAGATAAATTCTCTAGATATGCAACTACGGTGAATTTATCTATATGACAAGGACAAGAACAACTAAGCAAGAAGCACAATATAGGGAGATAAGGGAGGAATGAAATAACCGAAAGGGAAGCACGCGGAGACAAGGATGTATTTCCGAGTTCCTCCTTGTTAAGGGAGTACGTCTCGTTGGAGGGGTGTGAGTTCGCCACAAAGGCCTACTCAACACCACGAAGGCCTCACCCTATTCTCCGATGAACTTCGCCACAAAGGCTTAGTTCACCTTCCACTATCGGAGTCCTTCGAGGCGGATTCCAAAGCCTTTACAATGGCCTTGGGGCACACACCCACAACTTAATTGGGGCTCCCAAATCACAAATCTGTAGCAATTACAACAAGTGATGAGAACAACAAGCAAGGTCAACACAAGGCTAACCCTAGAAATGAGATCCTTCAAATGAATGAAGGGGAAATAAAAAACTGCTCGGTGGAGTTGTAGATCAGGGCCTTCTCCTTCAATCCTCCAAGAATCAATGGATTTGGGTGGAGGGATTGGGAGATCTTGCGAATTTGGGCTTTGAGCTTTGATGGCATTAATGGAGGTGAGAGAGTGTGCAAAAGCTAGCCCTCCAAAGATAGGTGAAGGGGTATTTAAACCCCTTCACAAAATCTGGCCGTTGGAGGTCTTGGCAGCAGCTCAAAACACGCAGCACCGGAAGTACCGTAGAGACGGCCGATACTTCCGGCCTGCCCTTCTCTCTTCAGTCAACGGATCTTTTCAGGCGTGCTCCATCCCGCATGACCGGAAGTACCACAGAGGCGGCCGGTACTTCCGGTGCCTCGGTAGTACCGGGGCTACTTCCGGTCCAACAACTCCGAGACATCCAGTACCTGAAAAAATAAGCGGAAGTTCCTCCGGAAATTTCCACCGGAAGTAGGTAGCGGAAGTACCGCCAAGTTCACCGGTACTTCCGGTGGACCGGTACTTCCGGTTCTACTTCCGGTCCAAATTTCGGGGGAACCCATGGTTCCAGTACCTGCAAAAATAAGCGGAAGTTCCTCTGGAAATTTCCACCGGAAGTAGATAGCGGAAGTACCGCCAAGCTCACCGGTACTTCCGGTGGGCCGGTACTTCCGGTTCTACTTCTGGTCCAAATTTCGGGGGAACCCATGGTTCCAGTACCTGGAGAAATAAGCGGAAGTGGGACCGGAACTGGGCACCGGAAGTGCCCAGCGGTAGTACCGGTCCAGGGACCGGTACTTCTGGCCAACAGAGAAAACTGGCATTTGGCTCAACTTTTCGCGACGATTCTTTTGGGGTTGGTTTCCTGCACATCTTAGACAAAGTTAGAGCACATTGATTGTATTGTTGTCAACATCAAAACACATGGGGATAGCAAATGTTCTTTCAGAGTATTTATGCTAGATAGTGGGTTCGGTCCCTGTGTGCCTTGGCTTGAGTGACAGAAACATATAAGGACAGGGGAGTGCCGTTGCTACTAGGGAGTAAACTTTATGCACAGTTCTTCATGCAATTGTCTGTTGCTTGCAACTTAATACCGGAGAGATTTTACGGTATGTTATCTCAAAGGTGGACTATTTAGGCATAGGTGTATGCTTGGAATAGCTATCTATGTATTTTGTCGTAATGCCCAAAGCATCTCATATAGACATCATCATCCTCTGTATTATGCAATGTTCATGCATTGTCATGCATTCTCTATCCTGTCAATTGCCCAGCTGTAATTTGTTACCCAGCATGTGTAGTATTTTATTTATAGAGAAGACACCACTAGTGAACTGTGGACCCCGGTCTATTCTTTTACATCTGCAATTAATCAACTGCTCTACTGCTTTCATTTACTGCAAACAAGCTTCCTTCCACACATACATTTAATCCTTGTATTCAGCAAGGCCGGTGAGATTGACAACCTCACTGCTTCGTTGGGGCAAAGTAGTTTGATTGTGTTCTGCAAGTTCCACTGTCTCCCCTGCAACAGCTCTTTTTCTGGCGCCATTGCAGTTGTGGACAACCTTCTGAAGCATTCCTCACTCCTACTGGTTCGATAACCTTGGTTTCTAACTGAGGGAAAACTTGCTGCTGTGCTCCTCAAACCTTCCTCTTGGGGTGCCCAATGAAGCGTGATTGATTAACACCTCTCGCGCTATCAGTCCACTAACCCACATCGACGATGCCCGCGCGTACATAGTCCCGTATCTTCACCGTTGATCTAAACCATCGACATTGGCGCCCATCGTGGGGCCCAGTGCACGTGGATTCATAATACGATGGGTCCAATCTTCATCAACGACGACGAGAATTCATCACTGCATTGGTCAAGAGACTCGGACGCATCAAGATCTTCATGCACGCGGACGTGGGGGCTCGACATCATCGCCGCCCTCGCGTGCGTGTGATCCGGCGTACAAGATCGGAATTTTTCCGATCGTGTTTTGTGAAGGACGAGATGGACTCGGCGACAAAAAGCGGAAGGAAAGACGTTGATCTGTATTGGAGATGTACTCGGCTTTGGCGGGACGCCCCCACGTTCTAGGAAAGAAAAGGCTCGAGTAAGCAGAATGAATCCGTATCAGCATCAGCTCCGAAGTCTCCAAGTAGTACTACCTTGACACACACGGATCGAGGTAAATAATCAAGAGAAATAAAGTAAAAAAGAAATACAAGCCGGATGGTACTATTACTCGTACAAGTTGATCAAGCCATCAGGTCAAGAAACCGAGTACTAGTAGTATTCGGATGAGCAAAGGAAAGAAAAATTGGCCGTACTAGTCGACTCGATCACGCTGAGTATCGCCGGCTCGTTTCTTCGTCAACTCACATCGTCATCAAGGGAGGAGCAAAAACAATCTAAGTCGCCTTTTATTTAAATTTTCATATTTTATTAATTCAGTTAAATTATATAAAGTCAGTCCCCTTTAAGTTAATTCTGAGTTAATTTTGGGAGCTACATATCCGGTTTATGAAGAAATTGCAGAGATAATCCAGAAGATTACAAAGTAAGTTTTGATAATGCAAAAGGGCTAGTGTAAGTTGAGTTTCGTTATTATTTCAGAAAATTCTAGGTGGCATATCAATTCGATTCTTGGAGGCTTAATTATAGCCAAATCTCAAAGTTGGGTTCTTTAAAAACCCACCATGGATTTATAAAAAGTCGAGCTCTCAAATAACTCGCACCAGATTTATGGGAGATGCAAAATCTGCCGCCTCCAAAGTGGCTCAGCTGGCCGACGCAGGAGCACACCCTATATCCAGTGCGCCACGCCTTTGGGGGACACGTCGCCACCCCTCCGGCCACGACGCAATAACCACCGGCGGCCCTGACATCCATGTCGACGACGCAGAAGAGGCGATCTAAACCATTGGAGGAGCGAAAGCCCAAGAGCAGCCGCCGGCCGGTGCCCAGGAAGTTGGGGACCAAGACGCCCCGGCCTTGGACGGGCAGCTCCCAGGCGGCCTCCGTGCGCCATCGGCGGCGCGCCGTGTCGTAGGAGTAGGTGCCTTGCCTCTTCAAGGAGACATAGACGCACGCGCCCGAGACGAAGTATGCCATCACGTCTTTTCTCTCTTGACGGGCGAGGCCCGGTGGATCCGGGGAAGCGGTCCAGGCCCAGCGGCCGCCGGGGTGGAGCTGCAGAGCCTCGAATGGGGGTCCCTTTTTTTGAGAAAAACCTGCATATATTTAATAATAGAAAGGAGAATTACAATGAACACATACAGGAACACACACTTGGAAGAGGAAAACCAGAGCAACAGCGACGTCGCTGAACCACCACAGAGCCCGCCGCCACTCCCCACCGCCAGCATCGCCGGCAGCGAAGAAGAAGACAGGCCCCCTCCACACCTGGACGAAGAAGCACCACCAAGCCTTCAGAAATCTAGAGTTGCCCGCCGTAGAACGCCGGATCTTGAAGCGATGAACGACCATCGGCCAAAATGCTTCCGCCGCGCAATCCAGCTCAAGACGCCGAAAGATCGGCCGCCCCGCACCAGACCATCCACCCATCCACCTCTTCCCCTGCACTGGTTCCACATCCGAGCCTCGAATAGGGGTCCCTGGGGGACGTCCAATCGCGGGTAGGCGGAGATGGCGAAGAACATGTGGTCGCCGACGGGGACGAGGAACAGGTGGGTCTTGGCGGAGCGCATTGTCGAGCCGGGGGATACGGCGCCGCCGCCGTCGTAGAGGAGGGTCCGGCCGCCGGTGTGGGCAGAGGCAATGACGTCGCCAGAGGGAGATCAAGGCTGCGAAATACATGTGGTCATAGCGGTCGTCTTGCTTGAACAGGCGACGGGGGCGGGCAAGCTGAGCACCGGCTCGTCGTCTTCTGCCTCCGGCTGAGAGGAGAAGAGATGCTTGAGGTTGAGGTTGAAGACAAGGTTGCCTTCAACGCTCGCGTCTTGCGCCACCACAAATACTCGGTTGTTGCGACGGCGCGCGGCGGCCATGGATCAACGACTCCTTGATGAGGAAAAGGTAGAAATTTTCTTTGGGGATTCTGCTCCCTAAATCCTAAGAGCATCTCTAGGAGATCCCAGAAACCGCAAACCGCAAACGCGCAGATGCAGGCCGAGAAAAACCGCGTTATGCAGGCTGAAAATTGCTCCCGCAAAGCAGATACGGCATAGCAAACTGCAAATGCAAGAAAAATTTCACGGGAAGCAGAAATCGACGCATAGGATTCAAATTTTGTCTTGCAGAATTCGAAATATATACAACTAAAACTGAAATAAAGCTACAACTAAAACTGAAATTAGCCAATCGCCGCCACGACATGCTACATAAACAAAATGAGGCTCACCGGCGGCAGAGCCAAGGCCGTGGCGGCGACGTCGTCGAGGCGCTGTTCAGTCCTCGTCGTCGTCAAGGAAGATGAAAGGCTGATCCTTCGTGATCTGCCGCCACTCGGCCTCCTTCTCCTCCTGGCCGACGGTCGCCTGCCGGACGAACTCGACCATGCCATCGACGTAGTCCTCGCCGACGAAGTCGAAGCGCGTCACGTTCGGCTCGGCTTCCAGCGCGGCGATGACGTTGTCGAGGTCCTCATCGTCGACGTAGTCCCCCGGGCGGCCCACGTGCAGCTGCGGCTGCGCCGCGCGCGAGGAGGACGGGGCCGCCGAGGGCGCCACGCACGATGTGGACGCCGCCGATGAGCCGCGCGACCTGGTACCGGGCGGACTCGCGGCGGTAGTACGCTGGCGGCGGCCTCCTACCGTAGTTGAGGTACCGGTAGGAGGCGCGGACGCGCGCGCGGTCGGAGGACTCCCTATCGGCCTCGGTCCTCTCGCGGCCGCCGCCGTTCGAGCTCTCGCCGCGGCTGATTTGCCCTCCGCCGCGGCCAATCTGCCGCCCGCCGCCGGTTGACGACCTACGGGACACCATGCCGCGTCTAGGGGAGCGTGGATCTGGCGGTGGCGCTTCCGATTGGGCTCGCCGGCGCCGGAATTGGTGCGAGGTGGGCGGCGGAGGAAGAGAGGAGGAGGATAGGGTTCTGGCCTGCATCGAGCTCTTCGGCCGCCATATATGCCGATTTCGGAGCGGTGGAAACAGGGGCCTGCATCGAAAAAGTGGGCCGGGACTCCGTTGCGGTGTCTGCCCTGGCCACTTTTTCGGCGCAAACCCGCATTCCAGCCTGCATAGGGCGATGCAGGCCGGGTTTGCCGTATCTGCTAGAGATGCTCTAATTGCTTTGGTCCTAGGGCGACCGATTGCTTCTAGGTTTTGGGCAAGACAGCGCTCGCGTCGCTCTCCAGGGGGGGGGGGGGGGGGGCGGCACGGGCGAACCCTAGCCGCCGCCACCCCGTTCCTCCCCTCCGCAACCTCAGGTCCTGGCCGCTGCCAGATGAGGCCGGCGGGCGAAGCCTGCCTCGGCGGACGGCAGCGGCAGGGCGAGCCCTCTCGCGGCGCGGTGCGTCACCCTGGCCGGTGCAACCTTTTTGCGATGCGGTGGTGGAAGCCGGGACGGCGGTCCCGGGCGGCGGATCTGGTGGCAGCCTGCTTGTCAGCGCAACAGGGAGGTCGAGCGCAGCTGACCACGGGGTGGCGCGCGAGGGATTCGGGCGCTGATGCCCGGATCTGACGGTCGTTGCGGCAGTTGCTTTGCTCGTGGAGGCGGCAGCGGACTGCGCGGCGGTGGGTGCTCGCCGGTAGCACCCGGATTCGGGGCGGCGGCCCCTGTCTTGTGCGCTTCGGGCTACGGGGTGGCTCGGAGCTTGGCGAATCTGGGCCCCGGCCCCCTGCTTCGTTGGTGGCGGCGGCGCCTGTCGGATGCATGAGGTCGGCAGGTTTCCGGCGCGTGGTGTGGTGGTGGTAGTTGTGGTGTGGCCAGCAGGTATCGAGCTGGGAATGGCACGGCTGCCAGCGAAAGCATGGCTGACCTTGGTCGGCCCGACGACGGCTACGCTCGCGGGCGTGGTCACCTTCTTGAAGGCGTCGTCGAGGGTAGTGTCAGTATTCCTTCTCGAATGCTCCGGGGGGAAACCCTCGATCCGGTTGCTCCGGATCAGATGATGGCGGCACTCTGTGTCGTGCGCCTCTTGAGGCCTTCATCTTGGAGCAGGTTCGGCCGGCTGCAGGGACTAGAGGCTTGACGGTGGTGTGGCTGATCTTCTTTCCATCTCTGTTTCCGTCGTCTGGAGTTGTCGGAGTCTTTCCTTTGTGATCTCGGTGGGAGGTGGGCATGGCGAAGCGATCCGGATGTGGACTCGGCTCCTTGAAGCCCTTCCATTTCGCCGGTGGTGCCGCGTGCGACTCTTCGTCCTGGTGTGGGCTTGGTCACTCGTTGCCCTTCGGCTGCCGGCGAGGCATCAGGGTTCGATCTCGGCGGATTGGAGCTCTTCGTGTACAACGGTGGTGTTCCCGTACAGCCTCCCGTCGGTGAGAGTAATGAAGAGGATGACCCTCCTTTTCCTTCCTCTTTGTGGCTCTTGCCCTAGCTTCTTTTCTTCTTTCGTGAATGGTGTCCGATGTAAAGTAGCGGACCCAGAAATTTTTTGAAGCCTGGGCAAACTATTAATTTAAAGACTTAAACTGCTAATTTTTAATCAATCACTGATGAAAATACATTGCGTCGGCCGGCCGGAAGCCCGGGCAGCTGCCTTCGTAAAAAAAAAGACCGGTTTTTTTTTTGAGGAAAATTAGGGCGATGATATGATGCCGCCATAAATTACCTTTGTCTCGAACTCGGAGGGTCGCCCACTGCCACGTCCAATATGTTTGGCAAGCTTGAGAACAAAGTCTGGCCGTGTTTGAACGATTTACCGACTCATATTCGTTTCGCAGCTGATCATGCATCTCGTGAAGGATGATTTGGAAGTACGGAGTAGAAAGGAAAGGGCCAGCCCAAATACCCGAGAGCTAGCGGAATATTGCGGGGAATCGGAGTTGCCGGATCGCCGTTGAAGGAGCGGACTCCCCTCCGGATTAGGAGTATACAGTACTATAAAAGATTGGGTCTGCCCATATATCAGTTAACTGAGATTTTCTTATGTCTCAGTTAACAGATGAAGTAAAAACATCATGTGCGTGTCCGGTCTCCCGCTAGCCCGTGTATTTGTGCTGTCCTTTTTTTTTCCTGGGCTCTCCCGCTGGCCCATGTATCTGTATTGTCCTGTTTTTTTCTGGGCTTTCTTGCTGGGCTGGCCCATGTACCCGTGCAGTATCTTTTTTCCTGGGCTTAGTTCCACAAAACTGTCAAAATGAGCGACTAGCTAACGAGTTGCACAAAACTATCAGATTTGTGCAACTGGTTTGTTAGTTGATTAAAAAGGAAAACTGATAATAATTAGCAACTAAAGCTAACCAAGTTGCACAAATCTAATAGAAATGTGCAACTAGCTAGCTTAGTTGCACAAAACCGTCAAAAATGAGCAACTAAGCTAACAAGTTGCACAAATCAGACAGTTTTTACTGGTTGGTTGGTTGCTAAAAATTTCACAGGAATGAGCAACTAAACCAACTAGTTGCATAAATCAGATAGAAATATGTAACTGGTTAGCTTAGTTGAACAAAACCATCGAAAATGAGCAACTAAGCTAACCAGTTGCACAAAACTGATAGAAATGTGCAACTGGTTAGCTTAGTTACACAAAACTATAAAAAATGAGCAACTAGCTATCCAGTTGTACAAATCTGACGGTTTTCTGCAACGGGTTGGTTTGTTGATTAAAAGTGAAAATTGACAATAATGAGCAACTAAAGCTAACCAGTTGAACAAAACTGGTAGAAATGTGCAACTGGTTAGCTTAGTCGCACAAAACCGTCGGAAGTGAGCAACTAAGCTAACCAGTTGTACATATCGGACAGTTTTGTGCAACTGGTTGGTTAGTTGCTTAAAATTCATAGAAATGTGCAATTAAAGCTAACTAGTTGCACAAAACTGATAGAAATGTGCAACTGGTTAGCTTAGTCACACAAAACCGTCAGAAGTGAGCAACTAAGCTAACCAGTTGCGCATATCAGACAGTTTTGTGCAACTGGTTGGCTAGTTGCTTAAAATTTATAAAAATGTGCAACTAATCGAACCAGTTGCACAAAACTGGTAGAAATATGCAACTGGTTAGCTTTAGTTACAACTTATAGAAAAGTGCAACTCATATAAAATTTAGGTTGGAGTTGCATATTTATTGAGAAAAGTGCAACTCATAAAATAACAAAATAAAAGGCAAATACATATAGAACCATGGTTACACTTTTCTTGACAAAAAAGTGTAACTCATATTGGATACCGATTAAAGAGATCATTTCTTATAAAAAGTGCAACTCATATCAAATATCGTTTGTTACTTGCATATTTTTGAGAAAAAGTGCAATTTTGGTGTGATGAAAAGTATATCCGAAGTTCCTTCTTAACAAATAACAAGAAAAAATAGAAAAATACATATGCAACGCTTGTTGCACTTTCAACAATAAGGTAGTTGTACATTTCTAACATCGTGCACCTATGGTGATGCGAAAAAATAAAACATATATAAATAAGCAGAAACACATATAACAACTCGTTATTTCTCATTTCCTCTGTCTGCTATGACATAAACACAAACAGGTCACAAAAACAAAAACAAAAAAAAACAAGATAGAAGCCCATGAACCAATGCGGCCTGCTAGTGCCCAGGCCACAAACAAGTTTGTATGTCACGCTAGCTGCACCCTTATTCATCGCTCCCTGCTCGTACAACATAACTACCGTTACCCTGGTAAGAATCGGGACGGAACCATCGGACGGCTGAAGCAGTCGACTGAGACATAACATAATCTCAGGTGCCTGCTGTTTAGCAAAACCGTAAAAGATTCCCAGAGAAATTTTGTACCTTTTCCTCGTCAAGTGTCGTCGATCCATGGCTGCCGCGCGCCGCCGCAGCAGCAGAGTGTTTGTGGCGGTGGAAGACCCCAGCGTACAAGCTAACCTCGTCTTCAACGTCAACCTCAAGCATCTCTTCTCCCTCCAGGAATCCCAAGCCCAAGCCGAAACCGGCGACGAGTGCCAGCCGCCGCCGCTGCTCAGCTTGCCCGACCCCGTCGCCTGCTTCAAGCTAGTCGACCCATAGTAGCCAAGTTTCCGGTACGGCCGGTACGAGAAACGGATACGGGGGACGGGAATCGGAGACTAACAACACTTGGGTACGATGAGGGTATACATCTCTGGTACGGATCCAGGGGTGGGACGCGACTCGGACAATTTGGGGACGGTGAATCGGGACGGTATAAGAATCGAGCCAGATCAGCTACATCTAACTACAGCCCACGTTAATAAAAGGCCAATTCTAAGCCCCTGCGTGTCCACATAGCCCACATGACACACCTACCACTCGTTCTCCTTCCTCCCAATCCAGCAATACGAGTAATCCATGGCGCTGCCGCCGCAATCCTTCCGTGGCCCTGGACCTCAATCTCCCCAGGTGCGCGACCGCGCCAGGCTGAACCTGGGATTGTACCGAGGGCCAGAAACGCGTTTCCTCTCCGAATTGGACCGTATCGCCTCTCGTTTCCGACTCCGTTTCCGGGACGACGAATCAGGAACGAGGAACGGACCACCGTACCCCGAATCTGGCTACTATGAGTCGACCACTGGGTGGCGTTCGCGGCCTCTCCCTCTGGTGACGTCATTGCCGCCATCGGCAACCACGGCCAGACCCTGCTCTACGACGGCGCCGCCGTCTCCCCCGGTCCGGACATGCGCTCCCGCATGCACCACCCGATCCTCGTCCCCGTCGGAGACCACATGTTCTTCGCCATCTCCACCTACCCGCGATTGGACGTCCCCCACGGACTACCCGAACTACCCCGGTTCGAGGCTCTGCAGCAGCGCCCCGGCGGCGGCCGCTGGGTCTGGACCGCCGTCCCGGAACCGCCGGGCCTCGTCCGTCGAGATAGAGAGGACGTCACGGCCTACTTCGTCTCGGGCGCGCGCGTCTACGTCTCCTTGCTGAGGCAAGGCACCTACTCCTACGATACGGCGCGCCGCCGGTGGCGCACGGAGGGCGCCTGGGAGCTACCCGTCATGGGGCGGGCCATCTTGGTCCCCAACTTCCTGGGCACCGGCCGGCGGCTGCTCTTCGGCTTTCTTTACATGGTTGATCTGCCATGTAATCTGGGAGGATACCCCTTCTGCGCCGTCGACATGGATGCCAGGCCGCCGGTGGTTGTCGGGTGCTGGCCGGAGGCGTGTTTCTTCGGCGAGGCCTGGCGCGCCGGATATAACATCCGCACGGCCGTCGGACAGCTCAACTACTTTGGAGGCGGCAGGTTTTGCATATCGGTGACCAATCGCAGCAACAAGCCAGAGATCGCCCGACGCGGCATCGTCATTTTCATGGCCGTTGAGCTCACCAAGGAGCTGCAGTTTCGCAAGCGCCAATACAGCTGCCACTTGTTGCCAGAAAGCCCACGCACCAATTTCGCTGATGTAATGATCTAGTGCATCGTCACTTGTACAAAAAGGTAATACCGCCGAGACACAAGTTCTTCCTTTGGCTTGCATTCCGGGGAAGACTGAACACAACAGATAACATGACAGTTAAGACATGGTGCAATGAGGATGTGAGTTGAAAGCCAGCGCAGATATTCTACTTGTATCTGGAGCGTCCTCCTCAGAATCAATCGCTCAGTTTGTTCAACGCGACACTTATTCGACGAACCTGCAGGCCGTTGGAAGATGAGGAATGACCGGATATTCAGTAACAAGCCGGCCTCCAGGAGCAATGAACAGGGCAAGTTTGATGGAATGGGCGACCATGCTTAGCGGTAGGTTCTAGCTACACTACAGGAACGGCCTAATGTGCCGATGGCCAGTTGCTACGCCGACGGCAAAAGGTCGAGGCCGTCGGCATAGCCTCCTAGCAGCCCAGCCGGACGAGCTGGCCGTCGGCGTAACTTTGCCGTCGGCGTAGAGAGGTTGTGCCGACGATTGTGCCGTCGGCACAGCTTCATAGGGCTACGCCGACGGCAAAGTCGTCGGCATAGCCTCCTGGCCAGCCAACCGGACGAGCTGGCCGTCGGCATAACTTTGCTGTCGGCGTAGAGAGGTTGTGCCGACGGCCGGCACAGCTTCATAGGGCTACGCCGACGGCTTTGCCGTCGGCATAGCTATATTTTTTTTTTCTGTTTTTCATTTAATATGAAATAATTCGTATCTTTAAATCCGTAAAGCGAAATTTAATAAATAAAATTTCTAAATTGATTAGAAAATGAGGGAAATCCAAATATGACATCCATATCATCAGAGGAAACTATCACACATTTGTAGTTCAAATTTCTATTACTTTCCGAAAAGCAACATAAAGCCATTTAAGTAGGCGAAATTAGGTAGAAATCGAGAAAATTCCTAATACTTGGGGATTAGCCATTATATATGTACTACTATTTGTGAAAATTAAATGGGTGTCATTTTGCAACATATTTTTGGTACTTGCTTACTTAAAAAGTCATTTTTGGCACTTAAAAATGGAAAATCATATTTATGAAAATATTTTGGAAATTATTTTTTGGCACTTAAACAATGCACTTATAAGGTGGTCTACTAGTTTCTATCTATTTTTTTTAATAAAAACCTCCATAACTCATGTTTATAATTTTTTCCAGGTGGTAGGTCATATTTGGATGCAAAAGATGATAAAAACCTCCATAACCTTCATTTCTGTGAGTATTTTCCCAATTTTCTAAAACTATCAAGGTTTTTGTGATGCAAAAGATGATATTGATGTCATATTTGGATTCCTCTCATTTTTCTAATCGATTTAGGTATTTTATTTGTCAAATTTCGATTTATGGATTTAAAGATATGAATTATTCCATATTAAATGTAAAAAGTAAAAAAATGAAGTAAAATTCATTTTATTGTTATTTATTCGAAATATACTATTACATAATTATTCTTATTTTACTCAAACAAATTCTTAAAATTTAAACAATGAAAAGTGTAACATCATAACCGAAGGGTTAATATGATTGATAGGGTACTAATATCAGTAAGTTCTAATTTCTTATTTGAAAGCTAGTTTGGAAGGAACTCAAAAGTTAAGCGTGCTCGGGTTGGAGCAATCTGAGGATGGGTGACCGAACGGGAAGTTTGACTAAGTTAAGTAATTTGACCTGAGATTAAGTGTGTGGGTAATTGGAAAATTCTAAATCTGAAAAAAAGTTGGAAAATTCGAAATTGGAAAAAAAAACTGAAAAAAAAATTAATTTTTTTTTGAAAAAAATAATGTTGGAAAACAAAATGCCGACGGCATCTACGCCGACGCCGACGGCTAAAAAGTGTGCACACGTTTTGTACTTGGTATTGAAACAACATTTCTTAGAGGAACCACGAATCAAATGAACATGTAGTTACCACCAGGCTTATGAGATATATAGTTTTCGCTTACATGTGAAGACTTTTGAAATGGCTTCTTACATTTCTTTGGATGTGGCATGTTGCAGTCTGAACGAAAAGATAACAGTGTGTTTGCTATCCATATGTTTCATGCCAGATCCGGGACTTCACAAGAAAAGACAGAATTGATGGTTAAACATTGGTTAATCTGCATATATAGGCGAAAATTATATACATCGTATTGCTGTACACCACTCTACCATTGTGTATCTGTGTTTTGTTTGTATAAGGAAAAGGATAAACTCTCTACTTTCCTGTCAGAAGAAAAAGAAAAGATCGCTTCACAAAAATGCTTCCCGGATCACCCGTGCAAACACCCTTGATGACAACCGGCTCAAGACATCTGGTAGGATCTTCGACGAGATGCTCGGTAAAATAGGTAGGAGCTCTTGCACTAGAGACACGATATTCACGTCCTGCCATCAATAAAAGAATGTAATCAATATCTTCATCTTCCTTTTCGGAGAAAAATCAATTCATCTTGCCAAGCAAAAAAAGGCTGGAAAACAAGTGTTCAGCATGTATACCCCATTCACTGTTGGACTTGCTGTCCCAGCTGTTAAGAATTTGACGACCTTCTCGACATTGTTCAAGATGACCCTGTCTTCCTCTGTGATTGTAGGAAGCAACACACTGGACCTCACAGGAACCATACCGAAAACTGGGGTGGGATTTCTGATCCCAAAAGATGCGGCAACTTGTAGCAATTGCTCCCTTGAAACCGCGTCAATGGCTTTCACAACCTACACGATATCAAATAAGAGGATTCAATACAAAAGCACTTGAAAAGGTACATTTTCCTGCATTCGGGAAATTACTGCACCAAGTACAGTGACTACTCCTTAGATCATCGTCAACTGTTGTGACATGAGAGCTCACCTCGTCAAGGATGAACTCCCGGAAGAAGTCACCCTTGTCAGAGAGTAGAAAACCGAGAGCAGCCCGAGCTTGGATTGGGTTCTCAGGTTGCGATATGCCCATTGGAAATGCAGGAACTAAACCGGTACTAGGTTGGAATCCTATAGCACCCAGCCCAGCCATGTTACCCTTCATGTCCTCCCCACCACCACTCTTTGCTGCAGTAATGAAATTCTCAAAAGCTTGCATAACGTCAATGAACCTTTCTGCATCAAAAACACCAGCTTTGCCATATATTGTGTAACGCAAGGCACTCCTTAGTCGGGGCGATTCATCCGTTAGTAGCCGCTGCCATAGTCAACCAAAGACATGAATCAATGATAAGAAAACTTGACCTTTCATCACAATACGAATGCAAGAAGTTTTTCATATGAAATCAAATGAATATTTTAGTATCTACTTGCAGGTCCTGTGTTTTTTTATACATATAATACTTCAAATAGGGTCACTGCAAAGCATATAAATTTGTGGGGATTACATGAAGTTAAATCAAAGGTTGAGATGCTGACCTGTGCAATATATGGGTATGCTTCATCCACGATGGCAAATTCAGGGTCTCCTACCAAAGCTATACCCTCTAATACTCCAATGGCTCTAATAATCAAAGCAAAATACGGTGGAATTCTGAATGGATAATCAAATGTTATCTGTGCTAGATCCGCTGCCAACTCTTGGAAGTTAATATTCTTTGCACCGCCTCCTTCAAGTGCTTGATCAAAAACTTTAGCCAGTACAGGTAATATAGGATCCAAGTTAACTCCCTCGGAGATGAAACCAAGCTTCACAAAGTCCTTAACGATTGCATCATAATCGCGATGAATAAGGTGAGCTATTGCTTCAATCATACCATACTTTTGATCATCTGTCAGCTTTGTTACAAGCCCTGCAGACAAGAAGGTATATATTATTTATTTCCATGCGTACAGAAGGAGATGGAATCAAAATGCAAAAATAAAAGGGCTGATAAATATAAGAATAGAACAAATCACCAGCTGAAATTTAGTCAGCGCCTTTACCATATTCTAAAATATGTTTTTTTACTAAAAGGAATACACACAGGCTAACATATAATGATGAGATCCAAAGGTTTGCACTTGTCATGCTTAATTTAGTGTATGACTACTAGTAATGTGCAAGCATGTCATCGTACTACTAGTAAGTTAGATCAAATTCGTATGCCAGTTGCATCACCGCAACACAGAATGGACAAACATTTATCAGTTTTGTTTACCACTTGATGAGAAAGATATCATAATTGTACAGTTCTACACGAGAACTCGGAGAAGCATAGATTGGTCATGTTCTTGACTTACCAAAATCAAGAATTGCAAGCTTTCCATCTGGTGTCCTAATCATATTTCCAGGATGAGGGTCAGCATGGAAGAATCCAGTATCAAGCAACTGCAATACATAACATGGCCAAAAATTCCTTTGAGAAAATTATTCGAGTGAATAACATTTCTTCCCAACAGCAAGTGTGTGTGCAATCACGCAATTCAGAATAACATTAGTAAATGTACAGGAAGGAAGAGGTAAACAAACCTGCTTTAGATAGCATATAACTCCTACATTAACCAATGATCCAACGTCATCCTCAGTACTCTGTGATAGCTTCTCTCCGTCTACCCACCCTGTAGTAAGAACTTTTCTGGACGTGTACTTAGGGTATGTCTTTGGTACAACAACCTGGAAGATTGTTAAATAAACAAAATCATAAGTGAAAACCTTGACAGTGAAGCTAGCATGATTGTAACAATATTGAGCAAAATATTTCCAACAGCACAAAAATAAAGTCATACAGTACAACCATATCATTGCACTGCTTCTACTAAGCTACCGAAGGAATTACCTGTGGAAGATCTTCTCTCATCATTTCAGCAAAGCGGAGGCCATTCTCCCCTTCATTGACATAATCAAGTTCTTCGAAAAACCGGGCAGCCCATTCGTCCACTAGGCCAACAACATCAATGGAGACCTGGCAGCATTCAGTAATTTCAGCGTGAGTTAACGAAGATAGTCTTCTTCACATCATTTCTCACCAACGATCGACAGGGAAGTATTTTACTACCTGAGGAAATCTCCTGAGGACCAACCCCAGAGACCTAATGATGAATAGATCAATGGTGACAGTCTCAAGCACAAACGGTCTCTGCACTTTCACAGCTACCAGTTCCCCTGTTTCTATCAAGCGGCCCTTGTATACCTGTCCCAGAGATGCTGTGGCACGATATGGAATTAGTTCAGCTTTAACTGGTCAGTGCAGCAAAGCGCATGATACATTGATACCAAGATAGATTTCTAGTGTAATTACCTGCAGCAATGGGGGAGGAAGACAGCTCCGAGTATATTTCTTGCCATGGCTTGCCAAGCTCCTCTTCCAGCAGAGCCATCGCGATATCGTCTGGAAACGAAGGAACCTTATCGCACAGCTTCTGCAGCTCGGTCATGGCCGAAGGGGACAGGATATCCGGGCGGATACTCAGCGCCTGGCCGAGCTTAATGTAAGCAGGGCCTAAAGACGTGACGATCTCCCTCAGCTCGATCGCGCGCGCCACTTCGTTCTATCATCCCAAAAGAGAAGACGCAACGGTCAGTAGATGGACTGACATAGGCCACCCAAAGAAAATAGCAGCACAGCTTTTGTAGAGATTGGACAGTACTCAGCACCTCCTTGATTTTGTCGGTGATGAGGTCTGATATGATGCCGGAGATGAAACCGCCGGCTACGGACAAGAGCTGCACGGCGCGGGTGGCGACGGCCCCGGGGCGGCTGCCCCAGTACGCCGAGATGATCTCGGGGCTGTACACGAGTGGCAGCCCCTCGGTGTTGCTCACCTAGAACCAGATACAGAAAATTCAGAGGACAGCCTACAGCAGCCAAATTCAGATAGTTGGTAAATCATGGGGTGGAAGGGATCAATCGAGGGATGATGAGACCTCGACGAGTCGCATGGTGACGTCCTTGTCTGCGAACTGGTCGTCGCGGAGGTTGGAGCCGCGGAGGCCGCGCATGAGGGAGGCCAGCTGCTCGTCCTCCTCCATCTGCTTCCGCACCCGCTTGATCTCCTTGGACACGTCCCCGAACCTCTGTGTTCGTTCGTTCGTTCATTCACAGGCAGAGACAACACGCAGCGTCAGCGAACGGATCATCGTGGGAGGCAGGCAGAGGACGCCCGGCGGAGCGGAACAGAGCGAGCGGGGGCTTACGGTGGACGTGATGGCGCTGGCCCTTTGGCGGGGGGCCGGCGGCGGCGGCCTGGGCTCGGTGGCGACGGCGAGCACGCGGCGGAGGCGGCGCTGCCGGGAGCGGCGCGGGAGGGGAGAAACGAGCCCCGCGGCGCGCGCCCGGCCGAAGCCGCCGCAGTGCAGGAGGTGCGGCGCCGAGGGCGAGGCCGTCGCGGCCTCCATGGCAAGGCTCGAGGGTATCAGAGCGGCGTGTTGCGGAGGTGGACGGAGACTCCGAGACGGCGAGACGTAGAGGTAGGAAACGAGTAGCGTTGAGTAACTGAGGTACTCGAAAGAGTTCCAAGAGTTTAGCCGCGGAGGGCGAGCGCGAGGTGGAAGAGGCAGTCGTGGCTCCTCCACTCTTTGTGCTTTGGGGTGGAGGGGGAGTGGGTGGGCGCGGGCGCGTCCACGCGAGCGGGCGGCGCCTGTGGTGGCCTCTCACGGCCACGACGAACGCATGGACGGACGGTGCGGAGACTCGTGGCGCACTCCACCACTCACCCCGTCCCCGCCAGGGGTGCAGATTCTCTAACTTACTAACACTAAGTTAGACACTAACTTAGTCCTCAAAATTTGCATTTTTACGTTTCAAAAAATTAGGGAAAAAATCATAGGTGTAGATAGTGATAAGATCTACATGTGTGAAAAATTTCAACTCTAAATTCATCATATTGTGGGCTGGGCAAAAATGACAAATTGGTGTATCTGATTTCAATTTTTTGAACTGTGTACTGTTCACCACGCAGATACACCAATTTGACATTTTTGCCTAGCCCACAATACGACGAATTTAGAGTTGAAATTTTTCACACATGTAGATCTTATCACTATCTACACCTATGATTTTTTTTCTGATTTTTTGAAACGTAAAAATGCAAAATTTGAGGACTAAGTTAGTGTCTAACTTAGTGTTAGTAAGTTAGAGAATCTGCGCCCCCCCGCCAGCTGCTGCAACCCCCGCACGATGTGTCCGCACCGAAGCCGAACGTTCAGTTTCAGAGATCAAACCACAGCCCAACTAGCAGGGAGGCAGCTCAGTCCACTACAGCCCAAGAGAGGACTCTGATGTCTGATGTTACTTCATCAAAAAGAGAGATCAGGTTGCTTTCATGGAAATTCAGATGGTTACATCTCCACACAAATCCACAACAATGTAGTACTGGCCCTCCATGACCAGCTAATCAACCATGCTGTTCTCTTCTACTCTACACAGCCCGTTTAAACTTCATTTCTTCTCCAAACACAACAGCGTTACAGGTGATTTTCTTACAGGCGTGACGCATCACGCAGCCACCTACATTACTTCAGCAGACACCGGGGAGGGATAACGATTATTCACGCACACCACGGAAGCTCCGGAAGAAGAGTACTGCCATTGCGTTCTGGAACGCTTCTAGTAAAATACACTGAGCGCCGCTTCATCACGGTGTTCTCGCGCCGGGCATCATCCCGTCCTTGTCGATCGCCCGCTGCCTTGCCCGCTCCATCTTCCGCTTGCGCCACTCCTCCACAGCTGCACATGTTTTTGTTACAGAGGACAGGTCGTCAGGTTCTACAGACTCTACCAAGTGAGAGTTCAATAGAATTTGGATGCTCTGCGTCTTCTAACAAATGCGCAAAACAGTCTACGCCTTAAAGATCATAGAGCAAGAGTGTGCGGGAAGGACATGATAATTCATATGCAGATGTTGAAAAATAGAGTATCAGTTCCTGGAGAGAACAACCTGAATGTAGGCCTAATTTGCATCGGTCACTCATGTTTTCCTGTCTGTCTTGGCAGCGTTTAAAGACTAGGATGGAATGTTGGAGCCTAAGAGACCAACTTAGAATTACTGATACAACGGCTCAGTGTATTGCAAACACTGATTACAATGTTCCACTTAGCGAGTGTCATGATGAAGCGGTCCAAGATATATATACCCTCTCAAGTGTAATATGTGCAGATTCTGTTTGGTTGTCTATTGTACTGTGCAACTAGTCTTCCACTGCATGAAGTACAGTCTTATGCTGCTGCGGATCCAGCGCATCGGCAACTCAACAAGATTATTGTTTTAACTATGTGAGCTTGCACGACTGTTGAACCAAAATACAATAAACTTGACATGATAAACATTAAAAAAATATGGGTACAGACACAGACAGCAATAGAGTGGTATTTCTAAGAAGTTACTATGTAACCATGTATGAAAGCATCCAGGTTCAAACAATACGGATTACGGAGTTACTTCTGGCAACTTTATAGCATTCCCCTAAATATGCAGCGAGAAAAGAGACCGAGATGGATCAAATAACCTCTTTGGCTGCTGCCATCATTCCCTTGTCGTAAATCTTTCAGCCTATTTGATAAGTCAACAGCAGCCGTCTGCTTGGCATCCTCTTGTGTTGACATGCCACCCTCGCCATAAGCTTCTTGCTCGATTTCCTTCACCTATGTAACAACCAATGAGCGTTACCAATAGATGATTGTTTTCGTTGTCGGTTTGGCAACGCAATGAATATTCTTTCTTTCTTCATATCATGGGAAACGAAAGGAACAAAGTAAGAACGACTTACTCTCCTAATCAAATCCACAGGCTCCATAGCACGACGCAACTCTTCAGACTCCCATATATACCGTAGCTGAGCTGCCAAAGAGTAGCACCCGGTCTTTCCACTCAGTTGGGTTATCAAAAGAACACTGAAGTATATATTCTCTAATTTCTCCAAAGTAAGTTATAACCCATGAAATGGATCTGTAGTGCAAGAAAAAGGGGAAACCAGCTACATATACTGGGACTCAAAGCTCTCTGAGATTTGGAATGGAAAAGGAAAATTCTCAGTCACCTTGCTCACAACGAACAGACCTGCATTTTCCGCTCCTTGGTGCCACCCAAATATCATACCCTACTTGGCTACTTCGACTGAAGCAAAATGCTCACGGTATGGTTAGATTTACTTCGCTTGATAACCACTAAATCGTGCTAAATTTGGGCCAAATTAGACAAACATCTCGACCCAGGCGATTCAACGGCAGCGCGTATGTTTTAATCAGCTGGGGTAATGATCCCGTACCTGAATCGAACCGGTGGCTGCCGGGGAGCCGCGGCCAGGCCGAGAAGTGGTTGCGGAGGAGGAGGGCAACCGCGAGGACGTTGATGGCGCACAGTGCGAGGGTGGCGTTCTTGTACGACAGCCTCGAGCCCGCCGTCCCCGCCCTCCACGGCGCCTGGGTGTCCATCCCGTCGACGGCGTCGGCGGTGGCGCAGAGCTCGCCGGAGGAGAAAGACCCGATGAGGAAGACGAGGCCCACCCCCACCAACCGGAGAACGGCAGTTCGCTTTAGAATGCGGGTCACAGAACGGGCCGCAACCAAATTAAAACTGAGACCAGTGGGCCCAACAGGCCCATCCTTGTTGGGCCGCAGTTCCAACATTCCAACGCCCCCAAGGCCCCGACCCTACCCATCTCACCAGCCACTACCACCACTCGGCCTCCCCGTCTCTTCCCCCTCCGACCCCGACCCCGACTCCGACGACCACCACCGACGACGGCCACGATGCAGGCGGCGGCGTTGCGGCGCCACCTCCTCGGCCAGCACCACCTATCCCCCGCCTCTTCGGCCGCTATCTCCGCCTTCAGATCCGCCGCCCAGCCGGCGCTCGCTCCCCAAGGTACGCATCGGAGATCTTCCCGAGACCGCCCGCTATGCTCGCCGCACTTGAAATGGAGGGTGGATCTCACCGTTGGCTGTCTCTGATGCAGGGTTGGGCGGGGCGGATGGCGCGAGGTACATGTCCGCGAGGACGCCGGCGGTCAAGGGGGCGGGGCATCTCGTCCGCAAGGGCACCGGAGGGAGGTCGTCTGTGAGGTGAAAGCTTGACCATTTCTCTTCTAACCTCTGGTTGACTATGTTGGATATTTCAGTGTTGCTGGTGGTAGGTGTTTGATGCTGTAGGTTTGGCCTTCCCTGTGATTTCATCTCTGAGTGTTAGATTATGCTGATGTTTTGATCTCTTACTGTTGCGCTAGTAGAGAGCTGGATTCCTAGTTCTTCAGACCATGTAGCTTGCATATTGCATTTGCAACGTTTGTGTCTTATTGAGTCGTCTGAGTGATCGATGCCATGGCTACCTGTTATACCGTGCAACTGGACATCTAAAGTATTTAGTGATGGAAGGTTTCAAATAGCACTCCTAGGTTGCTTGTTCACGAACCTGTCTGAATTGGCGCCTCCTATCCTAACTTGTAGTCCAAGCTCTACCACTGCAACCATGTTGTGACATGTACACAGCGTGGCCTGACAATCTCTTAAGTGTGGTTTTAGTCAAGTTGAGCTGAATTAGTGTTTTGTAGCCTGTATTTGGTAAGGTGTCTGAATTGGCGTTTTGAACCTTTGCAAATTTGTGTCAACTATCGTTCGTCAATCTTCCCTACTACACCATTCATTTTCTTGCCCTGCATCTGGAAAACATGTGAATTTAGCACCTGGATTTGTAGCGTGTGGTGTGCAATGTGCTGATATTTTCTGATCCAACATGAGAGTCTTCTTAATAATTTGTTAAGTTGCCTTATCCTGGCAGTGTTGCATGTTATTTAGTCTAACATGAGAAACCATTGTGGCTTTTCTTGTCAGTGGAATTGTCGCTACGGTGTTTGGAGCTACTGGATTTCTCGGACGTTATGTCGTCCAACAACTTGGTGAGATGATAAGACTAGTGTTATATCGAATTAATTGTCGAGTGTGGAATAGGAGAATTACTCAAAATATTATTTTTATTCAGCAAAGATGGGATCACAGGTTCTTGTCCCATTCAGAGGTTGCGAAGATTCACACCGCCACCTGAAGTTAATGGGTGACTTGGGTCAGGTACAACAACTAACTAATAGTGTGTGTCATTAACCCATTTCATCTTTCCATCTGATGCATTCCCTTCTTTTTGGCAGATTGTTCCGATGAACTACAACCCAAGAGATGTGAATTCGATTAAAACTGCCGTGGCCAAGTCAAATGTGGTCATTAACCTCATTGGTATGTTTTTCTTGAGACATGTTACATTCATATTCAAATCTCAGTCTGATTGTGTCAACTCACTTTTGACAGGACGGGAGTATGAAACAAGAAACTATGGGTTTGAAGAAGTAAACCATCATATGGCCGAACAACTTGCAATGGTATGTCTTGTGTACACATCCATTTTTCTTCCTGCAGCATGCTTGCTATCCAACTATGTAGACTGTTGCTGCAAGGGCCGTTGTTTTAGGAGTAGATGCCTTTCAGCCATAGGGACCAACTTGAGTTCTCGTCCTCTGTACTCTGGCCTGCCTATCCTCGACCTGAGATTACATTCATCGGCTCACAACTGTTCTGCTGGTTTACTACATACGAGTGCTAACTTTATCTTTGCATTATCAGTCATACCTGTTAATTTCCAAACTGTACATGTTCAGATGACCTTGGCTTGGTTTCATCCAGCATGATCCAGACTCCAGAGCACAAGATATTCTAGCTTGCTGCTCTGGCACTAGACACTGTTAAATTCTACTTTCTGTAACGTACTGCTTTTTTCTGCAACATGCGTCACACATTAATATATAGTGACCAGCTAATGATAAGATGTTCTATTTTACACAGATATCCAAGGAGCACGGAGGTATCGTGAGATTTATCCAGGTTTCTGCTTTAGGGGCATCAGCCTCTTCGCCTTCTAGATTGCTTAAGGCAAAGGCTGCTGGAGAGGAATCTGTGTTGAAAGAATTTCCTGAAGTATGGATCTTTCTCAGTTTCGATAACTACAGTTTTCTTGTTTCTGTACTACCTGAAGTTAGCAGTTAAATATTTCTCATTGCAACGAATATTTTGTCTTTATCCATCAACAGGCTACAATCATGAGGCCTGCGACCCTGATTGGCACAGAAGATCGGATTTTGAACAGATGGGCTATGTATGCCAAAAATTGGGGTTTCCTCCCACTTTTTGGTGGTGGATCTACAAAGTAATTGTGTTTTCCTCTTTACTTCTATTATAATTCCTTGACTTCAGAATTCAACCTAGATTATGAAATGATGTGCTCCTATACTTCTTAGATGCTTTCTTCAGCAGCTGAATTACTTGATGCAACATTTTGCAGGATTCAGCCAGTTTATGTCGTGGATGTTGCTGCTGCCATTGTCAACTCCCTCAAAGATGATGGCACCAGCATGGGAAAGACCTATGAGCTCGGTGGACCAGATATTTACACTATTCGTGAGCTGGTAATAATCACACAACTGCTATGCAATAATAAATATTAAACGTGTATGCTAAGGTGATAATGTTGCTGGTCGTTACAGGCTGACTTGATGCATGAAACAGTACGCGAATGGCCAAGATACGTGAATCTTCCTTTTCCTATTGCAAGGGTACGGATATAGACAGCAGCATGCTGAAGTTTAAAAAAAAATGAGTATCAGGCGGCCTGCATATTGACCACTGCTGCTATTCTTGTTTTGCAGGCTATTGCTTCTCCTAGGGAAATGCTGCTTAACAAATTGCCTTTTCCTTTGCCAACTCCCTCAAATTTCAATCTTGATCAGATCAATGCACTCACTGTAGACAACTTAGTATCTGAAAATGGTAAGGATACTGCCCACAAGTAATATGGTGGTCTCATTTTCGTTACTCGTGGCATCGGCTCACATTGTTCCCTGAAACTTGATGCAGCTCTCACTTTCGCCGACCTGGAAATCAAGCCTCACAAGTTGAAGGGCTACCCAACAGAGTTCCTTGTCTGCTACCGGAAGGGCGGGCCATCTTTCGGTTCTACTGTCAGCGAGAAGATGGGGAGTGCGGATGTAGCCCCCCGTTTCTGAAGACGATGTAAAATTAAACGATCATCAAGTTGAAGATAAATTGGTTGTTGTATGTTTCCTTGTTATCTGCCACCGATGCTAGACACCTCGCCCCGGGACAGGACCAAATTTAATGCTAACGTTGGCCCCTGTCTTTGTTTCAGTTATCAATAAGAAACGGCATGGGTGTATTGTGAACTTTTTTTGGTTGGGAATGCAAGCTATAGATGCCATCGCTCATTTGGAATTATCTGAAGGTTTTGTTTGTTGTTAAATACTATAAATTGTTCAGATGTTTTACTAGCTCAATTGCTAAGATCTTGACAAAGCGGAAGTAAAGCGTAAAGAATGTAGTAGCACTACTGCGCAAGCGCACTGGTCGGACTAAAAGTCTAAATGAGCACCATAGTGGGGGACAAAAGTGAAAACTTACAATGGCACCCGAGCTACATGTAGCTCGGGATTTTTAAAAAACTGAAATCTGCATTTTTATGTGTCAAACAATTCGACCAAAAATATTAGGTGTAGATAATATTGAAATCTACAAGTGTGCAAATTTTCAATACAAAATTCAAATTAATTCAGGCTCTACAAATATTACAAATCTAGCAAAAATTTAAATGTTTGAATCTGTACACTATTCACAGACCCAGATCTGGAGATTTGTCATTTTTATGCAGGCTAAACTATAACGAATTTTTTATTGATATTTTGCACAGCGGTAGATGTCTATATTATCTACATCTAGGAAATTTTTCAGATTTTTTCGAAAGTTTTAAATCTCGGTTTTCAATTTTTCAAAAACCGAGCTTCATGGAGCTCGGGTTCCGAAACGCCGCACTTACCCACTCCTAGGCCTGCACCGCTGCCGACTGCAAGATCGTCGGAGAATGTACCATCCTCGCCAAATTATTGGATGACTTGCTAGTCTGAAGGCTGGTCATGTAATCTTTTCGCCGTTGTTTCGGTGGTTTTTTTTTTTTTTTTTTTGAAACGAGACAAATTTTCTACCTATTTCATTGATTAAGAAAAGGTTTAAAGAGTACAACACTGAGCCAAGAAATGACTCAATAATTACAAGCCTACTCTCGCGGTAGAATATTACTCAAGTGCTTATCCCCGGCGGCTCCCTCCCTATAAGGTGGCATAGCATCTAGTAGAAAGTTTTTTTTTTTGCGAGAAAAGCATCTAGTAGAAAGTTGACATGCGTCATCAACAGAAAACCGTTGCTGTTCATCTAACTCAGTCTGAAACAGTCAGAATCGTCCTGAAACAAGTGGATGCATGACGTGTTCAGACATTGAGAATGGGCAAAACTGAAGCTGCGATAGGTTAAGCTCGTGACACCGGCTGATGTCCTGGTCTTTTACACGCACAAGCTATGTTGCAGGAAACGTTTAGGAACCCAGCTTTTTTTTGCTGGCAGAAACCACACGGCCGGCACGGTTCAAACACAGACTTGCTTTTTCGTTAACAGTTCTTCACTAGATAGAGATCGTGAGGTTCTACAGACTACAGGCTACCAATTGTCCAATTGAGATAGAGACTGTTAGACATGTAGTATACCTTTGTATATGTATCCATACCATATGTAGTATAGGACTTGTAATTTGCGGAAATCCACTTTGGCTCCCGGGCTCATCTGCACCCGGGTGACTTTTCGATTTTTTTGAATTTTGAAAACGCTTCAAAAAAATCTGAAAAAAATTGTGCGGAAATATATTCATATATTCAATACTCGTGTAAATTTTCGACAGAAAATATCAATTTTTGCGTCCTGTGAAAAAAAGACAAATATCTGACAGACAAAATAGGTGAACAGTCCACTATTCAAAAAGACAGATTTGTCTTTTTTACACAGGGCGCAAAAATTGATATTTTTTGTCGAAATTTTACACGAGTGTTAAATACTTCAATATGTTCATGTACAATTTTTTTCAGAATTTTTAGAAGCATTTTCGTATTTTACAAAAATCGGAAACAAAACCGGGAGCAGATGAGCCCGGGAGCCAAAACGCCATCCTCAATTTGCGATAGGCCTCTCCCTTTGGAGCAGTGCCGGTTCCCCAAATTCCACCGTATTACATGGTATCAGAGCGAGTCGGTGCCTAAAACCCTAATCGGGTGCGCCGCCGCCGCCGATCCTTCCGCTTCCGCCGCCGCCATGTCGAGCTCGTCCTCGCAGACCGGTCTCGCCTCCGTCGGCTACCTTCCGGCGTCCCTTGCCGCGCTCCTCAACAGGCCCCTCGATCCCGCCGCCTTGACGGCTCCTGCGATCGGGACTGTGAGCGTCGGCTCACTTTTCTCCTACCCGTCGTCGGTTCCCTCGTCGGCTCCCTCGTCCGCAGCCACGACAGCGCTGCAAATCGCGACGCTCGCGGCTCCTTCGCCCTCAGCCACGATCGCGTCGCCGACCATCAGCTCATCGCCCGCACCGGTCGTCTCCGTGACGGCTACGTCGCCGGCAGCGCCCTCACCTACACCTGCAACGGATGTGTCCGGCTTGATCCCACCGCCATACCACTTTGGTAATCACATAACTATCAAGCTCTCGCCGGACAACTACATCTTTTGGCGTGCGCAGGTCCTTCCTCTCCTTCGGAGTCATTATCTGATGGGCTACGTCGACGGCTCTCTCCCCTGCCCTCCCGCGCTGGTGGATGGCGTGCACGGACCGGTCGTCAACCCGGCTCACCGTGTTTGGACAGGGCAAGACCAAGCCAACCTCTCCTCGATCCAAGGGTCGCTCACGCCGGAGGTGGCCGGGATGGTCGTCTTCACCAAAACCTCTCACGAGGCCTGGTCCATCCTCGAGACCACGTTCTTGTCCCAGTCCCAGGCGCGCGCCAACGCTCTCCGTCGTCAACTTGGCGAGTGTGAGAAGCTTGACCTGTCCGTCACCGACTACTACAACAAGGTCAAGGCGCTTGCGGACACGCTGACATCCATTGGTCAGCCCCTTCGCGACTCCGAGCTTACCTCCTACATCGTCAATGGCCTCGACGAGGAGTACGACGGTCTGTTGGAGGTGGTGAACGAGCGTGCCAACACCTCGCCGATGCCCCCACACGAGCTCTTCTCGCGCCTTTTACTCACCGAGCAGCGCGTGGATGCTCGTCCTGGGCGACGGGAGATTGGAGGCCATGACGCCTCCGCCCATGTGGCAAATCGAGGGGGTGCACGGCCCCCTCCTTCGGCGCCCTACACTTCTTCAGGAAGACGGCGCCCTCACCACCTGCCCCTGACCACTCTGGCGGACGCCCCAAGCGCATCTGTCAGCTGTGTGGTCGGGAGGGGCATGTATCTGCCAAGTGTCATCGGCGTTTTCAGCGCAGTTTCCTCGGGCTCGGCAATGACGGCAAGGACACTCGTAACAATGCTCGTCAAGCCGCTATGGCCGATCGTCCTGCGCCTCCACCTTAGCAAGGGCAAACGCAGGCGTATGTTGATCCCCACTGGTACATGGACACTGGCGCCACCGATCACCTGACGAGCGAGTTGGGCAAGCTCCATACTCGTGATGTCTACACCGGCTCCGATAAGGTTCACACCGCCAATGGGGCAGGTATGCGCATCTCCCATATTGGTCAAGCATCCCTTCGTACTAGACATGCTGATAGGAATCTCCATCTCCACAATGTTCTTCGAGTACCATCTGTGACACGTAGTCTTCTTTCAGTTCCTAAACTCACTTATGATAATAATGTGTTTTGTGAATTTCACCCTTTTGATCTCTTTGTTAAGGATCGGGTCACGAGGGACGTTCTTCTTAGCGGGCGCCTATGTCAAGGTCTCTATCGTGTGGATTCGCCTGTTGTCTCTCGGGTCTTCAGTGGAGTTCACACTTCGTCGTCACAGTGGCATGCTCGCTTGGGTCATCCTGCCAGTCCCATTGTTCGTCATATTCTCCATCGTCATGAGCTTCCTAGTTTGTCTAGCAATAAAGATTTAGCAGTGTGTGATGCTTGTCAGCGGGGAAAGAGCCATCAACAACCTTTTTCCTTGTCTAGTCGTGAAGTTAAGAGTCCTCTAGAACTTGTGTTTTCAGATGTTTGGGGTCATGCTCAGACCTCTGTTAGTGGTAAAAAATATTATGTCAGTTTCATTGATGCTTGCAGTCGCTTTACTTGGTTATATCTCATTAAGCGCAAATCTGATGTGTTTAATGTTTTCATACAATTCCATATGCATGTTGAACGTCTTCTCAAGCATAAAATTATCCATGTTCAGTCAGATTGGGGTGGCGAGTATTGCAACCTTAACACTTTTTTCCAGAAGCTTGGGATTTCGCATCGTTTAACATGTCCTCATACACATCAGCAGAATGGCTCTGCTGAACGTAAGCATCGGCATATTGTTGAAACTGGTCTTACTCTCCTCGCACATGCATCTGTTCCTTTTAGATTCTGGAGTGATGCCTTCTCCACTGCTTGTTTTCTCATCAATCGTACTCCCACTCGTGTTTTAGACATGAAGACACCAATTGAAATCCTTCTACATGAACTACCTGACTACACTTTCTTTAAAGTTTTTGGGTGCGCCTGTTGGCCTCACTTGCGTCCCTATAACAAACGGAAGTTAGAGTTTCGGTCCAAGAAGTGTGTCTTTCTTGGTTATAGTTCCCTTCACAAAGGTTATAAATGTCTCCATGTTCCTACGAATCGTATCTATATATCCAGGGATGTTGTGTTTGATGAGCACGTGTTTCCGTTTTCCAGTCTACCGTCGTCCACCGATGAGTCTCCACACTTGCATTCCTCTCCCATTTCTGCTGACCAATTTGATGATGCTGCATACTCCCCTATGTTGTTGCCTAATCATGGTGCAGGAAACGGTCGTGGTGCTCGACTGGAACTCTTGGACGAACCTGCTGATGCTTCCTCCTCGTCGACACCCCCTGTTCACGTCGAGCATATGGCCTCGTCGCATGGCCTTGACCATCGCGCCCTTGCACGTGCGGATGAGCGCGTCCACGTCGATCACGAGGACCATCTCATGGCCTTGATTGGAGTGCCCATGCACAGGTCGATCCGCCTTCGCCGCGGGTTCCCGTCGATCATGCGGAGGCACCGCTGCATGGCCTCGATCCGAGCGCCCATGCACACGCTCACGTCGATCCGCCCGTCGTGACTCCGACTGAGCCATCATCGCCTGGCTTGTCGCCTACCGCTGCCTCGGCTCCTCCGACGCCTGCTCCATCGCCGGCCTCGTCTGGTGGTTCCATACCGCCATCATCGCCTAGCCCTTCGCCGGCTGCTACATCGACGGTTCCTGCTCCAGCTGCTCCTGTTCCTTCACGTCCTCATACACGCAGCCGCAGTGGTATTGTTTGCCCTAAGAAAAGGACGGATGGCACGGTTGCCTGGTATGCTGCTTGTCTGGCTGCTGCTGTTGCTGCTGATCCGTCTACTGAGCCTCGCAATTATCAGGCTGCCATGAGCGTTCCACACTGGCGAGAGGCTATGGAGCTGGAGTATAATGCATTGCTTCGCAATGAGACCTGGACCCTTGTTCCTCCACCATCTCGTGTGAATGTTATTGATTCCAAGTGGGTGTTCAAAGTGAAGAAGCATGCTGACGGGTCTATTGAGCGCTATAAGGCGCGTCTTGTTGCCAGGGGGTTTCGCCAGCGTTATGGTCTTGATTATGAAGATACCTTCAGCCCTGTGATCAAGCCCACTACCATCCGACTTCTTCTTTCACTTGCAGTCACTAGAGGATGGTCTATGCGACAACTGGATGTGCAGAATGCTGTCGCCTCACCAAAGCACTTTATGGTCTGAAGCAAGCTCCTCGTGCCTGGCATGCTCGCCTTGCGACGGCTCTTCGTGCTCATGGTTTTGTGCCTTCGACAGCAGATTCCTCCCTGTTTCTACTTCAGAAGCGTACGGTAACTATGTATTTTCTGGTGTATGTTGATGACATCATCTTGATCAGCTCCTCCTCGCCTACTACGGACAAGCTTGTTACTTCTCTGGGTACTGATTTTGCGGTCAAGGACCTTGGTCAGCTTCATTTTTTCCTTGGGTTGGAGGTTCTTCATCGTGACCGTGGTTTGATCATGATGCAAAAGAAGTATTCTTTGGACCTGCTTAGTCGTGCTGGGATGCTCAAGTGCAAGTCTGCTGCCACTCCTATGTCATCTATTGACAAGATCACTGCTGTTGATGGTGTGCTCTTGTCTTCTGCGGATGCAACGGAGTACCGAAGCATTGTTGGTGGCCTTCAGTACTTGACCATCACCCGTCCTGATATTTCCTATGCCGTTAACAGAGTTTGTCAGTATCTTCATGAGCCTCGCGACACACACTGGTCTGCTGTCAAGCGTATACTTCGCTATGTCAGTCATACTGTGTCTTATGGTCTCCACATTCGGCCAACCCCCTCTGGGGTGCTCTCGGCTTACTCTGATGCGGACTGGGCTGGTAGTCCAGATGACAGGCGATCCACGGGGGGCTATGCTGTATTCTTTGGCTCTAATCTGATCGCCTGGAGTGCACGAAAACAGGCTACAGTATCTCGCAGCAGCACTGAGGCAGAGTACAAGGCTGTTGCTAATGCCACTGCTGAGCTTATTTGGGTGCAGTCCTTGATTCAGGAGTTGGGTATTCCCCAACCAAGACCCCCTATACTTTGGTGTGACAACATCGGCGCTACATACCTCTCAGCAAATCCGGTATTCCATGCCCGAACGAAACACATCGAAGTTGACTATCATTTTGTAAGGGAACGCGTTGCACAAAGGTTAGTACAAATCAAGTTCATCTCCTCTAAGGACCAACTTGCAGACATCTTCACAAAGCCGTTACCTCTACCACAGTTTGAGGCATGTCGGCGCAATCTTACTCTTCTTGATTCTCTACGAAGTGGCTAAGATTGAGGGAGGGTGTTAGACATACAGTATACCTTTGTATATGTATCCATACCATATGTAGTATAGGACTTGTATTTGTATCTTCTATACCATTATATATATGAGATAGGCCTCTCCCTTTGGAGCAGTGCCGGTTCCCCAAATTCCACCGTATTACAGAGACCCATTCGGCTGCTCTTTAGACATATGCGCCTGTAGGAAAACGAAATATTGACAATCTTGATACTACTTTTGAGACTCCTCGCCCAGCGGCAGCAGGGGCTCGCACTTGGAGGACTCGGCTCGCTCCTACCACCGTACCGCGACCTGCCTCCCATCGCCAAGGCCTGCAATCGATGGTCCGTCGCGACGCTTCACCGGCGGCGTTCGACAACCTGGATGACTCGATCGCTGGAAGAAGAAGAAGAAGAAGAAGAAGAAGAAGAAGGGGCGCCATGGGAGGTGCCCAAGATCAAGCAGGAGCAAGCGTGCCCGTGGTCGCCGCGGTGCGAAGAATGTGTGTCATCGCGAAAGCCGCGCCCCGCACGCGACACTGGTGCCTCTGCCCACTGGCGGACCTTAGTGGAGGACAAAAGGGGCCATGGCCCCCCCCCCCCCCCCCCAACTCAATTACAATTTGCATAATACTACTTAGTATTTATAATTTTTTACCATACAAAATTTCAAATTAACCCCCTCAGCTGCCATCTAATATCATTTTGACTCTCCTACGATGTTGGTCAAGGTCCGCCACTGCCTCTGCCTACTGCCTAGGCCGAGTTGGAGGGCCTCTGCCTCCTCTGCACGAAGCCCAGCCACAGCGCCGCCTGTCGGGTCTAGACGTGTGAGGATCTGCAAGGCACGCTCGATGAACTGAAAGACTCACGTGTTGAAAGCGTCTCCACCATTTATTCTATCGCCACAGGAAGTGCAGCGCATATCGTGCCGATTCAGGCTGTTTCTGACCCTATGCAGGGTGAGCACACCACGGTGCAGCAGCTGCGTTTCTGTCCGCCGGTGTGCCTCTGCAGTGCTGCCGGGAGGAGGGCCACATGTCGCGACCTACCCCGATTGACCCTGCAGACGAGCCCGCACGGAAGAGGACGACGACCGGCAACAAGGTGGTGGTGACCGCGAAAGCGGGCGCCCTGCTGCACGTGCGCCAACACACAGAGCATGCTCGTGCTCGGGTCCGTGCCGGCACAATATGGACATACATAAACCCTCTTTTCTATAAAATGTATCGAAGCACAATATTTTTTGCATTTTCGCGAGAGAGAAAAAACAGAGAACAATCTTGACGATCTCTTGCTCTGCTCTTTTCGGAGAGCTGATGCGGTGCGAGCGAGCGATCACACGTCATCTTGTAGCCTGTAAAACTACAGTATCTCTTTGAAGTATTGATTCAGGTGGGCAGGCATGTACAATGGCGTGACATCAGCCTTCTCTTAGCGTTGACACGTAGGATATTTATCTAGTTGGCGGAGAGAGAATGAAGAAAGGGGGAGGTTGCCTTCCCTTAGCTAAGAGATGATCTCTTACGAAATAAGGGAAGGCTAATTTCACCATTGTATCATTTGTCTTCACTTAGAAATACAATTTCCTACTGAAATATAATTAATTTTCATTAATTGCTAGGGATGGCAATAAGAGATAATGCATTGTACAACTTATAATTTTGCCTTCTCTAAATAACGTGGACGGCTAAGAGAAGGCGCGTCTTCTCTACCATTGCACATGCCCTAACGCTCCACGCTGGAGTGTGGCTTGCTCGGGCAGCAGAGTTTGAGTCTACCGTTTTGTGGGTTAATGAGATCCCGGATCTGATCCGGACAATCATTTGTACTGAACTTGTTTATGAAAATTAGTAAAGCGCCTGTTTCCCTGTCAAAAAAAAAAACAGCCACGTAATACTTTTGTTTAGGTGGAAGGCTCATTAAATGAGAAAAAAGAGAGAACCGTTTCTTATTTTAGAACCGGCTCTAGACATGCAAAACGAGGCAAGGCATTAATCTCTTCCAATTAACGGGCTTCTCTGGTTGTCCTGACATAATACGATAGACAAGTGGAAGGGAACGAATTAAATAATGACGAATATTTAGGAAACGGTGGATTTCTCGTGATGACATGGAATGCATTGGATACGACTTGCCGCTTCCCATTAGGGCATGTACAATGGTAAGGAAGATGGGTCTTCTCTTAGACCTCCACGTCACTTGGAGAAGGCAATAAATATCGGTCGTACAATGTGTTATCTCTTATTATCATCTGTAGCAATTAATGAGAATTAACTAAATTTAGTATGAAATTGCCTTAATAAGAGAAGGCATGTGGTACAATGGACAAAATAACCTTCTCTTAATATTTAAGCGATCATCTCTTAGCTAAGGGAAGACAACCCTCTCTTCTCTCATTCTCTCTCCTCCAACTAAGCAAAAATCCAACGTGGCATCTCTAAGAGAAGGCTGACATCACCCCATTGTACATACCCTTACGGACGGCTTAAATTTGAATCGGTATCTCACTTTGGCTCAATACGGCCATCAGAATGATTTGGCATGTATATTTTGCTTAGCTGACATATGATTGACCACTTTGGCCGCCACGTTCCACTAATTAATTAGCCTATGGGACAAACAATTTTAACAAATAACATTGATCCTACCTATCAGCTAGAGAAATAAATAAATTTGTACTATTAAATTGGGATCGGTCTGGTACGGGTGTGGTGCATTGTGGCCGTTTTGCATTTAAGCCCCTCTAAAATATGTAAATCAAACCCGCAGTACAACAAAAGCACGCTCCAACTATTCGGCACATTTGCAATGGTCGCGGAGAGCTGGCCGACGGGGATTGGATCACCGGCCAGCGCCGACGAGCCCGGCCTCCGCCGCGCGTCCCCTCCTCCCCATCTTCCCCATCGACGATGAGCGGGACCTCAACCCGGTGACCCTGCCTCCCTCCGTCCCGCGCACCCCTCCTCCCCATCTTCCCCATCGACGGTGAGTGGTACCTCAACCCCGACGACCCCGCCTCCCTCCGTCCTCCTCTGGCCAGCTCGATTTCTCGTGGGTGGCACCTAACCGCCAGGATCTACGCCGTGTACGTGCTCACCGCTATGGGAAGCGACGGTGCCAGGACAGGACACGCCCTCGCCGCGTATTTGATGGGATCCGGCCAAGAACTGATTGGTAGTGGGTGAGGAGAGGAGAACGGAGGGGATGGGGGCGGGGCGGAGCCAATGGAGTAGCCCGTGACGGTCGATGCTGTAGTTAATTGATGTGTCACTTCCTCCGCCGTTCCCCTGTGTGTTTGATGCGTTTGAACAACGAATTCTTGGTGCTGTTGTAGGACGGGAGCGGGGAGCTGCCGCGCGCCATGGGCGTGGAGCTAGATATGCGTCTCGACTCTCGAATTTGTTCCATCCTCCTGCAGTCCTGGTCTCGTGCGAGTAGCTGAGGCACTGCTACGGTCGCCGGGGTTGAGGTACCACTCACCATCGATGGGGAAGATGGGGAGGAGGGGACACGCGGGACGGAGGGAGGCAGGTCGCTGGGGTTGAGGTCCTGCTCACCGTCGATGGGGAATATGGGGAGGAGGGGATGCGCGGCGGAGGTCGGGCTCGTCGGCGCTGGCCGGTGATCCAATCCCCGTCGGCCAGCTCTCCGCGACCATTGCAAATGTGCCGAATAGTTGGACGTGCTTTTGTTGTACTGCGGGTTTGATTTACAGATTTCAGAGGGGCTTAAATGCAAAACGGCCACGACACACCACACCCATACCATAACCGATCCCAATTTAATAGTAGATATTCTTTGGTTCTCTTAATTAAGCCTGCGCGCCACTGAAGTTCTGTGTGGTCGGATTCATTCAACAGAAATGATTTGGAAACTCATATAATGCTTTGTCGACGTGTGTACCGCATTATTTATATTCTCATACACAAAGCAAACTAAAGACGGTTGCACTTTCAAAGTATCAATAGATCCTCGCAAAAAAGAAATATCAATCGATTTGTGATTTTTTTTAGGGAAATCGATTTGTGATTTGTGCAAGCATGTAGCAAGCCGACCGGGTTACCTGGCGAGGAGTATATATCTCTCCATGATATGATCAATGCATATTCATGCAAAAATCATAGTCGTTATCGGTCTAGCTAGCTTACCTTAAATATCTTGTAGCTTTACACATACTAGTTGAATTTGGCGTGGCGTCACGCCACGCCTTTGGTGATTTTTTTTTAGAATATTTTTTTTTTGTTCAACAAAATGTTGACTAAATTATAATGTTCAAACTTTTTCTTTTAATGAATAAGTAGCATTTTTTGTGAGCATTTTTGATAAATTTTCTATAATGTTCAAATATTTAGTACGGTGAAATGGTCAAACATGTTTGTATTTCAGCGGGAGTATTTAATTCAAATTAGAGAAGATGCATTAGAATTACTTACAAATAGTGACAACATTTGAATTCAAATTAGGGAAGGTGCATTTAAATTACATGCAAATAGTGACAACATTTGAATATTCCAAAAAAAAATTCCTTTAGCATACGCCGCGCCCGCTGTATTTTAAAATGTCCCAATTTGTCGAGATTTGTCATCTATTTTATCGAAAATTTCACTAAATTGTTTCTTTAAATTTTGACTAATTGGGAAATGTCAAAATCCTTTGGAATTTGTCGTCTATTTTCTCTAAATTTTCACTAATTTGGAAGTGTTCAATTTTTTTTTGGTTTTTTAGTTTTTTGCCATAAGTAGGCTACATATTTTATGTACTTTGGAAATCTTGAAATTCGTTGGAAATTGGTGTTGATTTTATCCAAATTTCCAATAATTTAGAATATCTTTTTGTTTGTTTGTTGGCCATCAATGGGTTGCAATTTTTGTTTATAAGAATTCCGATGCAATTTCCGTTTATCTTTTTCGATTTGTAGATTTGAAGGTGCTGATATTAGGACATTTATATTTTTTTTGGATATTGTTTAGAGAAATTGGATCGGCATTTGAAAATTTTAAATTTTCAAATTTGAGTTGCGATGATATGTCATAAATAGTTGCGATGATATGCGATGAAATGTTTAATTTGAGTCTAAAATTACAGGAAACGTATTGTCTGAGCATTTACTAATTTCAACTCCACATAATTAGAGGAAGTGCATTTGGTTTGTTTCCAAATCTTGACCAATTCTAAATATTGAAACATGTTTGTTTTTTAGACATAAATCATGTTTGTATTTTTTCCAAAAGTAGTTGGCATTCATTTTTCTGAGCAGGTTGACATATTATGGAGTATCTATTTTTTTCACCATTTTGAAATTTTCAAATATGTTTCTATATTTCAGTAACATTTAATTTAAGTCTGTAATGTGTGGAAATACGCATTTATTCAATTGAATCCCATATTTAGAGAAAGTTCATTTAGGTTGTAGCAAAATGTTTACGAAAGTGGAATGTTAAATTTAAGTCTATTATTAGAGGGAATGCACTATATGACCATTTAGTAAATAGAACTTTACATAATTAGAGGTTATGCATTTGTTTTTTTCCAAATATTTGCCATCTGCAAATGTTCAAATATATATTTTTTTTTGCTAATTGAGACGTTTTGTTCATATAGTCTGGAGTATTTCCAATTTTTAAGCAAATTGGAATGTTTGGGAATTATTTGTTTTTTTATTATTTTTTTAAAGTAAGTCTATAATGAGTGGAAAATCCTACATCTATTCAACTTGAATTTTGCAGGTTTTTTTAATTCAAGTCCACACAATTGTCCATATAGTTGGAGTGAGTGCATTCCTTTTTTTTCAAATTATTTGGTGAAATAAAATGTTTACATATGTTTGGGATTTGTCATAATGAGTTAGCATTTTTTTGTGTGATCATTTTGAGTTGTTGCTCATATTGTTCCGGTGGGAAAATTTGGTTTTTTTGAGTTTGTATCATTTTTCCTTTTTTTTTGCAATTTGGATAAAATAGGTGATAAAGTAGGTGGGGCCCACCTGTTGGAAAATATGCTACTTTTCCCGGAAAATATGCTTTTTTTTGGAAATTTCCAATTCTAAATATTCAAACATGTTTGTTTTTTAGACATAAATCATGTTTGTATTTTTCCCATAAGTAGTTGGCATTCATTTTTTCTGAGCAGGTTGACATATTATAGAGTCTACAATTTTTTTTTACCATTTTGAAATTTTCAAATATGTTTCTATATTTCAGTAACAGTTAATGTAATGAGTGGAAATGCGCATTTATTTAATTGAATTCCATATTTAGAGAAAGTTCATTTAGGTTGTAGCAAAATGTTTACGAAATTGGAATGTTAAATTTAAGTCTATTATTAGAGGGTATGCACTATATGACCATTTAGTAAATAGAACTTTACATAATTAGAGGTTATGCATTTTTTCCCCAAATATTTGCCATCTGGAAATGTTCAAATATGTGTTTTTTGAAGGTATTTATACTTATTGAATTCAATTTGAAAGGAAGCCACAATTACACAATTAGAGCAAATGAATTTGCATTTTCTCGAAATATTCATGTACTCAAACGTTTTTTTAAATGCAATGTCTATATTGATTTTTCTGCAAATTTGTGGAATTTGGTCTCATTTGATTTGGAAATGAAGATAATCAAATATTTTTTATTAAGTGCGGTGGGTATGTTGATTTTGAAATCCATACCTTCTAAAGTGTCATAAAAGTGACAAATGGGCCTTCGTGTATAATTTAAAATTTTCAGTATTTCAAATAAGTTGGAGAAGGTCCAAAAA
This sequence comes from Puccinellia tenuiflora, assembly GCA_012064385.1. Classification (NCBI taxonomy): domain Eukaryota; kingdom Viridiplantae; phylum Streptophyta; class Magnoliopsida; order Poales; family Poaceae; genus Puccinellia; species Puccinellia tenuiflora. The sequence goes on from QRDG01000494.1 coordinate 277,745, forward strand.
AATTTGAAATAACTATTTTAATTTCTACATATTGTTAGAACTTGGCCTGAATTTATTTGAAGTTGTGTTTGGGAATTTGCAAAAGTTTTAAGAAAATAGGGAAAACAAAACAGAAAAGGAGGGTGGGAAAAAAAGGTTTTGTCATTTTTGTGAGTATCGTGGTGTAAATAATTAAATTCTAGAAATGTGCATATTTAAAAGGTTTTTGGTTTCTAATATGTTCAATTTTTGAAGGTATTTATACTTATTGAATTCAATTTGAAAGGAAGCCACAATTACACAATTAGAGCAAATGAATTTGCATTTTCTCGAAATATTCATGTACTCAAACATTTTATGTGTTTTTTTAAGGTATTTATACTTATTGAATTCAATTTGAAAGGAAGCCACAATTACACAATTAGAGCAAATGAATTTGCATTTTCTCGAAATATTCATGTACTCAAACGTTTTTTTTAAATGCAATGTCTATATTGATTTTTCTGCAAATTTGTGGAATTTGGTCTCATTTGATTTGGAAATGAAGATAATCGAATATTTTTTATTAAGTGTGGTGGGTATGTTGATTTTGAAATACATACCTTCTAAAGTGTCATAAAAGTGACAAATGAGCCTTCATGTATAATTTAAAATTTTCAGTATTTCAAATAAGTTGGAAAAGGTCCAAAAGCATTTGAAATAACTATTTTAATTTTTACATATTGTTAGAACTTGGCCTGAATTTATTTGAAGTTGTATTTGGGAATTTGCAAAAGTTTTAAGAAAATAGGAAAAACAAAACAGAAAAGGAGGGTGAAAAAAAACACCAACGGCGTGGCGTGACCTTTTCCAACTTATTTGAAATACTGAAAATTTTAAGTTTTCTGAAATTGTCTAAATATCGTTAAATAGCATCTATGAAATGTTTTAAGTTATGCAAAGCATTTTTTTAATATTGTTTTTCTGATTCAATTATATTTATCTGGAAAGTAAGATCTAAAAATAATTTAGAAAAGGTTCGATGGCATATGGAATGACTATTTTGATGTTTACATTTTTTTTAAAAAAAATCAAACTTTGTGTTCCGGTTTAGTTATATTTATTTAGAAATTAAGGTTTTAAATATTTTTGAGAAGGTCCCGGAGAATTTGAAATGGCTATTTTGATTTTTTAGATTTTTTTCCAGATAAATATAATTGAATCTAGAAATAGAAAAGCAGGGAAAAAGAAAGAAAAAAAGGGCCGACGCAGGAGGCCAGCAAGCAGGCCGTCCCAGCAACCGGTCCAGTGCCAGCCCAGGCCCACCGTGACGTGGCGATGATGTCACAGTGGCCGGAGATGCGGCGGCGACGCGGACGCCGGCGGCGAAGCACGGCAACGTGGGACGCGTGCGTGGGTGCGTTGGGTTCGCGCGGAAACAGGGCGTCCGGATTTGGCGGCGCCGCCGCCTGTAGGTCGCCGGAGCGGCGGCGGCGGCGTGCGGACGCGGTGGAGGAAGCAGTGGCACGGCGGCGGAGATTCCGGCGACGGTGTGGCGTCTCGGCACGCGAAACTCGGCGAGGGGGGAGAGGTGACGATGGGGCACCCCGCCGTGAGCATCGATCCGGGCAAGGAGGTGCGGTGCGGCGAGGGCGCGCGTCGGCGGCAGCGCGGCGGTCAGCCGTCGCGCAAGAGAGAGAGAGAGGGAGGGAGGGGGGCTCTGCAGGATTTTTTACAGAAAAGTCCGCGTGTTTTTTGGAAATCGCAATTCGGTCCCTCGCCTCGCGTTTCCGCAGACTGTGGGTTTGATTTTCGTTTTCTGGAGGGGTCTTTTTGCAAAAGCGTCATGGGGGGTGCGCGCGGGCCATCGGATCGCCAGCGGACGGCGCGTATCGCTCGGGCACTGTAGTACTGTAGTAACTATAGTAGGCACTGTTCCTTAGAACAGTACGCGAACGCAAAGGGAACGCCAAAGGTTCCGTCTTTAATATATAGAGAGATGCTGATATGCATGTCCACAACGACCTGTGGTAAATAATGCAGGCAGCAAAGCATATTCTAGCATATTTTATATTAAACGAATATTGCTTCAACCATTATTTATTACCGCACCATATCGGCTCAAGATTACCCCAAGTCGGTTCGGAGTTGATGACCTACTCGGTTAAGTCTAAATCTCCATGCCTTGTGTGCCAGGTCATTCCACCATCTTCTATCCAAGCTTCTGCTGGATCCAGCTTGGTCTCAAGTCGTCCCACCTGGTTTTCTGCAAAGCCCACCATAGGGAGGCAGCCATATGCGGGTCATGTGCCACCCTGGTACAGTGATCCGTCTCGACTCCATGGACATACCTTAGATATTCCCTCGTTGTCAGTATTATCTGTATAATAAGGAGTCGTATTTCATAACATGTGTCTAAACCAATGTACATGCCTTAAAACTAGCTCCATTATTAGGAAGCCAGAGTCGGTTTTTTTATTAATAAACCGTATAGACGCTTGTATAAGCATCTTGAGAGCATTTTGACAGCAAACTGATCATCATATGTCACATATTTCATCACATTTAAATTGCAGGTTCATCAAATACACATTTAACTAACAAACTTCTATAAATCTAATGAGTTGTCGGTATATAAAACATGTCGCTTTCTTGGTTAATTACATCAAAACACTGTGGAGGTACTTACTACTTTAGGGGGGTGATGTTTTGGCACCGGAAGCATATGCTCCCGGTTTTAAAATATTTTTTAAACACATTTTGTAATGTCAAAAATCGAATAAACAGTGGCACGCGTACGTCTTGACATTCTATATGCCGACAAAGTCGTTTCACGGAAAAACGATATTTTTTGTGTCGTGTGTAAAAAAATAAAATCCCATGCTAAGAAGAAACTTTCCATGAGACATGTTTTTGTCTTTTTTACATAAGCAACAAAAATGTCGGTTTTTCGATAAATTTGACGTGGTCACAAAGATTGTCGAGACGTACGCGACGAAAAATATTCAGAATTTTTCAACAATTTTTCTCTGTGGCGGGAGCATATGCAAACATGTGCCGAAGTGAATTTCCGTTAGTTTAGTACGTGTTACGTCCAAGATATCTTTTGATGAAGGGTTGCAACTAGCTTTCTTCTCATACTATAAATGTTTATACATTTGCATAAAGAGGCAGCCCGATGCCGCCTTTTTGTATACGACCTGATATGAAAAAGTCTGAACTCATGGTATCTAGCCTGCTACGTAGCATACATACAACCGGTGAATGTAGGCAGGTAGCTGTAGATATGTCCATGCGTGCATGTGTACACATACGCATGAATCCTACCTGATCCTCTCGAATGTTGGGAATAATAATAAGCGGGTGAAAGATATAGGGAAGAGCCGGATAACATTGCCGATAAGAACTGCTACGTGGTGTTCCTACTTTTTTTCAGTCGAATCAAATCCATGAATTGTCTGAACCATAATAATATGTGCAACTTGACAGTCGACCAGTTGACACAGATACACCAATACGTGGACGTCCTGGATCCTGTGCATACATACATTCGCATCTACGTAACTTTTTTTCCGTCAGAATACTTTGGTCAACGACACCTACTCCACGTAACCCTGCACTGCTAGATTCGATGTACTTTTCCTTTCGTCGGGTGATGTCTGTAAATTTATATGGAATTTCAATCAAAAAATTAAATCTGTCAAAACAATAATACTCGTATGAGGTAAAAATTCTAGTGCTAGGTAACAGTAAATAGTAAAGTTATGGGTACCTTCTTTTCAACGAAAGGCTCGAGAGGAGCCCTGGTTTAAATTAATAAACCAATACCGGACGGGATTCACAAGTCATGCATAACATAACTAGACAAAGTCTCAACAAGATGAGAAGGCAAACAAACAACAAATTGTAAGCAACTACGAAGTCCAAGCTAGTCTACTGTTTAGTCTGTTTGCTTATCTCGGAGAGAACCTAAGAGAGTCCGGATCTTGTCAATCGCGACCCTAACATCCTGCTCTTTCTGCAGCCATGGATTTTCACACCTGCAAATAAGAGGCCATTTTGTAGAGCACATGAGTTAGATTAGTCAGGAAAGTTTGGATGAGAACACGTGAACATGACTACTTAGTAACATCGTCGAAACAACTCTCTACCACAAATTTGTTCCACGTAATCCAAAGGGACTATCGCATCACGGAAAAACAAATCATTCGTTGCTTATCTGCGGCGTGACATGAAGGGCTCCACCAATAGAGGAGCAATTCCCTAACTAACACTCCACATGAAATGGGTAATGGTACAATTAATTAAGATGTGATTCGTATCTTTTGGTTCTCCACAAAGAACACACATGTCGTTGCTAGGTCCTCATCGGCGATGAATGTTATGACTAGATGAAAGGAGCTTGCGAATCAGCTGCCAAAGGAACACCTTAATCTTGAGCGGAACCACAATTACCCACATGTCATTAAGGTTTCACATATGTGTTCCTTGGCATAGCTTTGGCGTTGAACGAGAACTGCCCCGACGGTTCCACAGATCCAGGAGATCATGTCAGGTACATCGGATATGGAGGTTCCCTCCAAGCATCTCCACATACGATGATTTCAGCCGAACCGAGCTCGCTTGCTAAAAATGTTTATATTGTGGAATAGAGGGAGTACATAATAGTATGAGATATTTTGAGTACAGTCTGACACAATCTGCTCATTTCACCCTTATAGAGGAGTAAGAAGATCTGGCAAAAAAATGTTTTGCCAATTGGCCAAAAGGAAACAATCAACTAATTGCCAAAAAAGTGCACAGAAATCGAGCAAACACAATAGCTCCAAGAAAAAAAAAACTGAATGGTCCTTATTTTTAGATGGGGAATGGTCCCGTTTGAACCACGATGTCCTGTTCAATTTTGACTTTGAGCTTAGCTGCTTTTCCCAAGATGCATCAGCGCATGATTGGCGATAGATGGGGATGCCTCTGGTCGTGCAGCACGGCGTTTGGATGCAATACTAACCATCCACGTGGCCTCAAACGCCGACGTGTCATGACCGACCTGAAAGCTAAAAGGGCACTATGCGATTGGCTGGCAAACGGCTACGTGGCCACAGATTTTTGGTACAGTATAAATGCATCTATATACCTCCTGCCTGCCCATCACCCTCTATCTCCATCTAGAATCTCAAGACTAGTCGTGTGTTAGTTATTTGCTTTGCTCTTTAATTCACGCGTTACTGGCTTTATTACTAGTGCTGCCATTATGTGTGGATTGCTCTCTTTTTTGTAGATTCTGCTGGATAATAGATAAGTCAATCATGATTGTGGATAACCCCTCGTCTATAAATTGTGGTTTCTAACACGCGTCTGGATTTTCAAATTGCAGAATATTCAAGCTCATCTAAGTTGAGGTTTGTGACATGCGCCTTGCTTTTCTAATTCAGACCATATGCAAAAGCATTATGCCCTGGAATCTCTTCGTGTCTTTCTTTTTGTTGTTTTTCTAAATAACATTTTCTGACGTGTTCCTGATCATCTTGGACATGCTGAGTCAAATTTGCACTTGGCTCTGATTCTTCAGTTGAAAAGCTGGAAAACTACTGTGCAGCAAAGAGATTTTGATGGCCATACAATTAAGTTTATCGTTCTATTCAATCTTATAGGCGACGTGGATGTAAACCTTGCCACCTAATAGACCTCATCCCTTTCTTTTTCTCCTCATTCTTCTTACTAGAAAATATTTCTCGATCTCTTCCTTTCCGCAACTAGCTAACCCATTATGAAAGATCTAGTATTTATATACATGTTGATCGAATATGTTGTCGATCGATTCAAAGCTACATGGAAAATTAAAGGCGTAACATGAGTACTAGATGAGTCGGTTAGTCAAATTCGTTCCAGAGGATTAGGTTAACTAGTCCATCTCTGATTTGGTGTGTCGATTTGTGATAAGCGGATGTATGCCGGCCACGAGACGATCTGTGTAAAGTTGCATATTGCTTTTCTCCAGTTTGTTTACACGGACCATCGAACTCAGTACGTGAATACAACCCGAATATATGGCATGCTATGTATATAGTGCTGATCTCACTTTTTTTTTTTGATAAAGGGAATATATTAATATCGAAAAGATGCCGATTACACCCAGCCTCGATATCGAAAGACATACAGGTTGCACACAGCCAACAAATAAAATTAAAAAGAGAGAAAATAAAAACAAAGACCCCGTCGGAGTGATGAAACACTCGCAACAGCAACACTCTAACCACCACCAAAATACAACACCCGGATCGCAAATAGGTTCTCCAAAACAATGTCTTCAGCAAGGTTATTGCCAGGTACAACCAATGAAGACCAGACCTTGAGCTTTCACCTTAAAGAAAGATCGTGATTTCAAAACAATGCCTTCAGCAAAGCCATTGCCAGGTACACCAATGAAGGCCAGACCTTGAGCTTTCACCCTGAACATCACGGCTCGGTACTTAGTACCACCAGAATGATGTCCAAGTGTGTTGCCGCCCCTTCTTGCCAAGGCCGCTGCTGCAAGTCCCCAACACCCGACACACAGAAAACATATGCCTAGAGTCTTCATCGCAACCAAACCTCCTCTCCATCAGCACAATCCTCCGATCACAGCCACCATGACTTTTTTCGCTACTGTCAATATCATGGAAATCTATTTTAGACATATCGCATGACCACGACAAGACAGCGAAGCTTCGCGCCTCGCCCTCATGAAGCATCTCTGGCCATAGATGAGAGCGCGCACGACCGGATCAATTCCGATCTAGATATCCAATGACGCCATACGTCAAACCGCGGAGATCTCCGATGGGAAGACCGGAACACGTCGACAGCCAGATCATGAGAAGCACATGTAGCAGATCGATGATTTGGTACTAGAAGACCAGCAGGGCCACACCAGCAGATCGAAGTGGGATCCCAAGATCCACCACCCCAGATCACAACGAGGCCGGTCGTCTACCTCGGAGAAGAGGTTTCCGCCGCCATGCCCGGGGCAGCCGCCCCGGCTCCCATGTGATGCGCCCCGTCGAGCGGCGGAGATGCGATCCGACCGGCCGGTGGAGGGTTAGGTCGGGGGATCTGCATCGAGCCTTCCCGGCCACCGTTGCCCAGCCCGTCGTTGCCGCACATCCGGCCGCCGTTGCCGCGCACCACCACAGCCGAAGGAGGGAGAACAGACGCCGCCGCCACCACACCTAGCCGCGACCAGCAGGATCCCGCCGCCGCCACGTCGACCGAGCTTTTACCCAGCGGCGCCTCCGGCGGCGGCGGAGGGAGGGGAGGCGGTGAGAGCGAGGACAAGGGCCGGCGGTTTGGGGATCCCCGGTGCGACGCGGCGCCGCCGCACGGGGGTCGTCAGTGCTGATCTCACTGGATCCTCTTAAAGGCATTTAGGTACGTACTCACTCCGTATCAAAATATAAGATATTTTAGTATTTCTCTTTCCATCCGTATCTAGACATGTTTTAGTGTAAGGTTCAAATAAATCTTGCAATAAAACATGTCTAGATACGGATGTAAAGAGAAATGCTAAAACATATTATATTTTGATACGGAGGGAGTATATTATACTATGCCAACTAAACATGCACGTACATGTCAGAATAGATAGTACTGTATCCACCTGATATTTTTAGTGCAAAAAATACATACACTTCTCATGGTGAAAAAAAATACACCTTTCACATAGTATATATAGTAAGTATAGAAGTCCATCGTCATGTCTTATTTTTAATTACACCGTAAATTAATAGAGATTTTCACAAAAGAAGTCAAGGGCATAGAGTATGAGTAGAGTATTCCCACATATATATATGCATGTTTGAATTGGTTGGATTGTTTTTCTCCAATCTGTTCTTTGACCAGGGATTAATTGTTCTTCCCAATTAGCATTCTTTTCCCACCAATTAGCTAGCTCGAGAATGCACACAGCTATTACACTGTATTTGTATTTATTTAGCTAAAAGCTTATTAGAGATGCACCGGTGACCGTCATCTCATCTTAAATTATGTCTGTTCATAGAGCATTTTCTCTCCAGGCTACCTTTCCGGGGTTGTTTGTAGACGGTAGCCGCAGTCGCTACAGTTCGTCGATGGTCTGCTTCACATGCTTGAAACTTTGCCAAAATCATAAGTATATTACGGTAAATTATTTGAATGATTAATGTATGTCCATATCTAAGCTATTGTCAAACTAGCTCCTACCTAGCTAGCTAATTGAGAATATATACCTACGTACATGGAAGAAACTTAGCAAGCAAAAGCTAGTCGGAACAATTAACTAACTTCCAATTAGTCGACCGATCAAATTACCTTTTATTCATAGCTACAAAATCACAACGACTCAAAAGTGCTCTTAGCGCATTCCAGTCACGACCCCAATAGTCCTCTCAAATGGGTTAAGAGGGCTATTGTTCAGCGAGCATTTTGGTGCTCCAAGCTCGGTTTGCTATTATTTGGTACCGTGATATTATCTGATCGACCAATCAAATGTGAAAGGTCATGAATGCTTGTGTGATCATGCACAACATAACCATCGAGAGTGAGCATGGAAATCCAGTGAATGATCCTCATGCATATGAGTAACAGGTTTCTCTTGCGGTTGTTGATCAACAGCTGTCGGCGGAGTTTGTAGGTTTCTTCGCTATAAAAAAAATCATGAACAACTGCAAAATGATCTAGTAAAACATTTGTGGAAGCTCAAAGAAAATATCGTCGCGATCTAGCTGAACTTGATTTTATTTGGATTGTATGAATTATTTTATTTCTATTTTAATAATTGTACAACTAACTTTTGTGTGTTCAAAACTATGAAACATACAAATGTTTCGATTTGTATTTGCCAAATTGTTTAAATTTACCATGAAAGTGAACTATTCGGAGGGCCGTATTGGGAGCACTGCTGGGAAGAGGCGCTCCCAATAGCGCATGTACGACGCTATTGCCGGGCAGCCTATGACGGGGGTTGGGGGGGGGGGGGGGAGTGGAGATGTTCTTAGAACGTGAAAAGAAGGCGGCAGGAAGCATCCGGTTCCAGTGCTCCCCACCAGCAAGGTCATGGGTCCCTCCTTCTCCACATGTCGCTCTGCCGGTGGAAGTGGGTAGGACTGGGAACCCGTGATCAGTGTTGCGGCGTTGTAGTTAGGTATCTTAGGGTTGGTTTTTGTTCTCTGATGGCAGCGATGAGCAAAATAAAAATAAGGTTTCCCCGACTCATGGTCCATCTTGTCAGTGGCTTAGAGGAGTGCCGGATATCATTTGGTCGCTCCTCATCCCGAGTGGCGTATCTGATTATGTCTTCCTTTTTTTTTTTGCGAGGTGTTTGTGTCTTGCTTAATTGGCTTCTTCTCCGACCAGCGAGTTCCGACCACGTTAGCTTCATTGGGAGCTAGTGAGATTAAATGTCCCCAGATCCATGTGACCAGATCTGGCACGGTCGTCCAGCCCTCTTCATCGCTTTATTTTTCACGACATTGATTTGTTTCACATATCACTCTCACAAGGGTCTTCTGCTTCCAACCGATGACTTTTCGGCTGCCACGACTACAACATTTCCCTGGCTCCGACGTTTTTCACGTGTCTAGAGGAAGTATTGAGCTTTGCTCACGACGTCCGTCGTCGAGTGTAGGAGGAAGACAATGTTGATTTTCTCTAAGCACCTCTTTTAGTTTATATCTCTTTATGGATGATCTCGTAAGGGTCGGTCTTTTCAGTTCTTTGAAAAATGGTCTACCAATCAAGTGAATTGGATCCTAAAAGCACGTTAAGGAAGAGATGAAGAAATTTGTGAGCCCCTCGACGTGGAGCCTTTCGGCCACTTTGGATGATTATAGATAATAGTTGAGCCCTTACTTTGAAGGAGAAGATAAGATACCTATGGTTGGTACAAGCTACTAGGAGACGTAATTACGGAACTATAGCATTATTTTCTTTGGTTCTCTTAATTAAGCCTGCGCACCACTGAAGTTCTGTGTGGTCGGATTCGTTCAAAGCATTATTTATATTCTCATACACAAAGCAAACTAAAGACGGTTGCACTTCCAAAGTATCAATAAATCCTCACAAAAAAGAAATATCAATCGATTTGTGATTTTTTTTAGGGAAATCGATTTGTGATTTGTGCAAGCATGTAGCAAGCCGACCGGGTTACCTGGCTAGGAGTATATATCTCTCCATGATCTGATCAATGCATATTCATGCAAAAATCATAGTCGTTATCGGTCTAGCTAGCTTACCTTAAATATCTTGCAGCTTTACACATATGCTGATATGCATGTCCACAACGACCTGTGGTAAATAATGCAGGCAGCAAAGCATATTTTATATTAAACGAATATTGCTTCAACCATTATTTATTACCGCGCCATATAGGCTCAAGATTCGTAGGAGTGAGGAATGAATGAATTATTGGCGCGTCGCGTAGGAGTGAGGAAGGGGCAAGATTCCACGAGATAGAGAGAGAAACGAACCAAAGCAATCTCTCTCGAAGGATGGAATTGGAGGAGCTAGCAATTCGGCCATATCCAAAAAGCATCCTTCCCTTTTCCTCCCCTACTACACCATCATCGTCACCGCCGACCCGACCCGGCGGTTTCTCCAGATTCCCAGAATTTATCCCCATCTAGCAAATCCATCGGCCATCGTCCACCCGGCTGGCCTCGCCCTTAAATCCAGGCCCCGGAGACGTCGTCTCACCGTAGACCTCCATCACTCTCTCCTCCTCCTCCCATACACACATCGTACGATCGAGCTAGCTCTCCATCGACATTCCAGCTTGTCGTTTGGGCCCGACTCCTGCTAGCTCTTCTTTGCTTGGTAATTAATGTTACCTGAACCTCTCTTGGGTTCTTGTTGCATAGTTTGGGAGTTCGTTTGATTGGCTATTTTTGGGTATAGATCAATCACTCTTCTTTCTTTCTAGACCGATGCATGGTCAAGGTATGCATAGGAGACCTACGTAGCTGTTCTGCACAAAGCACGCATTGCAAAATTTCAGTTGCGTAACTGCTTGATCGGTGAAAAGATGTCCTCACACAGTGATGTTAGATTACATATAGAGGTCCATATATACATGCTCATGCATGCATGTATGCTTTGGTTCCTGCAAAGGTTACCCTGCATACAAATGATAAATTTGAATATGTGCAGAGTAGAATGCAGTAGTACTAGCTAGGTAGTTTACTCGTCGCCTTCCTCCTCCTCCTGCTAATTGAAGAATTTCTCGCATGCATCTGCATGTGTGCTGCTGGTTGACTGTTCCATTTCCTTGTCTTAGAACTGAAACTAATCCATGCGAGTTGTAAATGTTATCTGCAGGCATGCCTAGGTGCAACACCACGGAGACAACGGTTGCCATGTCTGAGCTCATCTGCAACGGGTGCCGAAGCCTCGTCTCCTACAACCGCAGTGCCACCAACATACGCTGCTCCCGTTGCAACACTCCCAACTCCACAAGATCAGGTAAAGAAAAACATCCCTGCGATTGAGATGCATTCACCTAATTAAACTTGTAACATTGAACTGGACTGACATTCATACTCATGTGTGGATTGGCAGCGAGCCAAATGACCACCCTGACGTGCGGCCGGTGCCGGACCACCCTCGCCTACCCGCCGGGCGCCTCCACCGTGGAGTGCGGCATGTGCCGGCACATCAACCCTGCCAGAGGCCAGGCCTCCTCTGCTCCTTCCGTAAGAGCCGCTTCCTCGTGCTAAATTTACCCCCTCCTTTTCAAAATCGGCTGTAATCACATCTTATATTATGGGACATGTGACAGAAGGAGTATAAGAAATTACTGGGATTGCTCAAAGTTTTTTACTATCTTAGAGCTTAGAGGTTGTGTCTATGCCTAAAACTTCAGATATTTTTATCGGAGGGGAATTAGTTAGCACTCAGTGGTCAGCACGGTTTCTGCACATGTACCACATGGAATTTGCGTAGATATTTGTGTGGTCCAAAATTACATGGGTCCATGATCAAGCAATCACCCTCTCCTGTTACATCACGATTTCTTGAAAAGATAACCACTTTGGTAGGTTCAGGTTGCTCCATAGCTTCATCGTGGAATCAGTTCTCAAAATAGGCAAGTACCTAAGAAGAATATAGATGATTAGCTACCAATCCATCGTTCAAATTCTCTGGACCATGTGCGTCATCTAGTTAAAACTACTTACTGGTCCATTGGATCTTGTTGCCTGAATTTTTCAAATGTTCGACAACAATGATGGTGGCACCGGCTTTATTCTCGAGTAACCTTTGTTCTTCCTACTTGCAGGATGCCTGGCCTCAGACTGTTCTTGTGGAGAATCCCAGGACAATGAATAACAAAGGCAAGCTGGTAAGTTAGCCTCGTCTAGCCAATACTACTTTGAACCAAAGTCCCCACTTTTCGTTGCTGATTATGATTAAGAAAATTAATATCTGTTTGATTTACTGTTTTTCTCTTGTCTGGTCCAGGTGAGCAATGTGGCTGTTGGTGTCACCTCATGGAAAAGATGACCAAGAAGAAATTCTTGGTTTTGTCCCCAGGGGTCTGATTAAGGATGCATGCCCTTGGTGAATTTGTATCATCGTTGTCGTCATCAAACTAATGTTCAATCAAGTGTGTTTTGAAGCTTGATATAAACAAGAGAAACGGTAGGACAAGAGGCAAGGAAGGAAAAAAAGAAAAAAGAAAAAAAGGATCTCTAAGATGTCCCATGTTTGTGCTTCTTTCTGAAATGTAAATATGCTGGCTATGTGCTAGCCTATGATCAGTGGCGGGCCTAGGATTTCGATGGCGTGTATTCAAAATTTTAGAGGGTCCAACTTTTTTTACGGTCTAAAGATAGTCCTACTGTATAATGTATGTATAGAAGATATAACACAATATCATAGATTTCCCGAACATATCATAACTTGATTTTTTTAAAGTCATATATGTACCAATTCCAATTGTTCAACATATTAAAAAGTAACATTTGAATAAGAGGAAAGAAAATACCAAAATTATAGGAATGCTTAAAAAATATAGCATAACTATGATAGCGTCGACTGGCGACAAAGACTCGATTTGTGCAGCTGTGGTCGTTCTGGTCCTGGAGTGAGAGCCAAGGACGAGGAAAATTGAGGAGGGACAGCCCGTGCGCACGATTCGGACGAGGAGATTCTAGGAGGGTGGCCTACCGCATCTAAGCTGGGACTCCGCCGTCACCTGTGCCTATGCCCGTCGCCGTCTAGTTTTTTTTTTTTTTGAAAGCGCCCGTTGCCGTCTAGTTTAGTTTAGGGCTGGACCGCTCAAATTCCTCTTTATTGATTATGAATAATGGTTACATCCGCAATTAACAGAGGTATTAAAAACGGGGGAGGATGATCAAGCCAGACAGATTGGGACGATCGGCAAATCTAGACACAGACGCAATCGAAGAGACACAGACGCTGTCTATCGCTAGACGACTAAGACGTGCAAGCGCCTGGGCCGAGTGATAATGGCTGCGCTGATGTATTGTGTGAAAGTGCATGGTTGCCCCCATGCATGGTTTTGGTAATTAATGATAATCTCTATGGACTAATATTTGCATTGAGCTATATTTGTAGGTGTCCATTAGCTTGCTTGCCTCCATGTGTTGGAGTCAAGGTCTTGCTTGTTCTCCATGTGTTGGAGTCAAGGTCTTGCTTGTTCTCCATGTGTTGTAGTCAAGGTTAAGGGAAGAAGATCTTTTGTTGATCAAGGCCAAGGTGTTCGTCATCAAGATAAAGGCCAAGTGAAGATATGCCGAAGTGGTGCTTCCCCCATCTTGGTGTATGGGGGAGCCACATATGAATATTCACCGAGCGAAGCGCAATCAGGAAGATGGTTCGCCTTGAGGAGATGAAGATCGTCTCCATCGACCTCAAGTGGATTAATGCGCAAGGCAAAGGTATGATCTTGGTAGGGCTTTTATTTTACCGGTCTCATGATGTTAGTTGAGAGACCGGGTTATAGGATAGATAGCCGTACTATCAAGAGGGGCTCTCGACCGAGTATCGTGATCGTATCGTTCGTGGAGAGCTCAAACCTTTGCATCCTTGCATCCTCACAATCATCTTTATTGGTTCTTATTTGGCTCTTATCGTTGTGTGGTCTTGGTGCTTGTCGTGCTTGTCATGACAAGGCTAAGTTCACCGAAAACCGTTTTCATATGCGTCTTACTTTGCATTTTCGGTTTTGGAGAGTTTGTCGGTTCTTCCGTGTGGAAGGTTTCATCCTTCCAACCCTCCGCACAATCTCCTTTGCTTGTTTTCATATTTTCAGTTTTTGTAGGGTAAGCTCTTGTCATCCTCTTTCCAACAAAATTGGATTCACTCGATTCGGACTTCATTTGCAAAAGTTATGGCAGTTCTAGTTTTCTCTGTTTGGATCTACCCCGGAGAGGGTCCGGAGTCTCCGGTCACACCGGAGTCTCCGCCCCCAAAGATCCGGAGTTTCCGGTCTCTGTTTTTCGCTGCCGATCGACTTTGTGTGGTGCGTCTCTGGACTGGGTCCGGAGGTACCCCGGAGATGGGGCGGAGTCTCCGGCCCACCGGAGTCTTCGGCCCATGGGACCCGGAATCTCCGGCCCCCAGATTTTCTCGGCTGTCTTGCCTCAATGTGGTGCGGCTCTGTTTGGTGTCCGGAGCATCCCCGGAGGGTGCCCGGAGTCTCCGGCTTGGCCGGAGTCTCCGGCCCCGATGACCGGAATCTCCGGCCCTTCTCGAGTCTGGCCAGACCGGAGTCTCCGGTCACTTGGTCCGGAGTCTCCGGCCTGGACAGGCTCCAACGGCTAGTTTTTGGGGGAGGCTATAAAAAGCCTCCTTCCCCCCCAAAACCTGGTTACACACCTTGCTCACTTGTTCTTACTCTTCCCTTTTGTTCTAATCTTTGTGAGCTTGATTCCTCTCTACCCTCCAATGATTCTTGCCCAAATTTAGGGTTTCAAGAGAGGAGATCTAGATCTACCATTCCACCAATCAAAATCCCCTCTAAGTGAGGGAAACTTGTGGATCTAGATTTTGGGGTTGCTTTGTGTTCATCCCCTTTGTTCTTCCTCTCCTATTCCCCCCAAAGCATTTGTTGCTTGGTTGGAATTTGGGAGTGAAGGACTTGACCACTTCGTGTGTTCTTGTCTCTTGCATTAGTTGCATCGGGTTGCTCTCTCCGCGGTGATACGTGAAGATCGACGTTGAGAAGCTTGTTACTCTTGGGTGCATTGTGTTCCCAAGAGCTTGTTGCCTCTTGGGTGCATTGTGTACCCTAGACGGTTGGAGGTGCCGCGAAGCCTTCGAGTTGTGAAGCTTCGGCACGAGTTTGGGAGCCCCTAATTGAGTTGTGGGTGTGTGCCCCAAGAAGAGTTGTAAAGGGCTCCGGAATCCGCCTTGAAGGATTCCGTTAGTGAAAGGTGAACCAATCCCTTGGGTGAGGTTCATCGGAAAATAGGGTGAGGCCTTTGTGGCATCTTGAGTAGGCCTCTTGTGGCGAGCTCACACCCCTCCAACGAGACGTACTCCCTTAACAAGGAGGAACTCGGGAATACATCCTCGTCTCCGCGTGCCTCGGTTATTTCTATCCCGAGCTTTTACTTATGCAATTTACATTGTGATAGCCTTCGTGCTTGAAGTTCCTATCTTGCTATCACCTTGTTGCTTGCCTTGTTTAGCATAGGTTGTTGGTGCACATAGGTGAACATAGAATATTAGGTTGTTGGCTTGTTAATTTAAACACATAGTTTTATTCCGCAATTATCAAGCCCCTAATTAAAAAAAATCGCCTATTCACCCCCCCCCCCCTCTAGGCGACATCCGGGCATAGCTTGTTCTTTCATTGTGCTGCTAATCAGGCCAAATAGCTAGCTGGGCCTATGGAGGAGGGAGGTGGGATTGTAGTTGCAGCCCAAATATCTGCCATTTTTGTATTTTTTTCATTTATATACGTACTACAGACTGTATAAACCTAATTTTTAGTCAAAATATTTGGGTATTCAACTGAATACCCTTGAATTGAACTGGGCCTGCCCCTGCCTATGATGTGCTCTGAACAAAAAGGAATGCAAAAGCATTATGCCCTGGAATCTCTTCGTGTCTTTCTTTTTGTTGTTTTTTAAATAACATTTTCTGACGTGTTCCAGATCATCTTGGACATGCTGAGTCAAATTTGCACTTGGCTCTGATTCTTGAGTTGAAAAGCTGGAAAACTACTGTGCAGCAAAGAGATTTTGATGGCCACCGGGGAATAATGGATGCTTGCTTCTTTTCCACAGTTCAGAAAAAGGGGAGGCGTCACTACGGGTGTGAAAACCGAGCGGACGACGGCAGCACCTCATGGTGGCGTTAGAGCAACTCTAGCAGACCCCTTATCTTGCGGGCCTTCAAACCCATGATAACGGGCACGAAAACGGGTTTTAAGGGCTCGCGCGGGATGCGGCAGACCATACCGCTCGGCTTTGTGGGGTATGTTCTGACGTGGCCCGTGCGAGCCCTCAAAGACATGGTTTTTTACCATTTCAACATATATGTGGCATATGTGACATATAAATATGAAATCAATATAAAATTGTTAACTGTACAATACAACAATAATCCAAATTACAAGAATGGTTCAAATCAAATAATTAAACAATAATCCAATACAAGAATTGTTCAAATCACACATTAATGAAATCAAATGAATAAAAATGGAAGATTACTGCCCATGCAACTGTCAGTGGTGTTCAATGAGATCCTTCTGAAGCTGGTTGTGTGTTTTGTCGTCCTCAATCTCCCGGTGGGTCTGAAGGAATGCTTGAATGAGATCCGGGTGTCTAGCTGACTTCACACGGCTACCGAGATTGTTTTAGTCGAACTCCAAGTCCAAATCCCTCTCATCCTTCATGATCATGTTGTGAAGAATCACACAACATTTCATTGTGTTGTTGAGCGTTTTTTTGTCCCAAAAACAAGCAGGACCTCAGGCAAACCTAGCTTGCAAAACACCGAAGGCGCTCTCAATGTCCTTTCGGCATGCATCTTGTGCCTTGGAAAATTGAATTTCCTTCTTAATCTTGGGATTTGAGAATGTCTTCACAAATGTAAACCAAGGAGGATAAATATTGCCGGCAAGATAGTACCCCTTTGTGTAGGGATGCCCATCGACCGGGCAGTTGCAAGCCGGAGCATCACCACTAGCTAGCCTTGCAAATAGATGAGACCGGTGTAATAAATTAATGTCGTAGAGGGGTACAAGCAAACCAAAGAAGCAATGCCAAATCCATAAATCCTTGGAAGCAATGGCCTCAAGCACAAAGGTTGCATCACGACTCTTGCCACAATACTATCTATGCCATGCCTTCGGATAGTTCTTCCAAGTCCAATTCATGCCATCAATACTTCCTAGCATGCCCGGCCAACCTCGCTTCGCATTCGTCGCCATCAACCTCATCGTATCTTCTTCGGTGCATGCTCTAAGATAGACATCACCGAAGATACGTATGATCACTTTGGCGAACCTACGCACTGACTCGATTGTAGTATCTTCGCCAATGAAAAGATAATCGTCGGCGTAGTCAGCCGGAATGCCATATGCAATCACCCTCATCGTTGCGTAGATCTTTTTAGATGGGCTAAACCCAAGTACGCCCGCAGCGTTCCTCCGACGGGTGAAATAGCGACAATTTGCTTTCAATCTTTCACTATCTTCACGAAAAGAGCTCAGCGCATTCGATACCTTCTGCGGAAGAGGTGAGGCGATACGTAGGTACCTCCGCGGAGTAGTCTTGCATCAGCAGCTCGTTCCTGAAATAGCGGTTGCGAGGGATGCAAAGGCGGTCGACTTTCGATCCTGGCCACTTCTTTTTCTTCCCATCCTCGAGCTCCTTCATGGTGAGAATTGCCACCACCATTTGCCTCCGGTGCTTCTCAAGCAATGTCTCATTGTCCGAGTCGTCTGATGAAGACGAATCCTCCAGCAAAAATTCTTCAGTCAGGCCAAATCCATCTAAAATGCGCAAAGGAAACTTGTATGAATTACGAACCTATATAGATCATCCACAAAATTTAATCTAGAATGACTTACCGATGGATCCGGGGCGGCGGTGACGAATCAGTCGCGGCTCGGTGGATACGATGCGGCGGCGACTCCGTGGCAGCTTCTCGTCGGTGGGGCGGGGCAGATCCGGGGTGGCGGTGGCGAATGGGTGGCATCTTCCCGCTGCCAGATGTCGATGATTGGTGGGCAGAATTGATGGGGGTGGGCGGACGGAGACGGCTATGGCTGGCTGTGGAATGGGGGGAGGAACTCCCGCGGGATGTGTCCCTCCCGCCAAGGTTTTTCCCCCAATACAGGACATCGACGGGTCGGCCACGGAATCCTTGTTTTCACGGGCCTGGGGGTGTTTTTTCAGCAGCCCTCAATTTTTTTAAAGGCCGGGTCGGATGCGGGTTCTGTTCGGGACTCTTTTTTTGCGCAAAACGGTAAACTGGCGGTTATTTTACCACTCTGCGAGATATAAGGGGTCTGCTAGAGTTGCTCTTACCTTGTCAAAGGCATTGCGGATCTCATCTCCTCGCTCGGAATGCTCCTGGGGAAACCCTAGATCTGGGTCTCTCAGATTGGGCTATGGTGGCACTATCGGTGTCCTTCTCCCTCCTCAGAGCATTGTTTTGGAGGATATGCTGGCTAGAGCGACAGGTGGAGCGGCGTTTCATCAACCGCATCGGTACGTGAGATAATGTATGCGCGCGGGACGGTGGTTGATGGGGGGATACTTTATAGGTAGGCCCATGGACCCGGAAAGTAGACCCGCCAAGACCAAGAAGGCCAAAGCCGAGTCACGTATCAAGTCACATGGGCTGGAGACAAGCCGACCAAGGCCCATGATGAAGAAAGGACCTGTCCGGAAGGAGTCCAAGTACAACCCGGAGCCTTAACTTGGAAGATCAAGACGTAGAGTAGGACTCCGTGTTCTAGTGTGACTCGGTGTAACCTGTAAGTCCAGGGACCCGGCAGCCTTTATAAGCGGGGTCCTGGACCTTAGATCAACAAGTTCTAAGCAATCCATAGTCGCCGACTCCCCAGAGAGGAGCCGGAACCCTGTAATCGATACCAGATCTAGAGCAATAAAGAGAAGCAGGAAGTAGGTCTTTACCTCGACCAAGAGGGGCTGAACCTGGGTAAATCTGTGTCCCTAGGCGAGATTAATCTCTCCTGCGTACTTCAAGCATCGATGGCCCCCGAACTCACCTTCCTAGAGGAAGGACTTGCCGTGACAACCCCACGACAGTTGGCGCCCACCGTGGGGCAGGAGATGCGAGGAGTCGAGATCGTGGGAGCTGCTCGCCGGGCCATGGAGAAACTTGCCATCGGGCGAGTCTACACTGATGAGCATGGAGAAACAGAGATCGATGACTCTGGTTGGACTTCGGACATGCATGAAGTCGACGAGGGTTATCAGCTTGTCTTTGGAGTAATTAACGTGTTCGTCGGCATGGTTTGCGCGTCGGGTCTTCGCGCGAACTCGGCGGAATCTGTATCAGAGCCAACAGTTGTTGTCGAGTCCGACGGAGAGGAGTCGGTCGGCACATCAGAACTCGGCATCATCGCCGAGTCAGAGAAACATCTTGCTGTTAACCATGAAGAGGAGTCGCTGGCAGAGCCATGTATGGAGCCAGGTTACGACGCCGATTCAGAGTCTATCTTGCCCTTGTTTGAGGATCGGCTTGGGTACGGAATCGAGGAAGAGGACTACGAGGAGTCGCCAGTTCGCGCTCGCATCGTCGGAGTCTACATGTCTGGAAACGGCGGAAATCAGTTCGATCCAAGTCTGTTAACAAAGGAAATCAATGCAAGCAATGCAGCTGAGCGGGCGGCCGAGTTAGCCAGTGTGCGTGCTGCGATGGAGAGGCAATTAGCAGAGATCAACGAGGCAAATCGCAGGTTAGCGGAAGAGCGGGCCCGGGTCCAGTCTGAGGCCCAGGTCGTCCGGAGTCGCCAGGAAGAACTCACCTCAATCCAGCATCGCAGAGCCAGGAGTCGCCTGCGTGGAGGAGTCAACGTCAATCCTACTGCTTTGTTCACCACACCTACTGGTCCAGGCGCAGGAGCCGGGCTAGGGAGCTCATCAGCTGCAGGAGGCGGCCCAGGGGGAGGAGCAACACCACCACCACCACCAGAAGGACCCGGCGGCAATGGTACCAACGGACCGCCACCTGAAGGAGGAGTCGGAGGAGGATCAGCAGGTGGTATGGGACCTCCACCTGGCAGGTTCCGTACTCCAGAGGGGCATTACTCTAACCCAATGGACAACGTTCATGCGGCAACAATGAGATTAGAGAATATCGAGATACCAGAAGGAGCAGCGGGACAGGAGACCCGCCGTGCTATTGAGATGCTGAAGACAGCAATGACTCAGCAAGCTCTTTATCCAGCATTTCCAGATGCAAGTAGGCTACACTCGACACCGTTCAACTCTGGCATGAGGAGTCGGCATGACGAGTCTCACCCGGCCAACTCTACAAGCGCAAGGCGCCGTGAGCAAGAGAGGAACAGGGTTATTATACCAACTGCATCACGAGCTCAGTTAGTAGTTGATGAAGCAAGACAGCGACGAGAAAGGGAGGCGGCCAGGGCTCGGGAGGCTGAGAGGGACAGAGCCCTAGCTGGTGCAGATAATCAGCCTCAGCCAACCCGGGTGCACACAGAGGTGACTTTTCCTGGTACCTCTCCCACACTAACAGGACTAGAGTGTCTGTCAGATGCCATCAGATCCGAGTCTTTCCCCGGCGACTTCAAGGAGCCACGTAAAGTTCCCAATTATGAGCCCAATATGGACCCGACCTCTTGGTTGGGTACATACGAGATGGCAATGAGTATTCGCAATGCTACAGGTAATCTGTGTGCCAAATTCATGTATCTTATGATGGAGGGAGCAGCCAAAGTATGGATGCGTAACTTGCCTCCTAGATCAATCAGTTCTTGGGAGCAGTTGAAGTCGGCCTTTGTACAGAACTTTCAGGGAACATGCAAAAAGCTGAGTACTATAGAGGATTTAGAGAGATGTGTTCAGAGAAAGGGCGAGTCTGCAAGGCACTGGATGAAGCGGGTCTCTGAGATCATCAACTCATCGCAAGGACTCCCAACAATTTCAGTGCTAATGGCAATGGAGAGGAACTGCAGCTACAACCCCTTGAGCTGTAAGCTGGGTCGTATGAAGGAGAGCCTGAATCAAGGTATTCCCCTTACGATTGGTGAGATCATGGCAGGTGCTAACAAGCATGCTGCCACAGACAAAACAAAGGATCAGGAGGAAGGAACTAAAGGACATGGCGGCAATGGTCAGAATCAGAACCAGAATCAAAATCAGAATCAAGGTGGTAACAAACGGCCATATGAAGATAACTCTGACCTAGTGGCTAACACAAACACTGGGGTCAGACGCAAGGACAATAATTCTCGTGGATACCAAGGCCGTACTCCAAGCACAGAGGAGGTCTTGAGGATTCCATGCCCTAAACACGCCAAAAACGACAGATGTGGTCACACCTTGGGACAGTGCGTAGATTTGCAGCGTGCCGGGTTCCAAGGACCAGGAAACAGAGGCAACAACAATGGTTATAGAGGAAACAATGATGGTGGACGACCCGGCAACCAGGGTGGATGAGTCGGCAACAACCCTAACCAACCTCAAGGAGGAGGTAACCAGCAGGGCGGGTTCCAGCAGAACCCGAAGCAGCTTCACGATGACAATGGGCAGTATTATGTCACAACTCGGCCACAGAACCCGAGTCGTGGCAGTTACCATGTCTTCACAACAAGCACGTCCAGACGTTCCAAGAAATTAAAGGTTAGAGTTGTCAATGCAGTGGAGCCGGCACTACCACAATGGCTCAGGTGGTCAAAGCAAACCATCACATGGAGTCGGGCAGATCATCCGCCAAGAGTCGACGACCCAGGGCAGCTAGCCTTGGTAGTAGCACCTCAAGTTGGGGGCTATACATTGAACAAAGTGCTTATGGATGGTGGAAGTAGTATCAACATCTTGTATTATGACACATTCAAGAGGATGCAGCTGCAAGATAGGCAGTTAATACCCACTGAGACAGTCTTTCATGGAATCGTACCAGGAAAGTCAGCCAAGCCAATTGGTAAGATTTATCTTGAGGTTGCTTTTGGCACAGTGGAGAATTTTCGTTCAGAGATTATGCCTTTTGAGGTAGTGGATCTTAAGAGTCCATACCATGCTCTCTTTGGCCGACCAGCATACTTTAAGTTTACGGCCAGACCATGCTATGTTTAATTGAAGCTCAAGATGCCAGGTCCAGCAGGAGTCATTACAGTTAATGGCAGCAGACAGATGGCGTTGGAGTGTGAACTAGGTGATGCAGCTATGGCTGAAACAGCTTGTGCTCAAGAGGAGCTGAAATTTTACAAGGCAAACGTGGACCCGGAGGACAACTCGGTCCTTAAGAAGCCGGCCACAGAGGAGAAGATGAAATTCAAGTCAGCTCAGGACACAAAGCAAGTCAACTTTACCCCTGGTGATTCTTCCAAGCAGTTCACCATTGGGGCACACCTCTCTGATAAATAGGAAAGCGCGCTCGTCGAGTTCATCCGTGAGAACCGGGACGTCTTTGCATGGAAGCCATATGACATGCCAGGAGTCCCGAGAGAACTCGCCGAGCACAGCTTACATGTTAACCCTAATGCAAGACCAGTTAAGCAGGGTCTGCGCAAGTTTCATGATGACAGGAGGAAAGCCATAGGAGAAGAGGTGGCTCGGCTCCTCGCAGCCGAGTTCATCAAGGAAGTCTTTCACCCAGAGTGGGTGGCCAATCCAGTGTTAGCACCAAAGAAAACAGGAGAGTTGCGTATGTGCATCGACTTCACGGGCCTTAACAAGCATTGCCCTAAGGACCCGTTTGCACTGCCTCGTATTGACCAAATCATTGACTCCACAGCGGGGTCAGAGTTGCTTTGTTTCTTAGATGCCTATTCAGGATACCACCAGATCAGACTCAACATAGAGGATGAGCTGAAGACGTCCTTCATTACGCCCTTTGGAGCATTTTGTTACACAACAATGCCCTTTGGACTCAAGAACGCAGGAGCTACATATCAGAGATGTATCCAGAATTGTTTCAAAAAACAGATTGGAAGGAATATTCATGCTTACGTGGATGATGTAGTTGTCAAGTCTCAGAAAGCCGACTCTCTGATAGCAGACCTGACAGAAACCTTTGATAACCTACGCAAGTACAAGATGAAGCTCAACCCAACCAAGTGTGTTTTTGGAGTCCCTGCAGGCAAACTCCTAGGCTTCATTGTTTCAGAGAGAGGCATTGAAGCAAACCCAGAGAAAATCAAGGCTATTCACAATCTGCAGAAGCCGACTTGTCTAAAGGACGTTCAGAAACTCGCTGGTTGTGTAGCAGCTCTCAGCAGATTCATCTCAAGACTCGGAGAGAAGGCGGGTCCTCTCTACCGACTCCTGAAGAAGTCAGACAAATTCATATGGGATAAAGAAGCCGACGATGCTTTTGAAGGCTTGAAGAAAACCCTATCATCAGCACCAGTACTTGCAGCTCCTACAGATAAGGAGCCCATACTATTGTATGTGGCTACCAATGAAAGGGTGGTCAGTGCAGTAGTAGTGGTAGAACGATCAGAGGAAGGAAAGGAGTATTCTGTGCAGAGGCCTGTTTATTACATCAGTGAAGTCCTAACAGAGTCAAAGCAAAGGTACCCTCAATGGCAAAAGTTAGTCTATGGAGTTTTTCTTGCTAGTAGGAAGCTCAAACATTATTTTCAAGAGCATCCAATCAAAGTGGTGAGTTCAGCACCGCTAGCAGACATCATACGCAACAGAGATGCAACAGGCCGAGTCGCCAAGTGGGCAATTGAGCTGGGTCCCTATCATATCACATATGAGCCCAGAACAGCAATCAAATCTCAAGCTTTGGTCGACTTTGTCAATGATTGGACTGATTGCACATCCTCACCAAGTTCACCTTGCACCAAGTATTGGACAATGCATTTCGACGGGTCCAGACAGCTCGAGGGCTCAGGAGCCGACGTGGTTCTAACTTCACCAAAAGGAGATAAGTTGGCATATGTCCTTCAGTTGCATTTTGATCGTACAAACAACATGGCAGAGTATGAGGCTTTGTTGCATGGCCTGCGTTTGGCCAAGGAGATGAACATCAAGCGTATTAGGTGCTTTGGAGACTCGGATCTCGTAGCTCAGCAAGTGTCTGGAACCTGGGACTCGAAGGATGCAAACATGGCGGCTTATAGAAGAGCAGTCGAACAGATAGCCGGGTTCTTTTCTGGTTATCAAGTGGAGCATATTGACAGACGCAAGAACGAGGCCGCAGATGCGTTATCACGACTCGGCTCTCGTCGAGAGAAAGTACCACCAAATGTATTTGTGGACGAACTTCACCATCCATCAGTCAAGTTGCCCTCAGAGGAGGAATTAGCCTCTCCAGATCCAGAGTCGGCACTGGTGGCAGCAGTACGAACAACACCAGCATGGACAGAGCCCTACCTTGCATATCTCCTTAGGGGCGAGCTCCCACAGGATGAAGTCAAGCGAAAGCAACTCATCAGGCGATGCAAGTCCTACACAGTCATTGATGGCGAGTTATATAGAAGGAGTGTCACTGGAGTCTACCAGAGGTGTGTATCTCCAGAAGAGGGCAAGCAAATACTGCAAGAGATTCATGCAGGTGATTGTGGTCATCATGCATCCACTAGATCCTTGGTGTCAAAAGCTTTCAGACACGGGTTCTTTTGGTTAACAGCACATTTGGATGCAGAAAAGATAGTTCGAGTCTGTGATGGATGTCAAAGGTACGCAAGGCAAGACCACGTGCCAGCCCAAGAGCTCAGAACCATCCCTATCACTTGGCCATTTGCAGTTTGGGGGCTTGACATGGTTGGTCCTTTCTCAAAGTCACCTTGTCAGAAGACCCATCTGCTAGTAGCAGTTGACAAGTTCACCAAGTGGGTGGAAGTAGAACCCGTCAGCAGAGTCGACGGTGCATCAGCTGTGAGATTCTTCAAGAAAATAGCAACACGCTTTGGATACCCTCACAGCATCATTACAGACAATGGTACCAACTTATCAGTTGGAGAGATGGCCAAGTTCTGCGGTGAGAATAACATCAGACTCGACCTAGCCTCAGTGGCACACCCGCAGTCCAATGGGCAAGCAGAGAGGGCAAATCAGGAGTTGCTGAAGGGAATTAAGCCTCGGCTCCAAGTCCCCTTGCAGTTGATTTGTGAAGCAGATGGATTAGGATACTTGACTTGAGCTTGGCTATTCCATGAATGACTAATTAGATGCTTTGAAGAATGATTGATACTTTACATTGGAGACATAATTTGCAATTCTTCTCTCTAAACCTTATGTGTGGTTCCATGTCTCCAACGCACTTATTCATGAAAAGTTTCTAGCATTTGTTAGCTAGCGTTTGTTAATCATTGTTTGCTTAATGTCAACTATAGACAATTGTTTTGGATCACCTTATTCACATCATGTGCTTTGCATTACTATCTTGATCAAGATTATGTGGGTTGCATGTCTCATCAAAAATTATTTTGTTATCACTTACCTACTCGAGGACGAGCAGTAGTTAAGCTTGGGGATGCTGATACGTGTCAAACGTATCTATAATTTTTGAGTGATCCATGCTAATTTTGTGATGTTGTCACATGTTTTTATTATCATATCACATCATTTTTATGCATTTTGTTGGACTAACCTATTGACAAGATGCCCCAGTGCCAGTTCCCTGTTTTTGCTGTTTTTGTATTTCAGAAAATCACTTCTGGAAATATTCTTGGAATTGGACGAAAATTTACGGAGATTTTTTATTCGAAATAAGACACCCGAAGACCAAAGGGGAGCCTGAGGGGCCACCCACAGGGCACAGGCGCCCCCCTGCCGTGGCCCATAGGGGACCCGCGGGTGGGGCCCGCCCCTACCCGTGGGGTACCCCCTCGGCCCCCCTCCGACGCCTATAAAATCCCAATTAACCTAAAAATGCAAGGGCGGCCATTATTTTCCACAGAAGACATCCCGACGCGCCGTCACCTCAAACCCTAGTTCGGGGGGTTAATCTGAAGCAGTTCTCGGCACCCTGCCGGAGGGGAGATTGATTCCAGAGGGCTCTTCATCGCCATGCCTTTCTCCGGGATGATTTGTGAGTAGTCCCACCTTGGACCTTGGGTCCATGGCAGTAGCTAGATGGTAGTCTCTCTCTCTTGTGCTTCATGTTTATGATCTTGTGAGCTGCCTAACATGATCAAGATCGATTATTGTAATGTTATATGATGTGTTTGCTGGGATCCGATGGATTATGAAGTTACGATCAGATTGTGCATGATTCTTATATGTTGATTTATGTTCTTGCATGCTCTCCGATGTGCGTAGTTACTTTGGCCAAGTGATTGTGTGTATCTCCAAGAGAGAGTATTTATGCTAGATAGTGGGTTCATGCCCCCTCTTATTCCTGGGTACGATTGACAGAAACGTCTAAGGGCGAGGGTGTGCTGTTGCTACTAAGGGTAAAACAGCGGTGTTGAAGTCTATTTTGATATTTAATATTGCTTACTTCATGCACTTTACTTAATGCAAATGTCTGTTGCTTGCAACTTAATACCGATGGGTGACAGGCTGGATAGCGATCCCACGGTGGACTTTTTAGACAAAGATGCAGTTGGACTCAATGGTCTTTGTTCATTGTCGTGATGCCTCCATAAATATTATCATGTTCACTTTATCATAGCTAAATTAAGTTTGTGTTATAATCTTGTCAATTGCCTAACTATAATTTGTTTACCCATCATATGATTGTTCTATTTACTTGAGAGACTCCACTAGTGAATCCATGGTCCTCGGTCCATCTTTTTACATTGTTTACAATCTCATTTATTTACTTTTCATCATCATTACTCCACGGGTCACTTTTTATATTTCATTTATTTCACTATGCAATTAACCGCTTTGTTTTCTGCGAGACCGAAAAGATTGACAACCTTTCCATTGTTGGGGGCAAAGTATTTTGGTTGAGTGTGTGCAGGTCCACGCCTATTGAAGATTAAGCGCCAGAGATCTTCAACATTCACTTTGTTGTTGATTTCAAGGTCCTATTGGTTCGATAAACCTCGGTTCGTTATCGAGGGAAAACTGCTGCTTGCTACATCCACGCCTTTGCTTGGGGCACCACCCAACTCTTCATTAGTAGCAATCAGTTAGTTCCATAAATCAATGCCAAAATGATATAAAAAAAATTGTAAAAACATGTGGCATTGCTATAATATCAAGCATGGAACATCAAAAATTATAGATACGTCGGAAAAACTGGAGCAACATAATAATCAATAGGGAAAGACTTACCACAAAACTTTGTTTGGACATCCTCTATCTTTCCCATAGGAATCCTACTGGAGTTATCAGCAAGTTTTAAGTAACAAGCACTTTCTGCAAGTCCCCACAAACCTAAAAACTTATAAATAATTGTAGGCATAATGGAGAATTCAGTCATATCACAAATTGCATTAAAACGTTTCCCATTTATTTCGATTTTAACAAAAGGGTACCAATTTGTCATAGTGTTTTCGGGTTCCAACATAATTTCAGGTGCCCTAAAGAGAGCACTCTCATGAAGCTCTTCAACCATGCTTCCAAGTCCTTTCATGCTAGATATGTTTTTGTCAAGAGTGTCTAATTTATTAGCAATATTCTCCAAAGTTGATTCACTCTTATTATCTGAAGAAAATGTTGCTACTAGACTTTTGATAGCATTAAAAGCTTGATCCCCATCAATGCGAAGGAAATCTCCTCCAACAATAGTATCTAAAGCATATCTATAGCAAAGTATTAAACCAAAGTAGAAATTGCTAAGCAAAACACTTAAAATAATTGTTGGCTCTGTTTTTCATAAGATCTCATAATTCTTGCCCAAGCATCTTTAAAACAGTTTTGCGACATGCATGCTTTCGTAAAGAAACTAGCTAGTCCCCCATAACAAGCAAGGCTTTTAGACTTGTGAGAGCAGCTGGTTTAGAGGAACGAGTACATTCATCTTTCTCCTTGGTTTCACCACTATCCAATGTTTGAGCTGATTTCTCAGATTTTCATTGTGTGGAGGAGAATGGTGAGTTATATTTATATTTTGCTTAAGCTTCTCTCGGGTTGATTCAAGTGAGGACGTAAACCATCAACACCGGGTGAAAGGCGGGAAATGACCTTGCCTGTCACAAGTTATAACCAACTTCTTACTGCTTCCTCATGAGCTTAAAAACAGAGGCACAAAAAAAAGGAGAATTTTGAATATTTTAAAGATCGCACATGAAAATTTTACTTGGAGTGGCAGGGAAATACCACATGTAGGTAGGTATGGTGGACACAAATGGCAAAGATTTTTGGCTCAGGGGGTTGGATGCAGGAGAAGTATTCCCTCTCAGTACAGAATTTTTGGGCTTAACAGGATATCAAGTAAACACATAACATCAACTTGGTTCAATGAACGACTACAAATATACATCATGCATAACCACTAGACTTCACACCGTCTACCTTGTTAGCCAAACCAACTCTTTGAAAAAAAAATCTAGACTTTGAGAACTACAAAGCAGGACAAGCACCACAATTTTAAAGCCTTACGGTAATTCTTTAATAATCTATTCTTACTAGATGATCCAAAAGTTTAAGCATTAATCTACTTCATATCTCTAAACAATTGCCAAGTATCAAAGATTCAAGACAATGGTATACAAGATTAAGCAGCACTTTTCACACTTCCTACATGATAATTTCCACTTAACCAAACACCAATCAACTTATTTGAAACCAAACAACAAGGGTGAAGCAACATGAGCAAAACTTCCTAACTACAGAAGTAACAGCTCTGAACAAGAGATGCTTGAAGACAAGAGCTAAAAGCATAAAAGATAAAGGCTAAACACTCAACACATATAAGTGAAGCACATGAGTGTATAATGAAAAGGCGGAGCGTGTCTCTCTCCCAAACAAGCATGCATGGACCCAAATTATTGCAAGGACCATAAAACTAACACAAACAAACTGAAAGTAAAAGCAAACCGACGCTCCAAGAACAACACATAATGTGTAAAGAAATAAAAAATATAGTACCATGAGAAAAACCGATGATTCTTGATGAAGAAGGGGATGCCTTGGGCATCCCCAAGCTTAGACGCTTGTAACTTTTTGAATATTTCAGAGGAGGGTCCATGGGGAGCCTCCCCAAGCTTAGGCTTTTGTTCCTTCTCGATGTTCCTTCATCACCTCGCACTTGGATACTTGAAAACTTCTTTCACGCAAAACTTATAGCAACTTCATTAAGGGGTTAGTCCACAAAAACAATATCTTCCTTCAGTTCCAAAGCACATATCAAGAACTCATTTTTTTACAACATTAGCTACTGTCACAAAGGTCTAAGTAAAGGTCTAGCTTTGAAAAAACTTCATTTTGCCTGCGAAAGAAGCAATGCAAAACTAAGGACAAAATCTGTCAAAAACAGAACAGACTGTAAAGATGAATTTTTTCGAGACACTTCTGGACATCAAATCAGAAAACTTAAAACTAGAAAAAGGTAGAAAAACCCTGATGCTTGTTGTAAAAAATTTGCAGTCACATATGACGTTCTGTGATTTTTTTGATTTTCGAACAGTGAGGAACAGAAATTTGTTTCTGGACAGCAAACTCACAAATTAGTATTCCTCTATTTAGAGGCTATTCTTGGCATCAAAAACCAAAAAAAAAAATACAAGGGAGTTGTTACAGGGGTAACACCCCCAAAACTCAAAGAAAACAGTAGGTAAAACAAAATGGGTTGCCTCCCATAAGCGCTTTTCTTTAACGCCTTTTAGCTAGACAGAAAGGGCAAATTCAAGTTTTATCAACGTTAATGATCCTGACATGGGTACACCTTTCGGGTGTGCCACCGTAAACTACCCTGGTGCGGAAAAGGATGAAGGCCCATCGGTCGTAAGGCCCAGGAAGGAGGCCCCGAAGGAAAGACTCAGAGATATTAGGTCGGCAGGCCCAGATGTAAACCTAGTCGGTATAGGACCCGAGACACAGTCCCACTATTTAAGGACTGGGAGGGCCGCCGACGTAGGGAAAGGCTCAGAATCACCACCAGAAACCCTAGCGAGATCGCATCTCACAATCTGGCCATTGTAATCGATCTGTAAGCTCATCATCATCAATACCAGACAAGCAGGACGTAGGGCTTTTACCTTCGGGGGCCTGAACCTGGGTAAATCTCTCTTGTCAGCCGACGAATCCACCAGTACCACCATCTTCTTCTCCTATTCTCTCAACCCAAGGATGTCATCCGAGGGATTTGGCGTGGTAACCCCACGTCAATTGGCGCAGTCTGTGGGAAAGACAGGTGCTAGATCTACGGGTTCGGCGGCTTCATCTACAACAATCGGCGACTCGCCGGATCTGCAATCGCCGATCTTCTTCGGCTCCCTGGGATTCAGCCCACACTCGCCGGCCGTGCAACCGGCTTTCGAGGATCTGCAAGCTGGCGTGGAGGTGAGCTTTGGCGAGCTACGCTTCTACATCAACAAGTGGGGCACTCTCCGCCTCACGGACGCACCGCACCCTGCGGCAACAGCACCCGCTACTTCATCGACTACAGTGGTAGAGTCCGCCCCGTCATTGGCTGCATCGGCCTTCGCCGTGTCCTCCGACGACGAGCTCTTGGGCAATTCGCTCAAGGAAATTGTGTCGTTCTCGACTGCGACAACGCGATCTTCATCGCCAAACATCACTTTCGCGCGCACGAATGAATGGGCAGTCGTGCCCTATGCTACATCGACTCCGTCATCAAGTCCTTCGGACCTTGCCGACGGAAATCAAGAAAATTTCGAGTCCATCTTCGGGGACGACTCGGACCCGGAGGAGGTTCCGCGCATCATCCCCATGCAAGTTGCGGTGACCCCGCACACCACTGCATATTGTAGTGTACAAGTCGTTGACATAACACCCACGGAAGGACTTATCCGCAAATATTACATCCCTCAGAGTAGTACAACAGAAACATTGCGGGTCCACTTTATTACACACTGCTAAAGATTACAAGCCAGAAATGTACAAAAGCTTCAACGTCTTCCTCCGACATGGGAGGAATTTCAACTATAGTACGGTTGACTGAAGTCAACTTATTAACGATAGAAAGAAGCAGACTAAGAACCATCGGACTCAACAACCTAAGTAGTACTAGTCTAGTATTGTTTGGTCCGGTTCCTAAGATAGGAGACTAAGTCTCGGGCTCATCATCATCGCCTCCATAAGCAATCAGGTAGTCGACGCCTTCCACTCCTCCGGATAGATCAGGCTCCTCGTAGTACACCTCGTCCTCGTGGTAAGCTCCATAGCTCTCCTTGATTGCCTCCTCAAAGTCTAAGCATGGGGTCAAAAAGGAAAGGGTGAGCAACAGCGTCACTCAGCAAGTTCTGAATATATATAGATAAGGTGTATCATGCACTAGCTACTGCCAAAACCTCGGGTCTTTGGCATAGATGCAAGTTTTTGTAAACATTTCTTCAAAAGATAGATTTTATTCTGAAAACTATGTCCACAGTCTCCACCGGTCTTGTGAATCCAAATGGGACTCCATTCCGGCCTCGATCTCGTAGTTCCATTCCGGGAACACGGTTGTGATATCACAAATTTGTTGTTTGACTCTGCAGAGTTGCATCACTTTACCCAACAGTTGCCTGGCCCTATATCTGCTCTCTTTACACTCCATGAGTGTTATAGCCAAGGCTCAGGACATCCAGCCATGTGAAGCTTCTCCCAAATCAACACACATCCGCCCGTTTATGATGCGGTAGGGGAATCATGTTCCACGCATACCCATCACCCCTCCCAAGCTTCCCCACCAATTACCCTGTCGGGCAGGAAGAGCACGCGCTTCCACGCTGTTGGCCGCCGCAACGACCCAACCCGGTGTAGGCCTGCCGAGGATATGCGGATGAGAAAAGAAGCTTCTGACTGACCCCGCCCATACAAAAGTCCGTTGGTTGATGCTATTACTACGGCGAAAGGATCACTGGAACAGGGGTTATTAGTTCCTAAGGATATATACCTTCCCATACGATGGAACACCGTACCTATTCATCTTACCATTGTTCCACCGCCAACCAATAGTATATACCACATCATTCGAAAATACTTTTTCCTTTTTGATGCAAGTGACAGGAACGTATAAGTAACTTTGCAAGTACTTTGATAAAAATACATCAAACGGTATGCAAGAATGAACTTGCCTTGAGACTGACAAGTAGTGCAGTCTAAAGCTTCCGGCGATTCGTGAACCTCGTGTTCTGAAAATCAACATCATTGTCTTTATGAGACAATGTTTGAAAATCCAATTCATGCTATTATTCATAGATGAAATGATTGTTGGAGGTTTTGGAAATCCCCCCCCCCCCCTTCATATTTTAGGATGATTTCTTTCTTTTTTTGTGTGTTTTACCTAGGATGAGTTACGGAACAGTCATTTACAGAATGGTAATTTATTTTACTTTTAGAAAGATAATTCAATTCATTTCCACTGAAGGATCCTTGAATATTTTAAAAACAATTCAAATCATGTCCACTTAAGGATCTTTGAATATTTTGGAAAATAATTCAAATCATTTCCACTTAAGGATCTTTGAATTTTTCACACAAGCAATATTTTTCAATAAATCCAGTAAAAATCATTTTTGGAATCCTTACAAAATTTTGGGTTAACAACATATTTTTATTTGATTTTTAGGATTCTTATTTTGGATTTAAAATTTATATTTAGCAGAGATGATTTGTTTTGTTTCCTGGTTGCCTTTGGAATTTTTTTTGGAGATGATCATGTATTCATGTGATAACCAGATAGTTCCTCAGGTTGCCTAAGTTGTAATGCTGGTTCTGCCTTTGCCCCTTTTACATGCTTAATGCATGCTGAGCATGATCAAATTGCCTCTTGTTGGATATTTGAGTTGATTTTTGTCTGTGGAATCAAATGTCAGTTCCAGTTTATGGAGTTTGACAATCTGCCAAGTATTAAAGCAACAGCCAGTACCAATGTACTTGGCTATAATTCTAACCTTAATAAATTCTTTTCTTTGTGAATTGTGTTTGGTTTTGCAGGTTTGGAGCTTCTGAGGATTAACTAAAGGATTTAGTTTATAGGATTTTCTTTTATTTTACTTTTCAGTAGTAAATTTGTATAAGGACCTGATACTGTATGATATCATTTATTTGTAACAGATTTGTGGAACAATTCCACTTGTAAAAAGCTATAAGATGTATAGGATTTAATTTGTATGAAATTGTCTTTGGAATGTAATGATGATGATTGAAATTTTGTGGAGGATTGAATTTTGTATTACAAAGAATATGAATTCTTTGAATATTAAGATAATGTATTGTTGAATATGAAGGTGAATTCAGGAATTAAATCAAAAAGTTTGAGAATGAGAATAGGGATAAGATTTACAAGTGTTGATACCTTTGTATTCAAATTTAAATTTACTTTAGTAAACTTTCAATAGAGGTGATAACCCAACCTCTCTTTTAAAGCTAGGGTTTCGGAATAGACGACTAATGTTAGATCGAATCGTCTCGACTACTAGTCAGTGATATGTTTCCAGATCATCGACGTTTGTCAGAGCTCGACTTCTTAGTCCTTTTTGCATAAAAGCGCGAAAATTATTCGGACTTTTCAAACATGCATGAA
The DNA here is from genome assembly GCA_012064385.1 of Puccinellia tenuiflora. Taxonomy (NCBI): domain Eukaryota; kingdom Viridiplantae; phylum Streptophyta; class Magnoliopsida; order Poales; family Poaceae; genus Puccinellia; species Puccinellia tenuiflora. The sequence goes on from QRDG01000494.1 coordinate 311,444, forward strand.
TGCAAAGATGCAAACTTCCTATTTCTACCCTTTCGGAACCTATAACTGCGGGGTATTACACAAGTATACATGACGGCACCCGTGCCGCCACCCATAGGACCGTCCGCGGGGACGGCTATCATAACGACAGCATCACCAAGCGCTCCACCCGAGCCACGCACATACCCTTTCACAGTAACTCTGCAGAACGGACGAACTCAACTGCACATCACCCAAGCTATGGGTGAAAAGGCGGTAAAGGCTGTAGCGGATGGCGCTCCGGCGGAGGACGCCACGGCCGAAGACCTGCAATGCTACTAGTACCTGCTATGGCAGGAAGGCATCAAGCTAAGGGAACAGGAGAGGGTCCTTACGGAAAGAAGAAGGCAAGCTAGCCTATCAAGCGCGCGACGGGCGGAATTATCCGTCCAATCATCGGGACGATCTCAACCTTCCCGTGATCGGCCTCGCTACCTGCGTATGCCGGTGGGGGCAAGAACTACCGTCACCCGAAACTTGGAGGACTCCTTCATGTCCCAGGATGATGCAGGAATACCAATCCCCAAAACAGCTACTGGCGCCCTCATGTCGGTGGCCACTTACCTGCAAGCGACGCAACCACCGGAGAGTGACCCTCGGGCAGCCTTGCACCGTCAGCAAATCAAGTTCGTCAGCATGGCGGGTGCGGAGCTGATACCAGAGGAACTGCCACAACCAACCGCAGCCGCAGTGACTGCCAACGACGCGCCTCCACGGCGACAACAAAGCCCACGGCGTGAACCGCGGACCCGCAACCTTGGCGACCACTCCGCTCGCGATCAGAAGGATCGCATCGTGTGTGTAAACAACGAGCGTGCCGCTCGTGACCGCGAAAACCGCGCCACCCGCGATCGGAGACATCGCGCAACTCGCGGACGAGAATATCGATATCACCTCACGGAAGGCGAGGACGCACGCAACGTCATCACACAGAACAAGGTCAACAAGAACCGCACGAGGCGGGCCACACGCGACATGAGCAGCGACGATCCAGACTCCGAAGAAGACTTCGAACCTTGCAGAGCACTCTGTTTCAGTCGCCGTATCCGAGAGGCAAGAATGCCGAAGGGTTTCAGATTAACATCTGAGACCCCAAAGTACGATGGCCTACAAGAACCCTCTGTCTGGCTGGAAGACTACCTCACGGCAGTAACTTGCCAGAGAGGTTCCACGTCTACGGCCATGCAGTACATTCAGCTGATGCTCACAGGGTCTGCCCGAGCTTGGCTTAAAAGTCTGCCGCGGGGAGCATATACCTGCTGGGAAGATTTCGGCGAGGACTTCATCCGCAACTTCGCTGGCACATGCAAACGACCCGCCTCGTTCGAAGAACTTCGAGCTTGCAAGCAGTGATCGGGCGAGACGCTGCGCGAGTATATTCAGCGATGGACCCTCCTCCGCAACTCGGTGAAGAGGATCTCAGAAGACAACGCGATATACGCGTTCACCCGAGGTGTCTATCGACTCGAGCTAAAGGAGACGCTCGGAAGAATAAAGCCAAAGACCATCGCTCACCTCATGCAAATCGCTAATGAGTGGGCAGACAGAGAAGACTCTATATGCAATGAGCGCAACGATACGCCCGTGGAAAACGGCGACCAATGCCACTGGAATAATCACAGCAGCGATCGCCGCCGCAAGCGGAAGTCGCGTGTCTACGAGGACACGGAGGGCATGGAACTCGTGGCGGCAGGTTTTCCTGAAAGCCGCGAGCAAAGAAACCGTGACGACAGTCGCTATGAGCGCGACAGTCGAACAACCGGTTACAAGGGCAACAAAGAAGTCAAGCAGGAGTGGCGACCACGCCAGCCGCGTAACGGGCGAGTGCCGCACCCTCCCCCTACCCTGCAAGGAGCATGCAGATTCCACATGTTCAGGGACGAGCATGGCAACCTCACGTCCCGCCACCTCTTGAAGGATTGCGAGGGTTTTCAAGAACTGCATGCGGAATACACACGCCTCCTCCAGCAGCAGGCGCAAATCGTACCAGGTGCGCCAGCCATCGGAGCACCACTTGCCCCGGCTCTGCCCCCGCCAGGGCATATGGCGGGAGCTATCCAGCTCCAACCACGCATCGAGGAACCCCAAGCAGGCGAAAATGCTTACCTAAAGCCTGTGGGCCGCATGTTCATGGTACAGAAAGGACGTCCCTCAAATCGGGACCAAAAGCTCATAACACGGCAGGTCTACCTTGCCGTCAAATCACCACCCGCGGTACCAGAGTACCTTAACTGGTCACATGCCAGCGTAACATTCACCAGGGACGATCATCCACCTCAAGTCCCGCGGCCGGGCCACTCGGCCCTCGTTTTGGATGCGCAGATAGGAGGCTTTGCTATGAGCCGCGTGTTCATGGATGGTGGCAGCGGAATCAATATCATGTTCGCTGATGATGTCTACACACGCTTCTATTCTTGTAGACAGTGTTGGGCCTCCAAGAACAGAGGTTTGTAGAACAGCAGCAAGTTTCCCTTAAGTGAATCACCCAAGGTTTATCGAACTCAGGGAGGTAGAGGTCAAAGGTATCCCTCTCAAGCAACACTGCAATCACAATACAAAAAGTCTCTTGTGTCCCCAACACACCCAATACACTTGTCAGATGTATAGGTGCACTAGTTCGGCGAAGAGATAGTGAAATACAAGTAATATGGATGATTATAAGTAGTAATTGCAATCTGAAATAAAAATGGCAGCAAGCAAACATGTAGCAGAACTTGTTGTAAACGGTGTTTCAATGCTTAGAAACAAGGCCTAGGGATCATACTTTCACCAGTGGTCACTCTCAACAATGCAATCATAATTGAATATAAATATAAGCACTTCAATATACTACTCCGAAGTATTCTCCGGCTGGATAACGAACACTAATTCATTGTGTAGGAATGCAAAAGCACACCTCAAACATATATTCCCAAGTACTAATGAATACCCCATACTGGACCATGAGCATTCATAGGAGGTACTAACACACCACAATTTCATAGAGACATCCAACTCAAATAATAAATCAGTGAACAAGTATCTTGTGAAATATAGCCTAAAGACCCACACGGTGCACACACTGTCACCTTTACACACGTGGGACAAGGAGTCTCCGGAGATCACATAAATAAAGCCCACTTGAGTAACATAACAACATCTAGATTGCAAAGCTCATGATCACATATAGATCACATCATGGGAGAGAGAGATATAGACCACATGGCTACCGGTACGGCCCTCAGCCCCGAGGGAGAACTACTCCCTCCTTATCATGGGAGTCAGCAACGGCGATGAAGATGGTGGTGGAGTCGATGGAGATGGCTCCGGGGGCACTTCCCCGTCCCGGCAGGGTGCCGGAACAGAGACTTCTGTCCCCCGAAACTTGTCGGCGATGGCGGCGGCGCTGCAGATGTTTCTTTGGAATATGACGGGTCCGTCTAGGTTTTATGCGTCGGGGGAAATATATAGGCGAAAGGGCGGCGTCGGAGGGCTCCCGTGGGCCCCACACCACCTGGTGGCGCGGCAGGCATGGGTCCCGCGCCACCCTATGGTGTGGCCGGCCCACGGCCCTCCAGGTCCTCTCCTTCGGGCTCCGTGTAGTCCATTGAATTATAAGACTGCTGCTTTTTGTCCCGTCCAATTCCGAGAATATTTTCTTAAGTACTTTTCTGAAACGGGAAAACAGCAGAAAACAGGAACTGGCACTGTGGCATCTTGTTAATAGGTTAGTTCCAGAAAATGCATAAAAATGCTATAAGATGTAAACAAAACATGTAGCAAATGGTATGAAAACAAGCATGGATCATAAGAAATTATAGATACGTTGGAGACGTATCAGCATCCCCAAGCTTAGTTCTACTCGTCCTCGAGTAGGTAAAACGATAACAAATAATTTCTTAGGAGACATGCTAACTCACAATCTAGATCAACATAGCAATGCAAAGCACATGATGTGAATAAGGTGATCCAAAACAATTGTCTATAGTTGACATTAAGCAAACAATGATTAACAAATGCTAGCTAAAAGAAGCTAGAACTTTTCATGAATCAGCGTGTTGGAGACAAGGAACCATACATAAGGTTTAGAAAGAAGGATAGTAAATTGTGTCTCCAATGTAAAATGTCAATCAATCTTCAAAGCATCAAATTCAGTCAATAATAGAAATAGCCAAGTTCAAGTCAAGTGTCCTTTATCCATCCACTTAACTTATCAACTGTTATGTAGTCCACTCAACTAATACAAGCAAGAAGAAGGCTTGGCACCATGAGGTTATGGCAAAGAGAATAATAATGGGGGTTTGGAAGGCCAAAAAGAAAGGCTCAAACTGTGGAAGAGGTAACCACAAGACAAGAGGAAGTCCCGTAGTAGACACTGAATGAGGAGTAGTGATTGCCATGCAACGGATGCACATAGAGCTATATGAATGGAAGCTCTCCAATGGAACTAGTGGGGGTGCATCCAACTTGCTTGCTCATGAAGACCTAGAGCTCACTTGAGGAGGCTCATCGTTGGAATATACAAGCCAAGTTCTATAACATTTGGTCCCCACATAGTTATACTAATGAAGCATGAAAACTCACTACAATGATGTAGGTGCTACTAGCACAAGTGTGGAATAAAAGGATAGTAGTGTTGCCCCCTCTCTCATTTTATATTCTTTTTTTTCTTTTTCTCTTTTTTGCTTTTTGCTTTTTGAGGCCTTTGTGGCTCTTTTATATTTTTCTCTCATTGGTCTCTTCTGGACTCTTTTGATTGGCCACTTTGGACTCTTTTCAATATGCTCACAGGTAGAGGCAACACTCTATTTTACAAGATGATCATCACACTTTTTTGGTGTACTCAAAACTCAAAGACTAATACATGGTGTATGGTGGATATGCATGATCGAGCGTAGTGTGGAAAAGATGTAAAACATGTGGAAAACCACGCATCACACTAACTCAAATGGTCAAGCAATACTATATGGTAATGAAGTAAAAATGACATAAAGTCATGTAATGTAAATGATGGATGTTGCATGCCAATGTATCTCGGAACAGCTATGGAAATGCTGTGATAGGTAGATATGGTGGCTGTTTTGAGAAAGATAGTTGGCTTATGTGTAGGAGAACAAGATGAAGATCTCCCACGGGGTTGGATGTACTTGCGAAGTATGCACCAATCTCAATGTGAAAAAGGGCAATGCAAAGCACCGAAGAGGCTAGCAAAATATGGAGGTGGAAATGCCAAAAACCAAAAACTCACATAGCATGTCGTATATTGTAAACAACTAACAGTATCAAAGTCTCACAAATGGTTAGAGACACCCCGAGAGGGATCGTGGCGGCGACACAAGTGCCCCGTTGGCCTCCCCGACCGTTGCAGTAACTATACCATTAGAAACTTCTTTTCAACTAAGAGGAAATCACGACACTAAAGCACTATTGACTTATGTTGTTTTTAGTTCAGAAAAGTACGGCTCCACGCTCTACTAACACATCTTCACTAATCAGCTCTTAACAACATTAACCAACATATTTTAACCATTAGTTATTTTAATACCTCGAAACAATTGAAGAGGAGCAAGTTATCTACACAATGGTCTACAAGACTATGCAGCTTTTCTCTATTTCATACCACTATCACAAGCATAGCATTTTCCAATCTAACACATCAACCAAGCAACTAAAACAACTCTCTAACAAATAAGAGTGAAACACAAGAGAGCTTAACACAAAGAACTAGCAGCTCTAAACAAGATAACATGCTAAAAGCGAGACCTTACTAGAAAACAAACAGTAGCTAAGAATACTCAACAAATATAAGCGAAGCACAAGAGTATTCATATGAAAAAGCGGAGCGTGTCTCTCTCCCACACAAGAATGCTAGGATCCAACTTATTAAGCAAACTAAAACACACACTCAAAATAAAAACAGACGCTCCAAGCAAAATACATAAGATGTAGTGGAATAAAAATATAGTATCACTAGAGATGACCTGATAGTTTTGTCGATGAAGAAGGGGATGCCTTGGGCATCCCCAAGCTTAGATGCTTGAGTCTTCTTGAATTTGCTGGGGATGACCCACCGGGGCATCCCCAAGCTTAGGCTTTTCACTCTTCTTGATCTCATCATATCGTCCCTTTTGCTTACTTGAAAACTTCCACCACATCAAACTCAAAGTAATTCTCATTAGAGGGTTAGTGCATAAACCAAAAATTTACAAGTTCTACTGTGACACAAGCACACCTTAATGCATTATAACAGTAGCTACAGCCACTGATGCTCAAAGAATCAAAAAGATCCAAATAAACATCGCAAAAGAAGCAATGCACAATAAAAGGCAGAATCTGTCAAAATCTGAACAGTCTGTAAAGACGAATTTTTTCGAGGCACTAGAGTTGCTCAAATCGAAAATCACTGAACTAGAAAAAGTTTCATACATATATGAAGATTCAGCACACAAAATCTCAAAGCATTTCGTCGCTTCTGGAATAAATGACGAATTTAACGGTGACAGACAGAAATCTATTTCCTGTGCAGAAATCCAAATATAGCAAAAACTTTCTACTAGAGACCTTACTTGGCACAACATTGCAAGAAAATAAAGATTCAAAGAAGTTGCTACAGAAGTAAACAAACTTTTGACTCAAATAAAAGAAAAGATACTGAAAATAAAATGATGGGTTGTCTCCCATAAGCGCTTTTCTTTAAAGCCTTTTAGCTAGGCATGGTAATTTTGATGATGCTCACATAAAAATGAGAGTTGGAGCACAATAAGGGAGCATCAAGAAGCAACTATAAAACTCATTTAAGTCTAACCCACTTCCTATGCATTGGAATCTTGTAAGTAAATAAATCCATGAAGCATAAATTGACTAGCATAGGAAGACAAAATAGGTGCAACTTCAAAAATTTCAACAAAAGGAGAGGAGATTCAATGTTATTGTGATATATGAAGCCATGTCTCCCTTTTTCATAAAAACTTTCAGTAGCATCATTGATAAAATCCACAATATAACCATCACATGTAAAATTCTTATCATGATTCATATGCATAAAAGTGTCATCATTTTCCACATAAACAAAATTCTTCTCATGAATAACAACTGGAGCAGGATCATCATAAAGAACTTGAACATGATAAACAGGTTGTATATTAAAGGGATGGTTTTGGGTGATCCCTCCATAATTATGACAAGTTTCATGAGGATGATTGTAATTATAACCCATGTCATAATATTCTTTATAATAATTATCAAAAACTGGGGGCATAGTATCATCATAAGGAATAGAATATTTATCTTCCAAAGTGTGTTCATATGTAAACATATCATCATTTTTACTAGAAGGAGATGTATCAAACATGTAATCATTAGTAGTAAAAGGATTTTCAAACACCTCATCCCCAAGCTTAGAGCTTATCATATCATCATTGGAAAGAATATGGATAGTACTAATAGTGTTGCAATCATTAGCATCATCATTTTCAGAATTAGTACCCAAGAGGTTTTCAATATCAAAAGTACTATGCTTTTCCCAATCATGAGGCCAAAAATTAAAAATGTAATTCCTATCCAAATGCATTTCATAAGGAGGATAAAATTTAGAGTAAAAGAGATTTGCAAGCTCCTTCCACTCCAAATGATGAGGATCATCAAGTAGATCATACCACTCCCTTGCTTTGTCCTTAAGTGACAATGGAAATAATTTCTTCATGACATTTTCTCTTGATAAACCTGCAATCTTAAACAACTCACAAAGTTCTGTAAGTTTCAACAAGTGATCACTTGGACGGATTGTTCCATCCCCTGCATAACATTCATCCATAACCTTTTCAACAATTTTCATAGGTATTTTAAAAGGAATACTTTCAGTAGGTGGATTTAGAATATCACAAGCATGATTCGAATTATCACATATGGGAGACAAAGTATTATCAGAGCAAATTTTCTCCTCTAAAGCTGGGGAACTAAAAAGATCATTTTCATAAAAACTAGCTTCCCCAAGCTTAGACTTTTCCATAGCATTAGCAAAAATGATTTCCAAAGAACTAATACTAATTTTTTTTTTGTTTTCCATTAAGCCTAACTAGTGAAATTAAAAACAAGAAACAAAAAGATATAATTGCAGAATCTAAAGGAAATAACTTCGAGCACTCACACAACAGCAACAGTACTAGAAAATAGCTTAGTAGCCAGATGATGTGAGTACCTTTTACCTTACCTCCCCGGCAACGGCGCCAGAAAATAGCTTGATGTCTACACACGCTTCTATTCTTGTAGACAGTGTTGGGCCTCCAAGAGCAGAGGTTTGTAGAATAGCAGCAAGTTTCCCTTAAGTGAATCACCCAAGGTTTATCAAACTCAGGGAGGTAGAGGTCAAAGGTATCCCTCTCAAGCAACCCTGCAATCACAGTACAAAAAGTCTCTTGTGTCCCCAACACACCCAATACACTTGTCAGATGTATAGGTGCACTAGTTCGGCGAAGAGATAGTGAAATACAAGTAATATGGATGATTATAAGTAGTAATTGCAATCTGAAATAAAAATGGCAGCAAGCAAACATGTAGCAGAACTTGTTGTAAACGGTGTTTCAATGCTTAGAAACAAGGCCTAGGGATCATACTTTCACCAGTGGTCACTCTCAACAATGCAATCATAATTGAATATAAATATAAGCACTTCAATATACTACTCCGAAGTATTCTCCGGCTGGATAACGAACACTAATTCATTGTGTAGGAATGCAAAAGCACACCTCAAACATATATTCCCAAGTACTAATGAATACCCCATACTGGACCATGAGCATTCACAGGAGGTACTAACACACCACAATTTCATAGAGACATCCAACTCAAATAATAAATCAGTGAACAAGTATCTTGTGAAATATAGCCTAAAGACCCACATGGTGCACACACTGTCACCTTTACACACGTGGGACAAGGAGTCTCCGGAGATCACATAAATAAAGCCCACTTGAGTAACATAACAACATCTAGATTGCAAAGCTCATGATCACATATAGATCACATCATGGGAGAGAGAGATATAGACCACATGGCTACCGGTACGGCCCTCAGCCCCGAGGGAGAACTACTCCCTCCTCATCATGGGAGTCAGCAACGGCGATGAAGATGGTGGTGGAGTCGATGGAGATGGCTCCGGGGGCACTTCCCCGTCCCGGCAGGATGCCGGAACAGAGACTTCTGTCCCCCGAAACTTGTCGGCGATGGCGGCGGCGCTGCAGATGTTTCTTTGGAATATGACGGGTCCGTCTAGGTTTTATGCGTCGGGGGCAATATATAGGCGAAAGGGCGGCGTCGGAGGGCTCCCGTGGGCCCCACACCACCTGGTGGCGCGGCAGGCATGGGTCCCGTGCCACCCTATGGTGTGGCCGGCCCACGGCCCACCAGGTCCTCTCCTTCGGGCTCCGTGTAGTCCATTGAATTATAAGACTGCTGCTTTTTGTCCCGTCCAATTCCGAGAATATTTTCTTAAGTACTTTTCTGAAACGGGAAAACAGCAGAAAACAGGAACTGGCACTGTGGCATCTTGTTAATAGGTTAGTTCCAGAAAATGCATAAAAATGCTATAAGATGTAAACAAAACATGTAGCAAATGGTATGAAAACAAGCATGGATCATAAGAAAAAATTATAGATACGTTGGAGACGTATCAGCTGACACGCTGCGCGGAATGAACATACTGACGACAAGCCTGGCGCCTTCCTTCAACACCTTCCACGGCATAGTACCAGGGAGACCAGTCTATCCCTTGGGAATGATCTCACCCGACGTGATCTTTGGTAAGCCAGCTAACTCCTGGAAGGAGAGGATAGAGTTCGAGGTGGTTGACTGGAAGTCGCAGTACCATGTCATCCTGGGACGACCAGCGTTCGCACGGTTCATGGCGGTGCCGCACTATGCATATCTGAAGCTGAAGACGCCGGGGCCTTACGGGACAATCACCGTCAGCGGAAACTTCGAACGATCCGATGAGTGCGATCGCAAGTTCAACACGATCTCTGAGTCGTTCGGGACGCAGGAGCAGCTCCAGGAGTTGGCACTCACCAACGACCGCACCCTCTTTCCCGAGGGCAAACAATCAGCGTCAGGCTCTGCCTTCAACGCGACAAACGACACAAGGGAGCATCAGGTGCACCCGACGGACCCTAAGAAGACGGTCCTTGTATCGACGAGCTTGCCTTCCGCATAGGAAGGCGCGCTCGTCGAGTTCCTACGTGAGAACTGGGAGATTTTCGCCTGGTGTACAGCAGACATGCCAGGCATACCCAGGGAATTCGTCGAGCACGCCCTCCAGATCCTGCCCAATGCGAGGCCCGTCAAGCAAACGATGCGCCGCTTTGCGGAGCCAAAGTGCCTCGCCATCGGGCAAGAAATCGATAGGCTCCTGGCAGCCAACTTCATCCGGGAGATCAAGAAGTCTGACTGGGTCGCAAACCCAGTCCTGGTGCCAAAGAAGAACACAGACATACTACGCATGTGTGTCGACTTCACTTCATTAAACAAGTGTTGTCCAAAAGATCATTTTTCACTGCCTCGAATCGACCAGATTGTCGACTCGACTGCAGGCTGCGCACACCTCTGCTTCCTGGATGCCTATTCAGGCTATAACCAGATCAGGATGAAGAAAGAAGACGAAGAGAAAACATCATTCATCACACCCTTCGGTGTTTACTGCTACACAACGATGCCCTTCGGGCTGAAGAACGCGGGTGCCACGTACCAGCGTATGATGCAGAACTGCCTCAAAGAGCAGATCGGACGCAATGTCCAGGTCTACGTTGACGACATCGTCATCAAGACCAAGAAGGAAGACACGCTCCTTGACGACCTCCGCGAAATATTCGCCGCACTGAAGAAATACACCATCAAGCTGAACCCTACTAAGTGCGTGTTCGGTGTGCCAGCCGGGCAACTACTAGGCTACCTCGTATCTGCGCAAGGCATTGAAGCAAACCCGGAGAAAATACAGGCGCTCCTGAAGATGCCGGCACCGTCGAACCTCAGGGATGTGCAGCAGCTCTCTGGAAGGATAGCGGCACTCATCCGATTCATTAACAGGCTTGGGGAGAAGGCGCTCCTGTTCTACCACCTGATGAAGAAGACGGACCGCTTTGAGTGGACCGAGGAAGCCCAAGCCGCCTTCGTCGACCTCAAGCGCACCCTGTCAACGCCACCAGTCCTGGTGGCACCACACGAAAAGGAGCCGATGTATCTCTATATAGCGGCTACAAATAGGGTAGTCAGTACGGTGCTGGTAGTCGAGCGGGCTGAAGAAGGAAAAGCTCACGGCGTGCAGAGACCGATATACTACCTCAGCGAGGTGTTGTCTCAGTCGAAGCAGAGATATCCGCACTATCAGAAGCTGGCGTATGGGGTATTCATGACCTCGCGCAAGGTGGCACACTACTTCCAAGAGCACCCCATCACGGTAGTGAGCGCGGCTCCACTAAGTGACATACTCAACAACTCCAAAGCGACAGGCAGAGTCGCCAAATGGAGCATCGAATTAGGTCCTCTAGACCTAACATACAAACACCCGACAACAATCAAGGCACAAGTCCTCCCTGACTTCACTACGGAGTGGATGGAGATGCAGTTGCCATCGGTACCCGATACGTCCAACTCATGGACCATGTACTTCGATAGGTCCAAGAGGAACGAAGGAGCAGGAGCAGGTGTTATCCTCATATCACCCAAAGGCGACAAGCTTCGTTATGTGCTGCAGATGGACTTCGAGAAGCCATCCAACAACGAAGCAGAATATGAAGCCCTGATCCATGGGATGAAGATGGCTAAGCAGTGCGGCGTTGATCGCCTGATGATATACGGATACTCAAACCTGGTCGTGCAACAGACCATGAAGGAGTGCGACGCAACAACAGAGAACATGATAGCATACAGGAACCTGTATAACATCATGGAGGGGAACTTCGACGGCTTGATCGGATTTCGATCCCCCGCTGAATAACCGAGCTTCGCCATGTCGGGCGAGCAAGCAATGAGGAGGCAGACACCCTCGCCAACATCGGGTCTTTGAAACTCAAGCTGCCCCCCAGAGTCTTTCTGGAGAAGATAAACAAAAGATCTATCAAGGTCAAGCAGCCCACGGCTCCCTCTACATCAGCAACCGGGACCGAAGCTGCAAGCGAAGACGCACCTGCGGCAGCAGAACCTTCAGTCGAAGTATTCCTCGTCGAGCCTATCTGGACAAATCCATTCCTGGCATATATGCTCCGGCAGGAGCTTCCAGAGGGACACAGTTGAAGCACGGCGTATCACTCATCGTGCCAAAACATTCACAATAATCGGCGGAGAGCTATACAAGCGCAGCATATCAGGCATCCTCCAGAGGTGCATCGCATCAGAGGACGGCAAGGCCTTGCTCCTCGAGATCCACACTGGCATGTGTGGACATCATGCTAGCAGTAGAGCCTTAGTCGCCAAGGCCCTGCGAGCTGGGTTTTACTGGCCCACGGCGTTACAGGACGCCAAGGACATCGTCAAGAGGTGTGTCGGCTGCCAGAAATTCGCAACACGACCTCATGCACCGGCGTCAGAACTGAAGACAATACCTTTGGCGTGGCCTTTCGCCCAGTGGGGACTCGATATGGTCGGGCCACTGCGCAAGTCTTCTCGAGGGGGACACACACATTTACTGGTGGCGGTTGACAAATTCACCAAGTGGATAGAGGCCGTGCCAGTTACCAACTGCGCAGCTACCTCAGCTGTCAACTTCATCAAGTCCATCATGTTCCACTTTGGGGTGCCTCATAGCATCATCACCGACAACGGAACAAACTTCACCGCCGAAGAGTTCCAAGATTTCTGCAAGGAACAAGGGATCAAGCTCAACTACGCCTCGGTCGCTCATCCGCAGTCCAATGGACAAGTGGAAAAAGCGAACGGCCTCGTCTGCAGCGGAGTCAAGAAACGCCTCTTCGTGCCGCTCAAGCGTGCGGCGGGTGCTTGGGTGGAGGAGCTACCCTCTGTGCTCTGGAGCCTACGCACCACGCCAAATAGATCAACCCAGTACACCCCATTCTTCATGGTGTACGGAGCAGAAGTAGTCTTGCCACATGACATACGCTTGGATGCACCTCGTATCATCGCGTACGATGAAGACGACGCTGAAGCCACACTCGAAGACGACGTTGACTTGCTGGATGAGGCCCGGGACATCGCACTCTCCCGAACGGCTATCTACCAGCAGAACCTCCGCAACTATCACAGCAAGCGGCTGCGCACAAGAGCCTTTGTCGAAGGAGACCTGGTACTCAGGCTCAAACAGAAGAAAGTGCACAAGCTCGCCTCCCCATGGGAGGGACCCTTTATCGTCGCCGAGGTCATCAGAGGAGGCGCATACCGCTTGAAGGACCCGAAGACAGGCGAACTCATCCGCAACCCCTGGAACGCGGCGCAACTGCGACGCTTTTACGCGTAGCATAACTGATGACAAGGCTATTCAGCCACTGATGTAATCTTTGAGACTATGTTTCCCATAATAAAAGTGCAATGTTCCTCTATCCTCGGAGTCGACATACTGCACGCCAAAGAAAATCGCCTCCGCAGCACCTGATACTCGGGGGCTGCGTCGTACGACCAACCACTAACAAACTCCGGAGCAGCACCCGACGCCCGGGGGCTGCGCTGTTGAGCTGAACAAAAACAAAGAGAACCGCCTCCGCAACACCTGATACTCGGGGGCTGCGTCGTATGGCCAACCAAAAGCAAACTCCGGAACAGCACCCGACGCTCGGGGGCTGCGCTGTTGAGCTAAACAAAAACAAGGAAGATCGCCTCCGTGGCACCCGATATTCGGGGGCTGCATTGCTTAGGCCAAAACAAAACAAAACTCTATATACAGAGCAACTCCAAGCTCTACAGAGCAAACATAGAAGTTTTCTGCAAGTATACAAGGTGCTAGCAATTTGAACGATTTTTCAACATGAACAGTTATGTTATTCAAACGTTTAGTATTTATGTTATTTGAACGAGTTTTCAATAAGAACATCTACCTCATTTAAACGGTTGTATAATATGAATATGTATGTTATTGATTTTATTTCAATATAAGAACATTTGTGTTGTTTAAATAAGGAAAAAACTACTAATAATTTAAACATTTTAAAAATAAAAAAATAAAAAGGGAAAACAAAAGAACAGAAGGAAAAGGAAGAAAAAAATCCGGAAAACAAAAACCAACAGAAAAAACAAATTGACCGGAGCAGCTCTTACTGGGCCCGCCGAAAAATAGGGACCTGATTCGTTCGGGCCACCCGAAAATTCACAGTCCGATGGCCAGCATTAAATTACTCCAGCAGCCCGTCGCCCTAAAAAAAGGAGCAAAGAGACGGGAAATGATAGTATTCCCCCGGGGATCGCGAGTTTGCGTCCTCCGGCTTCACCGCGCGACACGTGCCCCCGCGAGTGATCAGAGAAAACAACTCCCTCTCCCCGGTCCCACCACTCTATCTTATCCCTTTGACTCTTCCTCACCGCTCGTTTCCAAACCAATCTCCTCACGCCGAGAGACGGCACCACCGCCGCCGAGAGACAGAGCTGACTCGCACCGCACCGCCGTAGTTTGCCCACGCCCTAACGCCGCATCCGTTCCCCAGCTCGTCTCCTCGAACTACAAACGCCCTAACGCCGCCGCCGCCGTGCTACAAACGCTTCTCTCCTTTGCTTCAAATACCGGCCCCCGCTGCTACAAGATATGGCCTAATCTTTTGCAAGCCGCCCCCATGGTCGTTCGCCTGCTGCAAGTCGTCAGGCGCCGCGGTTCCGGCGTTTGCTACCTTGGGCGTCGGGCTCTGCTACCTGGAGCCTCCGGCTCTGCTGCGTTTGGCGCCCGTCTCTGCTACCTTTGGGAGCTGGTTTTTGCTACCTTCGACGCCGAGCTCTCCTACTTTGGGCATCGGCTTTTGCTGCCTCGCGCGTCCTGCGTTGCTACCCTAGGCGCCAGGTTCTGCTACCTTGGCCGGCCGGCGTTGCTGACTTGGCCGGCCGGCGTTGCTGCTTTGGGCGCTTGCTTTTGCTACCTTGGGCGTCTGCTTTTGCTGCCTTGCGCGTCCGGCGTTGCTACCTTGGGCGCCAGGCTCTGCTACCTTGGGCGCCGGCGTGGCTGACTTGGGCGGCCGGCGTTGCTGCTTTGGGCGATGGCTTTTGCTACCTTGGGCGTCGGCTTTTTGCTACCTCGCGCGTCCACCGTTGCTAACTTGGGTGGCCGGCGAGTGTTGCTGCTTTGGGCAGCCGCCGTTGCTACCAACCTTGGCAAGCGCCGCTGCAAACAGCAAGCGATGCTTCTACCGGAAGCAGACGGCGTTGCTGCTAGCTGTGGCCGGCGGGGCTGCATGCGGACGGTGGTGTTGTCGGTGGTGGTCGGCTACGCTGGTCGGCGGCGTGGTCTGCGAAACAGCGAGACGGAGATATTGCGAGGCTCTCTTGACGTGCTTCGAAGCTCACTTCTGTGCTGCCAGCCGGAGGCGGAGGTTACTCGTCGTCGGCGGCCGCAGGACGGGGGAGGTCCGACGGCACCAACATACTGCCCTAGTCAAGCGGGGAGCGGGGGACTTTTTGCGCTCGATGTTGCTCGGGTCAAAGCGAAGCGGTCGTGGGATTTTTTGTGTGTGCGTGAGGGGGCCCATGTGGACACGTGTTAAGCGCTGGAGGCGGGGGATCGGGGCTTTCGATCCCCTGGGGACGCTCAGCACCATCCCAAAGAGACCCTCTCCGTCTCCTTCTCCTTCTCCTACTCGGGAGCGCAGCCGACTCCTCTCCCCATCTTTACCCTGCCCAGATCAAAATCCCCCCCAAAATTGCACCTTTTCCTCATCAAGTCCATGGCCGCCGCGCGCCGCCGCAACAGCCGAGTGTTTGTGGTGGCGCAAGACGCGAGCGTTGTAGGCAATCTCGTCTTCAACCTCAACCTCAAGCATCTCTTCTCCTCCCAGCCGGATGCAGAAGACGACGAGCCGGTGCTCAGCTTGCCCGCCCCCGTCGCCTGTTTCAAGCAAGACGACCGCTATGACTACATGAATTTCGCAGCCTCACCCTCTGGCGACGTCATTGCCTCCGCCCACGCCGGCGGCCGGACCCTCCTCTACGACGGCGGCGGCGCCGTATCCCCCGGCCCGACCATGCGCTCCGCCAAGACTCACCTGTTCCTCGTCCCCGTCGGCGACCACATGTTCTTCGCCATCTCCGCCTACCCGCGATTGGACGTCCCCCAGGGACCCCCATTCGAGGCTCTGCAGCTCCGCCCCGGCGGCCACTGGGCCTGGACCGCCGTCCCGGATCCACCGGGCCTCGCCCGTCAACAGAGAAAGAACGTGACGGCATACTTCGTCTCGGGCGCGCGCGTCTATGTCTCCTTGCAGAGGCAAGGCACCTACTCCTACGACACGGCGCGCCGCCGGTGGCGTACGGAGGGCGCCTGGGAACTGCCCATCATGGGCCGGGCCATCTTGGTCCCCAACTTCCTGGGCACCGGCCGGCGGCTGCTCTTCGGCTTTCGCTCCTCCAATGGTTTAGATCGCCCCTTCTGCGTCGTCGACATGGATGTAAGGCCGCCGGTGGTTATTGCGTCGTGGCCGGAGGTGGCGACGTGTCCCCCAAAGGCGTGGCACGCCGGATATAGGGTGTGCTCCGGCGTCGGCCAGCTGAGCCACTTTGGAGGCGGCAGACTTTGCATCTCCCATACCAGTCACAACTCTGAAAAGCCAGTAAAACGTAGCGTCGTCTCCTTCACAGCCGTCGAGCTCACACCGGAGCTGCATCTTATGAACCTCAAAACCAGCTGCTACTTGATACCACAAAGCTCACGCGGGGAACGTGCTCATGTAATTTAGTGTACCCAGCCCAGCCCCCTGTAAATAATACTGTTCATCAGCAGCCATGTACATGTATTTCTTTCTCAAGCAATCATCAGCCATGTACATGTAATTCTTTCTCAAGCAATTATCAGCCATGTGCATGTATTTAATCTATCTATCTTTGTATTTTTTATAGTGTCTCTTGTAGTACATGTATTGGCTTCTTGTGGATGCGATACCAGTATTGTCTGAAAAGATCGTATATTGCAATTCATACATAAAATTTACCCCTAGCTACATATGTGTAAGTCATTTGAGATACAGTTATCTGCTCAATAGTAATGTTAGGTAACAAATCCAGCTTATAAGCTTATGTGTAGTTCTGTCAGCTGAATACTAATGTTAGACAAGAGCAGTGTCATAGTACTGGGCAGCTGTCTCTCAAGTCTTGAGAAGAATTGTAACGTATCCATGTAAAATCCACATCCCAACCAAGCAATGACTATAATCTTCTTTCATCTACTTAGAGTAAAGTTCTGAAGTAAAGTGCCCCATTTACCAGTGTTTCTACCAGAATTCACAGTCTACATTACAGGCACTTCAGAACTGCCATTTATACTTTTTGAATCACAATCGTGATTGCCCCATAGACCATAAAAAGGCAATTTTGCAATGTAGTCCCAAAACCTATAGGAGGCACTTCTCAAATGTGCTTCAATAAATAAATAAATAAATAAATAGAGCTCAAAACAGTACACACTCATCATTCCAAACTACACGGAAAACAACAGCATATTCTAATCCAATGTACCAGATTCACGCACACACCTCACCCCCACGGCCCCACGCACTAGAGCTAGTTCGGGAAGAACTCCACATAATGTCAATTAGTCGAGAGGTTTTCTTCAGTTTGTCTCATCATGCAAGATATGGTAATGGGTTGGCCTTGTAGTCTCCTGGTAAAAGACAGAATGTTAGGTGTACATGGAAGCAACTAGATTAAGACAGAATTATAGCCTACTAAACAACCTGGGACTGCCAACAAGGTTCCACCACAAAAGATGAAATATGTACACTAAAATCAGTGTTTCGATAGCTTATTTATGTTTCATACCACGGGAGACGCTGCCTAGATTCCCAGAAATAAAACTATCCGGTATGGTGGTTTTTATGTGCAACAACCAGTGTAAAGTTGGGGGCCCAGTTTTCATCAAGGAATTTACAACCATGTATCTCGCTTATAAAGATGCAAGAAACTAAGATAACAGCAATAGACATTTGTTGTTCACCGGTACCTCAATTATTTGATCTAACTCAATCTTCAACAGCTGATTAAACTGGTTCTTCCTAACGAACAGCATAGTGCTAAACTAAGGTGAAGAAAAACAGTGAATCATGCAATCATTCTTCTCGATTTAAGGACCATACTAAGTCAACTGCACTGCAAGTCTGGCTAAATGAAACAATACATGATGCCATAAATTACCTAGGGTCGCCGCGTTCCAATATGTTGGGCAAGCCTGAGAACAAGTCTGGCTGAGCTCTTGGGAAGTAGTTGTATGCAGGTTGATTGGCTGAACGATTTGCCGACTCATATTCGTTTCTCAGCTGATCATTACATCTCGTCAAGCTTCGTCTTCTGCCTGGAAAGGAAAGTGCAATCAGTTCATACATCTTGCATGGAGCAGAACTTTGTCTAATAAGGAAAACAGTGGTATACTGGACTAACCTGGAGTTCTCTGCAAAATTTTCTTGTAGCTCCTGCTTATCCCTTGATAAGTTTCTCTTGTTTCATCAACTGGCATCTTTTGGCCATCTTCTGGTATGCAGCATGCACTTCTTCCAGTTTCTCAGTGAACTTTGCCTGCCTAAGTTCACACTTTGCCCAACAATTCTGTTCATCTTGTATCTCTTTCTCTTGTTTCATCAACTGGCATCTTTTGGCTATCTTCTGGTATGCAGCATGCACTTCTTCCAGTTTCTCAGTGAATTTTGCCTGCCTAAGCTCACACTTTGCCCAATTCTGTTCATCTTGTATCTCATCTCCAGCTTCTTTTGTCCAACATAAAACATAACACTCTGTATGCATTTTGCATAACTAAGGTGTCTCATGTTCAAGGAAAAGCTACATGATAACCATACTAGTAACAAAGAATAAACTTGGAAGGTAGTTAACATAAACACTGCCATTATTCTCTCACTTTAGCAACATTATTTTTGAATCTTTGGTTTTTCGAATTACTGGAATACTGAAGCAGGAGATTAATCAGACACTAGATTTCATATGGCAGACAGTGATGTTATTCAAGATACATATCTGTGGATAAACTCCAGTCATTGACATCTGAGGTACAAACTGCAGTTATCAGACCAGATGAATTACAGGAAAATAGACTATGTAATGTCATTCTGAATCAAATCCAAAGGGATACTTACATTCGTCCATCCGTCGCTTGGATTTATGTCAATACGCCTCATATATTCAGAGTCTTGAGATGAACATCACAAGAAGCACCCATTGTTCGAGCTTCCTCACTCTTCTCCCTGACAGGGATTCTAGCACGGCTCGGAGAGATGCCCCCGTGCTTACGCTTTCCTCCGTCATCGCGTAATTCAATTCAATGTATGCTGCTCGCACCCCTCTGTCTACCGCCGCTGTCAGCCACCTCCCCGCTTGCCCTCTGGAGCCTGTACACGCCCGTTACCGCGCCACCAAGCAACTTGCCGAAATACCTTGACATACTTGGAGTTTCGAAATGTTACAAGTAGCTTAGTTCAATTTGCAGCAATATTCAATAGTATGTGCATTTTGGGAAATTCACAAAGTACAATAATGAGTTCATATGGGAGAGCTTCAGATATAGGCCATGTAAGAAATAACCCTGTCTGCTTCAGCGCAATCGTATGTCAAGTTAGCAGAAAACAAATAGTTATCCAAGTAGGTCCAAATATAAGTTGAGAACAGGACCGTCCACATATATACTTGGATGCTGATCATGTTGGAGATTGATTATCTTGGACACTAATTAAACAATTAACATCAGCATCTAATTACTGGGACAATGATATGGCAATCAATTTACTCGATGTAGAAAAAGCAGTAGCAGCGCAACAACTTAATTGGCACCATGCATTACTACTAGACCGACAAGCGATTGACATGAATGCATATGTTCCACAAAACAAAAATGTACACATGAGTAAAAGAACCTATGCTAGGCTAACAATATGTTACAGTCAAACTAGACGAGAGAAAACAGAAGAAATAACCAACTTGTGTACATGGAACACAGGAATGAGATCTAGCATACATGTTTCAGAGGAAAACGCCTCTTGTCTGGAACCGGAACCGCTTCTCAGCGGCTCCCTGGAATTGAACTTGAGGTATCCATACAGTTGTAGGCTGTATATAGGTGTGCTGGATGTGTAAGGTATTTCTCAACTGACAGATCAGACCAGCGTTGGCTTACTAGGTAATATGGGTGTAAATCCTTGTTAATTAATTAGCTGGTGTGTGTATATAGTTTCTGCCATCCAACCCTGTGAACTTCATAGTAGCTGCTGATCACATACATGATACATCATTTGGTGAAGCACATTTTCAATTTACCAGATGATTGTGTGCCTTGTGCTTGTGTTGTTATTTACACGGGTACCCGCCTCAAACGGGGAGGGTTTGGGCTAGAAAAATCCCCATGGGTATGCTTAGCAGGAAAATATCATACCCAACGGGTATGCGGGTGCGGGTAAGGGGGGGCCAAACCCATCCCCTTTAACCCGCATACCCGGGACCCCACTTGTCAGTGATACAAGTAACACTAAAATCCTAGCCCCACATGTCATTCTAGGAGGAAGAGAGAAACCCTAACTCCCCCACTACGCGTATGAGCGTATCCCCCACTCGATTCTTTTCTCCCTGCGCCGCCACTCCTCTCCTCTCCGCCCCCGACGCCGCCGCCTCTCCTCTCCGCCCCCGACGCCGCCGCCTCTCCTCTCTGCTCCCACCGCCGCCGCAGCCTTCTGCGCCCTGCGCGGCTGCGCTGCCGCTCCGGGCAGCTGGTCCACATGGACCCTGTCGATCTGGAGGGGAGCCAGGGCGACTCCGGCCATGGCCCGGTCGAGCTCGAGCAGCAGCGCGAGGTCGGAGATGAGGCCACTCTTTCGCCGTCTCCGCCGCCTGGAGACGCGCCGGCCCAGATTCCGCCGGTGGGAAGCGGAGCACGGCTTGCTTTCTTGGTCGGCATGCCACCGAGCTCTTGTAAAAGTAAGTAGATTGGTTTGTGTTTGCCGTACCAACAAGGGTAGCCGGCTTAGCTCTTTATATATACAACAATTAGGGGTTACAATAGTTGTTAGGATCACAACAACCTAACTAACCTAAGAGCTATCTACTCACATCTGATTACATATACACGTGACAGGATCGTACACCACGCTGATCATGTGACTCTGTTTAACAATCCCCCTCGATCCGAACGTGTGCTAAGCAAATTCAAGCCATACTTCAAACGCTCAAACGACTCTTTTCCAAGAGCTTTGGTAAATATGTCAGCAAGCTGATCTTGGGTAGAAATGAACCAAACCTTCAGAGCACCAGCTGAAACCTTCTCTCTCACAAAATGAAAATCGATTTCAATGTGTTTCGTCCGTGCGTGAAACACAGGATTAGCTGTGAGGAAGGTCGCCCCCAAGTTATCACACCACAGTACAGGAGCTTGCGCCTGGAAAATGCCCAGTTCTCTAAGTACAGACTGAAGCCAAGTCACTTCCGTTGTTCCGTTAGCAATGGCTTAATACTCCGCCTCTGTACTTGACCTACTCACAGTTGGCTGTTTCCTCGAGCTCCATGACACAAGATTGGGACCATAAAACACTGCATACCCACCAGTCGATCGACGATCATCTGGGCAACCAGCCCAGTCTGCATCGGTGTAAACACTGAGCTCTGTAGAGTCTGATCGGCAGATACTTAACCCGGTATTGATTGTTCCCTTCACATACTGCAGTATTCGTTTCACTGCACATCCGTTGGAGCAGCCAAGAACTGACACGCCTTGTTCACTGCAAAGGAGATGTCAGGTCGTGTCATACACAAATACTGCAATCCACCGAGTGTACTTCTGTATGTAAATGCTTCAGCATGTGTCAGTTGCACACCACCACTCTTGCTAAGCTTATCTGAAGACAACATTGGCGTGCTAATCTCCTTGCACTCGTGCATATTTACTTTCCAAAGGAGATCTGCTGCATACTTTAACTGAGTGAGTGAGATTCCATCAGCTTGTGGCAAAACTTCAATGCCCAGAAAGTATGATAGTGGCCCAAGGTCCTTGACAGCGAAGGACTGACGAAGATCTTCTAACAGCGTTTCAACTACTTGTCGGCAGGAGCCAGTAATGATTATGTCATCCACATAAATCAACACATAAATGGTGACTCGCTTGTCAATGAAAACAAACAGAGACGTGTCTGCCTTGGATGGAACAAAACCAAGCAACTGCAACCTGATGCTGAGTTTGGAGTACCACGCCCTTGGAGCCTGCTTCAACCCATACAGAGACTTCTGAAGTCGACAGACATAGTGAGGGCGAGCTGAATCAATGTAACCAGGAGGCTGTTGCATATATACCTCCTCCTGAATGTCGCCGTGGAGAAAGGCGTTCTGCACATCTATTTGCCGAAGAATCCATCCCCGAGCCACGGCGATAGACAAAATCAGCCGAATTGTAGTTGGCTTGACCACGGGAGAGAAGGTGTCAGTGTAATCAATACCAAGCCGTTGAGTGAATCCTTTGGCGACAAGTCTTGCTTTGTACCGATCAACAGACCCATCTGGTTTCTGCTTAAGCTTGAACACCCATTTACAACCAACAATGTGATGTCCAGGAGGTGGTTCAACGAGACGCCAGGTGCTGTTGAGCTGAAGAGCACGGAACTCATCATCCATAGCCGCTTTCCAAGCAGGTTGAGCAAGAGCTTCCTGGTGGGAGACAGGCTCAGCAGAAAAAGCCCTCTTGGCAGGATCATAACGAATGATGCCATCAAACAGGCGAACCGGTTTGACCATATTGTTCTTCAGGCGAGTACGCATAGGATGCACAACAGGCGCAGGAGATGACGGAGTGGAGCTTGACGAGCCAGTAGCCGAACCTGATGGTGAGGAAGAAGCAGCCAGATCATCATCATGGGCCGGTCCAGGAGAGGGAGTTGACGGGGACACGGGTGGTGAAGACATGTCGTGGGCCGCAGGATGGGCCGCATCAAGACCAGCCTGACGGGGCGCACCATGATCGACGTGAGGGGGTGCATGCATGCCATGCACGGCATGATCGTCGTCCCCAGGAGGTGCACCTGAAACAGGAACAACAGGCTGCATATTAGTAGCACAGGCCCTATCACTATATGTTGATGCCTCCATGTCTGGTTCAGGAAGGAGAATGAGATCCTCCGTAGGTGGTGGGGTTTTGTAGAGAGGCTGGGTCGGTCGGGGCAAAAGGAAAGACGCTTTCGTCGAAAACAACGTCACGAGATACATATATGCGACCTGTAGAACGATCAAGGCACTTAAACCCTAGATGATGGGGGCTGTAACCAAGAAAGACACACCGACGAGACCGAAAAGCAAGTTTTCGGCTGTTGTACGGGCGTAAGTTGGGCCAGCACGCGCATCCAAACACGCGTAAGGCCTCGTATTTAACAGGGTTTTTGAACAGTTTGGTGACCGGGGTGGAGTTGTGTATAACGCGAGAAGGCATGCGGTTGATAAGGTAGCAGGCTGTGAGGATGGCATCGTCCCAAAACCGAAGAGGAACATGAGCTTGGGCGAGAAGAGCAAGAGCTGTTTCAACAAGGTGACGATGCTTTCGTTCAATCGCACCGTTTTGCTGATGAGTGTGTGGGCAGGACAAACGATGGACAATGCCAGTATCCTGAAAATAGCGATGTAATTTATGGTATTCCCCTCCCCAATCAGATTGGACAGAGATAATTTTGGTGCCAAGAGATCGTTCAACTTGCTTTTGAAACTGGTAAAACACATTTTCAACATCATACTTGTGCTTCAGTAAATAGACCCATGAAAATTTACTAAAATCATCCAAAAAGCTTACATAATAGCGAAAACCACCAGAAGATTTCATGGCTGGACCCCACACATCCGTGTGAACTAACTCAAGAGGAAAAACAGAAACTCAACTATATAACTCATAAGGAAGTTGATGAACTTTTGCCTGTTGACACGCATCACACAACGTGCACAGGAAACTCTTTATTTGTGGAAGACTCTAGATTATTCTTGGAGAGGATGGCTTGAACGATGGTGGAGGATGGATGCCCAAGGCGCTTGTGCCATGTGTCCTTGGACGTGATATGCGCTTGACAAAGGCGTGATCGTGGCACAGGGTATAGTCCGTCTTGAGATCTACCGTGAAGCAGTATTTCCTTCGTGTTGCGATCCTTGACACAGAAGGAGAAGGGGTGAAGTTCGACAAAATAGTCATTATCGTGGGCAAGTTTATTGGCAGAAATAAGATTTTTACTAATGTGAGGAGAGTGTAGAACATTTTTGAGATGTAAAGGATATTTAGAACCAGGTATGGATGAATCACCAACATGTAGAATAGGGATATGCATACCATTTGCCACCTGGATCTGGTCGGTGCCCTTGTAGGTGTCCTGAATGTGAAGGCGCTCCATGTCATTGGTCATATGATCGGTCGATCCCGAATCCATATACCAGGTAGGTTCCGTGGAGCTCTCGCCATGGTTGGAGTAGTTGGCGGAGCGGTTGAAGGAGTCCGACTGGATCGCATGATTGAACCTGGAGTAGCACCGTAGTGCATCATGCCCGTAGATGTTGCAGATCTGGCACGTGGATTTGCCACCACGCCCTCGTCCGTCGCCCTGGTTGTTGCCGCGCCCATGGTTATCGCCGCGGTCACCACCGCGACCTCCATAGCCGTTGCCCGCCGTAGCCGCCTCCATAGTTGCGGCCACCTCCATAGCCACGGCCACCACCATCGCCACAGCCGCGACTGCCGCCACGCTGGAAACCACCGCGGCCACCCCCGCGTGATGTGTTGTTGGCGGAGTGTTGGAACTGGAGCGAGTTCCCAGACACGCGGTCGCCGTTGCGTGCCTCATAGGCAACCATGTGCCCATACAGATCGTCGAGGGTGAAGTCGTCATCACCCTTGGATGCAATCACCGAGATCGAAGTGGTGAAATTCTCGTGGTCATCGCCAAGACCAGCGAGCACATAGGAGATAATCTCCGAGTCGCCTAGTGGGCTACCGATCATCGCCATAGTATCGGCAATTTTCTTCACATGATTGAAGTATTCGGACATCGTCGCGTCCCTCTTCTTTGGCTTGACCAAAGCCGTGCGAAGCTGCACAATATTCGCTTTTGACCGGGATGCGTACATCCGATCGAGAGCCTCCCAAGTTTTCGCCGATGACTTGAGGAGCTGCACATGGCCGAGAGTTGCAGGAGACAGAGAGGACAGCAGGGCGCTGAGGACCTGCTGGTCGGTACGGAACCAGACGGCGTAGTCGGGGTTGTCCTCTTCAACGGAGCTCCCCTCAGCGGGAGTCTTCTTCTTCGGCGGTGCCTTCACGGATCCATCTACAAAGCCATACACATCTTGGCTGTAGAGTGCAGGGAGAGCCTGAGCCCTCCACAGCAGATAGTTGTCCTGGTCGAGCTTGATGGTGATCGCCGAGGCCAGGATTTGGGTGAGGTTGGCAGAGGTTGCGGATGGAGATGCATTCGTCGGAGCCATGGGTGATCAGATCGTGGGTTGCTCTGATACCATGTAAAAGTAAGTAGATTGGTTTGTGTTTGCCGTACCAACAAGGGTAGCCGGCTTAGTTCTTTATATAACCAACAGTTAGGGTTTACAAGAGTAGTTAGGATCACAACAACCTAACTAACCTAAGAGCTATCTACTCACGTCTGATTACATATACACGTGACATGATCGTACACCACACTGATCATGTGACTCCGTTTAACAGCTCCAAGAGAGGCGGCGCGCGGGGGGTTGCATGGATGCTGAACTTGTTTAATTTGGTGAACTATTTGTGGATGTTAATGTGTGATAAGAACTTGTAGTTGAATTGATGTTGTCAATTTGTTGCTGGATATTTTGCTGTCAATTTGTTGCTGAATATTGTTGTCGATTTGTTGCTTAAAATTGCTGTCAGTTTGTTGTTGAAAAAATCTGTTATATGTTGCTGAAATTGTGCAAAACCTGTCATTTTGCTGCTGAAAATTTCTGTTAAACGTTGCTGAAAGTGTGAAAAACCTGCCATTTTGTTGTTCAGCACAAATTTGGCGGGTACCCGTCGGGTCGCGGGTACCCGGCGGGTGGCGGGTATGGGGAAATTCTGTACCCGCCGGCGGGTATGGGGCGGGTGGCGGGTGCGGGTGGGGGGGGCGGGTGCGGGTATGGGTATGCCAAACCCGGCCCCGAACCCGGCGGGTGCCATCCGTACGCAGGAGGAGGTGTTGGGTAGGGGGTGGGGTGGGGATCCGAACGGGGGATTTTTTTTTTGACTTGAACAGGGGGAGGTGTTGGGGACGGGCCGGACGGCGGACGCGTTAGCACGATCGGAATTGTCTGCCGGTGTGACCGATCGACGCGCCAACGAGAGGTGATCAGCTGTCGCATTCTCTAATTAATTGCTGCTTCTCCTGTTACAGCCGAAGCAGTAACCAGCAGTGTTTATTTCAACAAAAGGAAGGAAGATTATTATCGTAAATTTGACCGAAAATAACCACAAAGACAAACAAATTCACGAAATAAACGTTGGCTGAAACTATTTCACGAAATAACCCTTTTGTGTAGCGCCTTACAATCAGGCGCTATGGTCTTCGGTGTAGCGCCTCAGCGTAAGGCGCTACACATCCTGCCAGCGTGGCGTCTGAGGGCCCCACCCGTGGTAGTGTAGCGCCTTGGTAAAAGGCGCTATGCTGTGGAAATAATGTGCTCCAGAACGCACCCGAGAGCTAGCCCAGCGCCCAATCTCGGATTTTTGCTAAGTCAGTGTGTAGCGCCTCGGTGTAAGGCGCTATACTGTGCAGTATAGCGCCTGATTGAAAGGCGCTATGATATGCAAGGGGTTAAGTCGCGCAGCGGCAGCCTCCCCAACCCTAGCTGCACATTTCCACCCGACAGAGAGAAAGAAAAGGCTGCGGCGGCTCCTCTCTCCCCCCTCTCAAACCCCCCTCCTAAACACCTCAAATTTGAAGATTTCTTCCGTGAATCGACATCCCTCAAGGTCCTAGAGGTAATCTCTCTCATTTCCCCATGTTTTAACTCATTGAAATCTTGTATTTTGTGGATCTATGTTCAAATCTTGGAAACCCTACAAATGGTGGTTTGTATGATGTTTTGTATAAGGGTTGTTACTATGGTAGGTGCATTGGCCAAATGGTGGCTTGTATGATGTCTAGGGTTAGGGTTCTTGCTATGGTAGGGTTAGATTTTTGTTATGTTAGGGTTAGGATGGTAGTTAGGTTATGGAGACGGTATGTTAGGGAAGCGAAGATATTCAGGGAGAGGGTGCTTCATGAGGCTCGTCTCGCAAGAGAAGTGGCTGAGGAAGAAGAGTTCACTTCCAAGAGGAAGGACAAGGGAAAGGGATCGGCCTCGACGCAGTAGAGCTATGTGGTGGTCATCATGTTCTCGATTAAACCTTGTAGTAATGATGCACGCGTCGTTGTGAACCTTGTTTGGATTTGTCTTTTGAACCTTATGGTACTGTAATGCACTCTCCAAATTCTGTCGATTTCTGTCAAATTTAATGCATCTTCCATCATATTCTGGCTGTTGTAATGCATCTTCCATCAGGTTCCTGAAACCATTCTGGCTGGGATCATTTCCATGGTATAGCGCCTTACAACGAGGCGCTACACACTGACTTAGAAAAAATCCGAGGCTGCTCGCTGGGCTAGCTCTCGGGTGAGTGTTCTGGAGCACATAATTTCTACACTATAGCGCCTTACACCAAGGCGCTACACAGTCATAGCGCCTAACACCGAGGCGCTACACACTGACTTAGCAAAAATCCGAGACTGGGCGATGGGCTAGCTCCCGGGTGCGTTCTGGAGCACATTATTTCCACAGCATAGCGCCTTTTACCAAGGCGCTACACTACTACGGGTGGGGCCCTCAGACGCCATGCTGGCAGGATGTGTAGCGCCTTACGCTGAGGCGCTACACCGAAGACCATAGCGCCTGATTGTAAGGCGCTACACAAAAGGGTTATTTCGTGAAATAGTTTCAGCCAACGTTTATTTCGTGAAATTGTTTGTCTTTGTGGTTATTTTCGGTCAAATTTCCATTATTATCAGCTTGGTTGGCAGGTTATCCATTTGTGCATGCCCTCGAAATGCTGAGCACTACGTACCTTGCTAACTGAAGGCTGCTAGTAAGATCTTGCTGACGCTTTCTTGGTTAGCACTTGCAGACTTGTAGCCTTGCAGGGCACCCATCAGTCATAGTCATCGTTCGAATTATGCACGGGCTTCCTGATTACGTGTGTCCATCTGCTGCTTATTACCCTAGCTAGCTAGTTTACCACAAAACAGGCTTTCGCCCCGTTTTATAAATAAAGCCAAATGGCCAAACCGATACATAGTGATGAGGAAAACCTCTTACAAGCAGAACAAAGATAAACAACAAAGCCTAAGAAGCATCTAGCATGCCACCGAACATGACGAGACTAAGAAAACCGAAACTCCACGATAGCGCCTTCAAGAAGGTAACGACACAACAAGCGCCGCCGGCACCGAGACCACAAGGGTCTAGGGTTTTCACCCGGAGACATGTCGCGAGAGTGGCCACAACAACGCCCTCAAGAGGGACACGGCACCCGCAGGCGTCGCCGTCGTCGGCGCCGAAGCGCTGGGATTTCACCCGGAAAAACTCTCGCCACAATCGGAACCTCAGACCACTACCAATCCCCGAGCCGAGCTTCCGACAAACGATCTGGGCGCTGCCACCACCAGGAGTCCCCACCGCCCACTCCTTGCCACCCTCATGGACCAAAGAGACGGGCCATCACCACCGCCACGTCGCCCCGCCGTCGAGACGTCCCGTGCAGTCCACCTTCCGGAGCCGCCGCCCCGGCATCCGTGAACTCAACCCCGTGGCGCAACAAAGGGCCACCGCGTGACCGAGGGGTAAGAAGATAGGGGCCGGCGCCAAGTCCACCTCCGCCTGGTTCGGATCCAGGTAGCAGAAGAACAACAGCCGCAGCCAACCAGAGGGGATCACAACCCTCCACCGTCAACGACGGCCGCCGACCGGACGCGGCAGAAGGTCCCGTCAGGCCCAAGATCAAGCCCGGATCAGACCCGCCTGGTCCAGATCTAGGCCCAGATCAGGCCCGAGAGGTCCCGCTGCCACGCTGCAACGCCGTGGTCGCTGCTGCTATCCGTCTACCAGGCCCGCGCCACCCTGACCATCTCCTCCTCACTGGGTATCACCGCCATGAACCACCGCCGGCCGACCACCGAGCCGAGCTCGCAGCGCCGCCCGGAAACCCGGGAGAGCTGACACATGCATCCCCGACGTCAGCCTCTCCGGAGGCCGTGGCCGCGGCGAGGCCTGTCCCGAGCCGCCGCTGGACCGCTTGGCCCGCAGCAGGCCCAGATCTGGCCGGAGCCGCGCGCCGCCATGGCCTGGAGCCGCAGCGCCGACGCGTGCTGCCGCCAGCGCTCCCGGCGCACCGGCCGGAGGCAACCGTGCCCGAGCCGCCGCCGTGTCGCCGGACGACGCCACCGACACCATGACCGCACCGCCGCCAAGCCCGACCGCCCTGCGAGGCCGCCCTAGCGGGTGGGTACTGGAGGTCCCGCCGCCGTCGGCACCGCGCGGGCTTTGCCCGGCAGCCCTTGCCGGCGGCGGCGGAGGAGGAGGGGAGGAGGAGGGTTGCTGGAGGAGCGCGCTAGGGTTCGCCCCGGCCGTCGCCCGCGAGGGACGACCCCAGCTAGCTAGTTTTATGTGTGTTCATTCATGTGGCGGTCTAGGGGTGAAAAAAGCGCCGCCACTCGCCCCTCCCGCCGGAGCCACCTCTGCCGCTGCCGTCGCCGGCCTCGGCCGCGGCGGTGGTGGTACCCCCTCCGCCGCCAAAATGGTGGTCAGGGGGCGGTCCTCTTCTCTTGGCTGGATGTAGACCGACCCGTGGGGGCGGCGCCGGTCCGGGCGGAGGAGGCCGAGCCGGCGGGCTCGGGCGACAACGACGGACGGAGGCGGCTGCGGGCGCGGTGCGGGGTGGCTGGGACGCCGTCGCCGGAGTTGGGCGCGCCAGATGGGCTTGGCGGGCCCGATCTGGGCCCGTCGGGACTGTGCTGCGGCGTGCGGGTGCGGTCCGTCGTTCGTGCGGGCGGAGACGGATGCACCGGTGGGGGCCGTCCGTGCAGGCGGGCGCGAAGGCTCCAGTGTGGTGGTTGGCGCGGCGAGGGCCGGCCACGATGGCAAGCCGGGGCGGCGGCCCCGGACATGGCGCTGCTTCGGCTTTGCGAAGGCAGCGGGCATGGCAGCGGCCGTGGAGGGTGGTGCTGCGATGGCTGCTGCATGCGGTGGGTCAGAGGAGGAGGAAAGCCGGGGCGGCGGCCTCGGAGCTGCGGCTGGGATGTGGCCGGCTTGCCGCCTTCCGTGGTGTGAGGTGCCGCGGTGGCTGTGACACGCGAAGATGGTGGTCTGGCCGGTCCCCTTTGGGCGGTTTGCGGGATTGTGTTACATCGTCGGGCGAAAGCCCTGCCCCGGCGACCGGCCGGGCCGACGACGGTGACTCCTCCGGGCGCCGCGTCCTTCTTGAAGGCGTTGTCGAGGCGATGCTCTCGCTTCTCCGCGCCGGGTTCTCCGGGGGAAACCCTAGATCCCTCGCGGATCGGGCGAGGCGGCGCTTCTGCGTCGCTTGCCTCTTGGGGCCTCGTCTTGGATGTTCCACCGGTCAGAGGGAGCTGTGGAGTGATGGTGGTTGGCGGCCGCGACTCTTCGTCATCGGCTAGGTGGTGCGCGGCCCCGGGGCCGGCGTGGATGTCGGAGCGGCGGCTCCGGAAGACTTGCGTTGAGCTTGACTCCGCCGTGTTTAGTGTCGACTTTGCTTGCTAGGGCAACATGGTCGTCGGCTAGTTAGGGCGCGGCCTTGGGGCCGGCGTGGATGTCGGAGCGGCGGCTCCGGGGTTTTCGTCTTGCGTTGAGCTTGTCTCCGCCGTGTTTAGTGTCGGCTATGGTTGTTAGGGCGACATGGTCGTCGACTAGTTTGGGGGCGTGGCCTTGGGGCCGGCGTGGATGTCGGAGCGGCGGCTCCAGGTTTCGTCTCGCGTGAGGTTGCCTCCGCCGTGGTAGTGCCGGCTATGGTTGCTTGGGCGACGTGGTCGTCGACTCGAGTTGTACTCTTTTTATTTTTGGGTCTTGTCCTTTCTGTTTGCTCCTACTATATCAATATAAAAGGCAAAGCTTTTACATCGTTTCAAAAAAAAAATTCATGTGGCGGTTCAATTTTACCTTCTTTTTCTTCACACGCTTGCAGAGATCTTGCAGAAAAGAGGACACACCATTGATGAGAGGATTTTGACTCTCTCGTGTACTCTCGCATCTCCCAAAGCGTTTACTTGCTCGCTTGTTTGCTGCGTGCTCGTACAGATTCTGTTCTTCCTTTTGCCTTCTGATGCAGTTGTACCTTGCCACTTTCTTAATCTACAGATCTGCCTTTCCTCTGAGTATAAAGTGTTAGTTTTATCTGCAGACCAATTGTCTAGATATATCAGGCATTGGTTTGGAGCACTTGTTTGTTTAAGACCAGATCGATCGCTTTCCATCGATCACATCAAGGACTAACCGAAAGGAGAAATTGCATCGTCTATCTTTAACTCCAGGCATGTTCAGTGATGGATATATCAAGCGTTGATTTGGAGGTGTACCGGTCCGGTGCACTGCTTTCCAGACAACCACCTTTTAATAGCTACCTAGCTTCGTAATAACATTTTTGTCTGCTTTTGATCGACTATATGCATTGCTCATCTTTGGTGATAGACGAACGAAAACAACTGATGACCCTTTAATGGATCAGTGCTCGCGAATGATTGATTAACCACTTGAACTGCAAATTAAACATGCACGTACTCTGTCCGTTCTGAATTATAAGATGTTTTAGTTTTCTCTGGATTGTATGTATGTATGCGTTTTAGTATGTTGTTTCACTCATTTCAGTCTGCATATGGTCCACGCTGAAATATCCAAAACATCTTATAATTCAGAAGATAGGAAGTAGTACTTAGAGCATTTCTAGCAGAGATGAAAAACGTCCGGAACTGGAAAATTTCGGCGGCTTTACGGGCTCAGAACGTTTTTCGGGCCAGAACAGAGCCCGTAAAGCCGGCTCGGCCCAAAAAAGTTTTTCATGCGGCCGAGAAACCGAGCGGTCGAACCAAATAAGTAGGGGTCGGAGGGGGGTTTTCAGTCCACGACCCCATTTCCTCCGCCGCACGCCGACAAGAAATCTGAGCTCCGCCTCCCGCGCTCCGACGAGCAATCTAGCCCCCCTGCCACCAGATCCACCATCGCCGCCGCGCGATGCCACCAAAGCAGATCACGCCGAAGCGCGAGGCCTCCTCCCGCCCCGCTATCGACCCGTCGGATCTCTCCGACGTTGCGAGGCGGTGCCTCGTTAAGTCCGACGCCACGAGGAAGCGGGCGGCGAAGGCCTTCACCAACGTCGATGCCGCGGTGCCGTCAAAGCTGTTGTACCGTGCAGTGCCGTCAAAGCTGTTGTACCATGCAGTGCCGGAGTTTGACCGCCTCCGCGCCGCCGCCAGGGAAGCTCGAGCGGCGCCGGCGAGGGGTTCTCTTCCGGCTCGGGAAGCTCTTCCCGCACGATGGTGAGGAGGGAGCCACTAGAGGAGGTCGAGGGGTATGACGCCGCCGCATTCGGCCGGTCGTTATCCTCGCTCGACTTCGTCCCCGGGAACGCGGTCGAGGCCGTCGTGGCGACCCCTCTGTGAGCGGTCGGCAGCGGAGGAAGCGGAGCTCGAGTCGCAGCACCGACGCGACGAGGAGCTCAATGACGTGCTCCTCGAAAAGGCCATCGTCGCCTCACTCGCGGAGCCTGTCCCCGTCATCTCCTGCGACGAGGAATGAGCAGCGCCGCTCCGACATCTGTGTCGCATCGCCGCCCCCGGGTAGGGTTAGGGCTAGCGTAGGTATAGCATAGTTTCTTTTGCATCTCCGGTGATCACCGTCGGCGTAATTTGGATGTAATCGGTGATCCCCGTTGTTCGTCTGTTTGTTCACGGCAATGGAAAAATTAAATATCCAGTTTCATTTTCAGTCTCTAATCTGCACCGAGTTTCTTCGACGCGCAAACACCCCAAAATGCTAAAGGGATTTTTCCCTAGTCCGAAATTCTGTAAATAACAATCTATTCATGGCGGATACGACCGTCTTAAACCTCAAAAAAACCGTGTTTTCAGTTTCTTATTTTACAGGTTCTGCTAGAGATGCCTTAGTTAGTTGTACTTAGCTAATTGTCCTTAATTCATAAAACCATATACGTCATGAAGCTTGAACAAAGGCCGGGCACATAGATTTCTTTTAATTGAGCTGGGCCATATAGGTTTTTGTATAGTTCGGTTCAGTTGGATTGACTGGTTGAATCGTACCGGCCGGCCGGATAAAGGTGGTAGGCCAGACAGCATTTCGTATTTTCATGGTCTATGTGTCTGAGTAAAACAGAATGCCGGAGCATCCACATTGTCTGTCACGATATTATGATGTATTCAAAACTATACTTCTAAGCAACCGGTTGCCTCCTCATGATACATGCTATAGTGTTAGAGCACCTCTAGTTGTACACTTGTACTGGGCAAATTCGATCGCTATACGCGGACACGTTCAGACGTCTTCGCGGACAGGAGGGTCCGGTCAAAGATGCTCTTAGCTCCTACAGAGTAGGTTTCACTTCACCATGGTGAAATTGTTTTTTCTTACCGTTTTACTTGGAGGGTGGGATCACTACTATGTTTACACCAGACTATTTCGAGAAAGGGAGAGCCCTTTCGGGCTCATCGGAGACCGAATTTGGAAATAAACTACAATATTGTTTGTAAGTTTAAAATTTTCCTAAAAAGATCCCTTGGTACATGCAAATGTGTTATATATGTTTGTAAAGTTTCGCGAAATAATATGTTATAATTTGAGCCACCGAAAAGCCATAGAAGTGTTGTCACAAAAGCCATGGTCAAGTTTACTCCTCTGTATTTGATATTGGACTGTGCAACCTAGGGCACGTGCCTCAGATTAGATTTCAGTGAGCACGGATGAAATATGATAATTTAGCCATGTATGCAGATAATTGATCCAACCCATCGTGTGGACTTTTTTATTGGTTTAACTTTAAAATGTTTTATCTCTTGAACCGTAAGTCAAAACTCAGATCTGTTTTCACGGTTAGCTTAATCGCGTCGGGAGTTTCGAAAATAGATCACATGTTGATATGTTTTGATAAAAAAAACTGACCTTAGTTGCCAGGCAAAGTCATGTTGGTCATCAAGTTAAAATCAAATGGTTACCAAGTTTTTTGAAATTCGCTACTCACCAATGTAAGTCATGACTTCAATTGGGAGGAGTTGCAATTCGACAACCCGGACCTTGATGGCTTGGCCAACCCCTTTTACGAGGAGGAAGTAAAAAATGCAATACACAAAATGCCTAGCGACAAAGCTCCCGGGACGGATGGCTTCACCGGTGCTTTCTTCAAAAGATGTTGGGATATTATCAAGGTGGATGTCATGAGGGACATAGATCGCTTCGACAACCTTCACTCCACCAACCTTCATTGGCTTAACTCGGCAAACATTGTCCTGTTACCAAAAAAAGAAGGGGCGGAGGAGATCTCCGAGTATAGGCCCATTAGTCTCATCCACTCCATCGCCAAGATTATTGCCAAGATGCTTGCCCTATGGCTTAGCCCACTCATGGACAACCTTGTTTCTCATACCCAAAGCGCCTTCATTAAAAAACGAAGCATCCACGATAACTTCCTCTACGTCAAGAATCTAGCTACTAGACTTCACAAGAGCAAGACCCTGTCCCTCCTTTTCAAATTGGACATCCGGAAAGCCTTCGATTCAATCCGTTGGGACTACATCCTTGACCTCTTACAATGACGCGGCTTCCCAAGCAAATTTCGGGATTGGCTTACCGCATTGTTCTCCACCTCATCCTCATGTATCCTTCTCAATGGGGTGCCCGGTCTACCCATTCCACATGGGCGCGGCCTTCGCCAAGGGGATCCACTTTCGCCGCTCCTCTTTGTCATTGCCATCGACCCCCTACAAAAATTCTTGAAATGGCAACCCAGATTGGGCTTCTCTCCAAGATCCATGGTAGGGGCACCATTTTGAGGACCTCCCTCTACGCGGATGATGCGGCAATCTTTGTGGCCCCTATCAAGGAGGACATTCAAAACCTCATGGAGATCCTTCAGGAGTTCGGAATTGTGACGGGCCTTTGTACTAACCTTCAAAAAAGCTCGGTGGCCCCCATAAGATGCAACCAAATTGACCTCGATGACCTACTTGGTACGGACCACCTTCCCCATGAGATACCTCGGGCTACCACTTTCCATATGGGGACTTCGAAAAGTTGACTTCCAACAACTCGAGGATAAATGTGCGGGCAAGGTCCCCGCTTGGAGTGGTAGATTCATGACTATGGCCGGCCGTGGATCCCTTGTTAAGTCGGTCCTCACCTCCCAAGCCATCTATCACTTGACGCCTCTCATCGTTCCGCCGGGCCTCATCACCAACCTCAACAAAATTGAACGTGCTTTCCTTTGGGCGGCCTCTGACAAGGTTACGAGTGGAAATGCAAGGTCAATTGGGAGGCAGTGTGTAGGCCAACTTCCCTTGGTGGCCTCGGGATACTACATACCGACAAGTTTGCTAGAGCCGTAAGATTGAGATGGCCATGGCTCCAATGGACGGACCCTAAAAAAATTTGGGCCGGCTCACGAAACCCTTGTACGGATGAAGACATGGACCTTTTCTATGCCTCTACAATAATCACGGTGGGAGATGGGATAAAAAAAACCTTTTGGGAAGCTCCATGGCTTGAGGGCATAAAACCAAGAAACATTGCGCCCCTCATCTTCGGCATCTCCACGGGGAAAAAATGGTCCATTCACCAAGCCCTCCTCAATAATGCATGGATTGGTAAAATCAAAATGGTGGAGGACTTCTCCTTTGAGCATGTGCGCCAGTTCGTAGATCTCTGGATCATGTTGCAAGGAGTGGCCCTTGACGGCAACACCGAGGACACAATCGTTTGGAACCTCTCCACCAACGGCCAATATTCTGCAAAAACGGCATACAAAGCCCAGTTCCATGGAGTTGTTTCCACTGACATGAAGAAATTGGTGTGGTCGGTTTGGGCTCCACCCAAGACAAAATATTTTGCGTGGCTTGCTTTGCAAACCGGCTATGGACGTCTGACCGGTTGGCTCGGCAGGGGTGGACGAACTGCGGCCTTTGCCCGCTTTGTATGCGTGCGTCACATTCTGATGCAGTTGTACCGTGCCACTTTCTTAGACTACCCACAGTGTGAATATTATAAGTAGTATCATAGGTGCTATGTTGGTAAAAAGATGATGTGGCATAACAATAAATGAAGAAAGATGAGGTAGTGGTATTATAATATCATACCGTAATATAACGGATTTCAAGACACAATTAGTCTATAAGTTAATAAATGTAATATATCATGATAATACAAATATGTTACTACCCACTATAGAGATATTAACATAGACTAGTATCATATGCATGATACTAGTTCATGTTACTTCCCATTGTGACTAGTCTTAGTGTACTCGGCTGCCCTTCTAGCTATCTCTAAATAAAGTGGGCATGTTGTCCGCAGAACAAGTCTAGGTATATAGACTTGTTTGTTTAGTTTGGATCAGCTCCCTTTCCATCGATCACATCAAGGACTAACCGAAAGAAGCAAAAATATCTCCATCCTTGACGCCATGCTCACTAATGTATATATCGGTTTTTTTTTTGAACACTGAAATTTTCAATGATTAGCGGCATCGTACATGTACAACCGTGCACTGCAGCACAGTAGAAAGCATAGCTACATCTGCATTACAGCAAGAGTTATTGTCTCCTAAACATTTGAACCTAGAAGGACGATTTTGAATTTTGAGTGCTAATCTAGCTTGATGATGTGCTTGCAAATTGCAGCTCCTGTTCACATGATAAATCCGGATAGCATCAAAGGCCGAAGAAGCTGCAATGTATGCAAGTTTGACCTGGAGCAAGAATGAGCTTGTTTGCTGCCATTGTTGTAGCTAGAGTTATGTTGTCCGTCAGAAATATAACCTGTTGAAGATGAAGCAGTTCCGCAATCCTGGAAGCCAACATCATACTGAATGCTTCAGCTTGGATAGCTGATGTGGTCGGTGGAGATAGAGCCGAAATGCATAGTTGCGAACACTGTCGACGACCTGCAAATTGTATAAATATTCCAAGGCCTGCGACCGTCGGTTGACCTTCAGGTCCTGGATTCCATGATGCATCTGTATAGATAACTGTACATGAAAGACAAGAGACATCTATAATTGTTTTCCCTGGAGATGGTGTGGGTTGCATTGTGAAGTGGTCATGTGTATGTGAAAGAGTGTCGGCATCTACAAGCTTGTTGGATCCTGTTGAGTTGACAACATTGATGTCTGATGACAGAGCTGCAACTTCCAGGCTTGTTCACTGCATTATCGCCTTTGCTGCTGAAGATACCTAAGCGGTAGACCTTTTTGCCCTGCAAAATTGATTGTCGTTTCGAGACTTCCAAATACACCAAAGATAGGTATACAGGGAGACAACATTTATTTGCGGATGATTTGAAGAGAGAAGCACACGGATCATATGGGGGATTGTATTATGTTGTTGAGCAAGGAATTCAGTTTTAATAAACCATGGAAAGCTATGCCAGGTTGCTTTTGCAAAAGGGCACAAGAAAAAGAGATGCATTTCATCTTCAATATTGCCACATGTTGTACAATTTTCACTAATGTATTTAGAGTATGTACCAGCCCTTTTACCTGTAGCAAGAGCATTGCTAAGTAGTCTCCAAGCGAATGTTTGGATTCTTGGAGCCATGTGCTTTTCCTTCCACACCTGATTGAGCAATGATAAAATTTGTGGTGGCACAGTTTTTGGTCTCTGTCTTGGAGGAAGCTGAAGATTGTTAAAACTATGCTTGTATGCACTTTTGGATGAGAAGAGGCCTGTAGGTGTTAGTTTCCACACAAGAATATATTGGCCAGCAGTACAAATAATTGGAGTATGGATAATTGAATGAGCTACAGTCGGGGTAAAAAGTTTATTTATCAGGTTTACATTCCAAACTTTTTCCCCGGGAATCCAGAGATCTCTAACTTGGGCAGGGTAACTAAAAGGCTGAGGTTGTATGATGAGGTTATCATAGATGTTTTCCCAGCCTTGAAACCAAGGGGTGCTCCACACATAACTACTGCCATCTACAATTTGATAAATAGATGCTGAAATGAGAAGAGGTCGTACCTTCAAAATTGCAGTCCATAAAGCAGACTTAGGCATATTAGTTTTTGCTCTCCATATTGTTGTGTCATGATGGTACTTGGCCTTGAGAATTTGTGCTATCTGACTATGAGGTTCTTTTGAAAGTCGCCAAGCTGCTGAAAGAATGAGTCCCTGGTTGATTGTCTGCAAGTTTCTAATTCCTAGTCCTCCAAGCTTTTTCTCTGTGCAAATATCAGCCCATGCTTTCAGACACAGGGCTCTTGTTGTTTGGTCGTCTTGAACACTTGTCCACCAGAAATGTCTAATGATAGACGTGAGTTTAGCTAAGAATTTCTTGGAGAAAAGGATGTTAGACATGTAGTAAACTGGTATAGAGGCAAAAACTGATTTAATAAGAGTAAGCCTAGCTGCATGAGAAAGCCGGTTGGCTTTATAGTTTGAAAATTTTGATTTGAATTTGTCATAAATGAAAGTATAAGCCGCTGATCTGTCTTTAGAGGGCAGGATAAGAGGGTGCCCCAAATGGACAAAGGCGTTATCAATATAAGGGGCTGGAAAGATTGTTTTGATTTCTTCTCTTTCCTGCAAAGAAACATTCTTGCTAAAAAGGATTCCTGATTTACTCCAATTAGGGATTTGACCCGAGTCATGGCAAAATTGGTTTAGAATATTAGACATAGTGCGGACTTCTTGCATATTTGATTTGCCACAAATAATAAGATCATCTGCAAACATCAAGGAATGAACCGAGGGACAATTTAGTCCAAGTGAAATACCTGAGAGGTGATTGGCTTGCAAAGCATTCTGTAGCTGCAATGACAATTCATTAACCGCTAAGACAAAAAGATAGGGTGACAAAGGACATCCCTGTCTGATACCTCTGGTACCACTAAATTTCCCATATGACTGACCATTAATGATAACAGAGAATGTCGGCGAAGAGATGCAAGCATACACAAGTTTTATGAATTTACTGTTCAGACCTTTACGAGCAAGAGCAGAAACAATGCAGTGCCACTCTATTCTATCGAAAGCTTTAGCAAGATCAATTTTTAACATAAAATCATTGCTTTTCCAGGAAGTAAGAGAGAAAGAGTGGGCTATCTCTTGCGCGACTATAATATTATTACTGATGCATCTTCCTTCGATAAAAGCTTGTTGAGAAGGATGGATATAATCAGGGAGGTGCATTTTTAGTCTATTAGCTAAATATTTTGCAATAACCTTATAGACTACATTACATAAGCTAATGGGTCTGAAATCAGAAGGTAGATAACAAGATAGTTTTTTTTTGGAATGAGACCAATTTGGGTATCATTGAGATGTGATGGGAGGATACCCGAGTCGTAGAAATTCGTAACCACATTTGTTACATCATCTCCTATCCAGTCCCGGGCTGAAACATAAAACCCCACATTAAAACCATCCGGTCCTAGCGATGCATTTTTCCTCATGTCTTTAAGAATTGCAAATATTTCCTGCTTGTCCGGCACTGAGTTAGTGAAGTCATCTGTATGATTTTGTAAATTCATATTCGGGATATATCTAACATTGTTAGTAGATGCGGAAGTAAAGATGGACCGAAAGTAGTGAATAAACTCATCTGCAATATCATTTGGATCAAACAAGTCATTGCCATGAGTGTCACAGAGAGAACCAATACGATTCCTTCGCTTACGTTTTTATACCGCGTTATGAAAGAAAGTCATGTTCCTGTCACCATGGGTTGCCCAATGTTTGTTTGCGCGCTATCTATAATATTCAGTAAGTTTGGTCAGATTTACCTCATATTGAGACAACAGGCTAGCTTCAAGATTATGGTCCTGCTGGTGCACCGGCTGCATTTGTATGTCGTTAATCTGGCTTTGCAAGGAATCAAGATGTTGTTGGATCAGTTTCTTCTTTTTGCACCATTTCTTTAAAGTACCTGCAAGATTAGTCGATCTGGCATGGAAAGATTTATTCACAGCAGAGACCCAGGCATTTTTTGCTACACTTTGAAAGTCATCTTCAAAAGTCCACCAAATTTCAAATTTAAAAGTAAGTCTTGGCTTGTGGAATTTTGATTCGGTAGTGACAAGAATAGGGGCATGATCGCTGAGCATGATAGGTAGATTGAAAATATTCGTGTTAGGATAAAGAGCACACCACTCTACATTTGTAAGGCAGCGATCTAGTCTCTCATAGATAGGAGTAGAAGAAAACCTTTTATTTGTCCAAGTATAGGCCGGACCACTATAACCTAAATGAAAAAGACGACATTGTTTGACAAAAGTATTAAAAGCACGCATATGATTCCTATTTACATTGATAGATGTAGTGTCCATATCACACAAGATATCGTTGAAGTCTCCTAAACAAACTGCTGGCTTGCCAAGATTGTCATTAACAAAATTGGAAATATAATCCCAAATCATTCCGGTAAGGCGATGATGTGGATCCCCATAGACACAGACCAGCACAAACTCAACATTAGTAGCTATATGTTGGACAAGAGCTAATATAAGATATCTATTCGAAAACTTGACCGAGAGAAGAACATCATCAGTCCAAAGCAGCCAAAGCCCCCAGAGCGACCTTTTGAAGGCACTACAAAGCTACCTGACAAATTAAATCTAGCATTCAACTGGAAATCAGTACACTTAGATGATCTAGTTTCTGACACGAAAGTTACCTGGGCACCTGTGGAGTACATTAATCTGGCTAGATACTCCATTTTTCTGGAGTTACAAAGGCTTCTACCCTTACCCCTACAATTCCAACCAATGAATTTCAAGGCTGCAGCAGGAGGTGCTACGGTGCGAGCGTCACCAGTAGCAGGATTCAGCCCTGCTCCTGTACATGGGTGACTTCGACTTGAGACTGCAGCATCAAGCAACGGCCTACACCTGGAAATTTGCCGTGAGGCCGCACATATATCGGGTTATCTATCAACCATTGACCTTAATTTGGAGGTGTACCATGGACGTTGGTGATCACCAAGAAGCTAAGCTTTCCCCTGTCTCATGCTTCCCTGCAGATAGCCGCCTTTTCATCTGTCTCGTTGTTTTCTTTATACCGTGCTACCTAAAGTACCTATGTGCCATAATATGGAGGGAGTACTAGCAAAACTCCTAAGTCAGCTCGATGCAAAAAAGACAAAATCAACATTTTTCAAAAATATGTTTTCACATCTATTCTGACAACTCATTTTGTCTTTTTTGCACAGAACACAGGAAATGTCATTTGATTCAGGAATGTGAAGTACTTGTATACATATGGCACCAATTGTTTTTAGAATTTTTCGTAATGTTCAACTATTTTTTTAATTTTTCAAAAACAAAGGCAGCAGGTGCACCCGAGCACCATTCGTCCGCACTCTGGAGTACTACTATTTATAGATTGCTAGTCTTTGGGACGAACGACCCTTTTATTATGGATGAAAGCTAGGGGTTAGGTAACTAAAGTTCCTTATAATATCTGTGGGTCCATAAATATATGTCCTATATATTTTTTGTAAAGTTTCGTTAAACAATATGGTGTATTTTCGGCACACCCAACTTTCTAATTATGCACGTAGGATTTCAAGTCGTACGAGGGAGACGATATTTTCCCTATGCATCGCCTACAGTACGTAGAAGTATTCTAAGGAAATAGTCACGTGCGTATAGAAATATTTGACTATATCAAGTAAGGAGTAGTATAGAAGTGAAAAGAAGCTACCAAATCAACGTGACGTACGTACGTGTTTTCTCAAACAAAAGATAGCTTGCCAGACTAAACAATATTGTATTTGGCCTCACCCGTTCTTCCTTGCAAGCACACATGAGGTCTCATGCGAGACGACCAACGCAAGATCACGAGGAGACGTGGGGCAAACAACTTGGAGGAGGTCGTTCCCAAGAAAACTACTCGCTCCGTTTAGCTTTCTAAAACGTCTTACATTATGAAATAGAGGTTATAAATATAGAGGCGATGCATCGCGTTTGCCATCTACTGTACTACTCACGAGTGGCATGTTCCATTTCTTAAGGATGGATTCATGGATGTGTCTATGCTTAACGTCGACTAATTTCCGCTAGCCTACATTCCAATACAAGAAAATGTGCTGGTACTGACACGAGTGTGCACAGTGCACACTCTAATTAACCTTTGGGAAAATAATTCACTACCACCTTGATGGGCGCGTGCATTTGCTATTGTTTGTAACTTGTTTTTGACAAAGGTTAAAGTTGATACCAATTACGTTCAGTTTCTACAACAACACAATATCAAAAGCTTAGTCACGACTGCACGTGGTTAAATTATTACAAAACAAGAAGAAGAAAGAAGACCAACAGTGATCCATGGTAAGTAGCA
Source organism: Puccinellia tenuiflora (assembly GCA_012064385.1). Taxonomy (NCBI): domain Eukaryota; kingdom Viridiplantae; phylum Streptophyta; class Magnoliopsida; order Poales; family Poaceae; genus Puccinellia; species Puccinellia tenuiflora. Next base: position 354,187 of record QRDG01000494.1, read on the forward strand.
GTCTCCGATTGTTTCTTGACGCCAAATGTATTTCCAAAGTGGTTCTCGAGAAAAAATAACCAATAGAAATTAAAGGAACAGGGCAAGCGCCACCGTCACCAGATAAACCACACTCAAGGCTAAATCATAGGTTTTCATCCTGAAGATCATGTCCAAGCAACTCCAAACATCACTCAATAGGGGATGTTGCAACTCCAATTCTCCAAACACCACTCAACAGGTAGACACGCCATTGCCACTACCATTTTCAACAACACAACCATTTTTCTCCATTGCACTAACAATTCATCAATAGTCTTGATCATCTTGTCATCAACATGATTTTTTCGCTTGCTCCATTTCCCCCCCTTCCTCTTCAGTCTTCTAGCCTCCTCTTCCCCAATGCATGCTCTAGTGCTTCCCTTCTATCCTCTGCCCACCCATGCGCATCAATAGCTGCATCACCTCTCAGAACATCGGTATCAAGAAATACCGAACCTATTCTCTCTCCCAGTACCAAATGCCAAATAGAAAGTTAATTTCAAGCCAATTTCTTACACTGTGCTTCATACACTTGTAGAAGGTCCATTGTCGCGCTCGTTCTTGCTGGATACAAACACCTTCAACCGACGAAGAGCCCGAGCAGAGCTGTCGAATGACATGCTGAAGAATGGAAGGGAACTGTACGGACCATCAACTGGCGATGAACTTCGACTCCGAAGCGCGACGATTTGAGACTGTGACGATGAATGGGAGAAGAATTAGGGTTAGGGATTTGGAGGAGAAACATGAGAAGGCGATGGAATTTTATTCCGGTTGGCGTTTTTATAAAAAGAAAACTACTTCTACGGAGCCACAGCTCAAGTTAACCCATACATGCCATAACATGCCATGCACCCGTATCCATTGATCATACACGAGCCAGCGTGCGTATTGCTGGAAAATACATAATTTATCCTAAGACAAAAGGAAGAACTTGGTCTTATGCGACATTCGGCGACCCCACGTTTCCTAATGTTGTTGCCCCACGGGCAGGCTTCATCGTGTATGCTCGTGCTCTCCATATGAGCGCAAAAGAAAGTTCTCCCAATAATCCGGGAGCACGGAGGACGACGCAAACAAATGTATAATTTGTCCTAAATGATCATTTTAAAATCTTGCATTCACTAATAGCCCCTTAATAACTTTCAACTAGTTCTGGCCCCTCCTAAAGCGCAAATCACAAATTCACAATGGCTTGTTTGAATAAGTAGATACGTCATTCACATTGTCTTATTTTTTAGATTAAGAGATGAAATAAAGTTAAGTTATTTGAAATAAGTCGTTCGTGATTACGTATATCCTGACTGGCAAAAATCTTAGAGCGTCTGACACAAATCTCAGTGTCTCAAACAACTAAGTCTAGAAAACGTGTCACTGCAAACAGCTTATTACGAATGACTCGATTGTTTTTCCATCATGCAGACTCACATTTTTCTGAGAGATCATCAGAGCATCTCCAACGGGAGTGTCTGAAATATGTCCGCCAACACTTCCTTTACAGCCCCCCGGACAAGCTGTCCGGTTAAAAAAAAGATGATGCCCACACCGGCACACCCTAAAGAATAATCCCCAAAGAGACGACATTGCGTCAAACACTTTGTGAGCACCCACGCCGCGCTGCGCGAGGCGAGACTCGCCGGCCGGCAACGCGGAGATGACGCGCTCGATGACCTCGTCCTCGGGGACCTCCCCGGTGAGCGTGTAGTAGCGGCGCTCGACGGTGTCCTTGTACTCAGACATCACGCGCTGGCGCAGCGCCTGAAAGTCGAGCATGAGGTCCTTGAGCTTCTTTCGGAGGCCCGCGGTGACGGAGGTGCGGGTGCGGTCGAGCAGGGTGCCCTCGCGGCAGCCGGCCGAGAGCCTGGCGTTGGCGCGCGGTCCATGGCCTCGATCCTGACGCAGATGTTTTGGGCGCGGTGGAGCACATCGACGATGTCGGAGTTGACGCGGCCCCGCATGGCCCACAACGCGTCGGGCTGGTGCAGCGACTTGCCCTCCTCGTTGGCGGCGTGGAGGCAGGCGAGCGCGTCGCGGATGGCGGCCATCTCCTTCTTGACCACCTCCGCCTCCTTGAAGAAGCCCCTGAGGCGCTCGTCGGTGACGCCGCACCCCGCCTCCGTGAGCTCGGTCTCGTCGCCGCCCGCCTCCAGGTCCTTCATCGCCGCCTTCTTCAGGTCGACGTAGCTCATGAAGGACTTGGTCATGAGGTCGTCCATGGTCGCCGAGGCCTACGCTCGAGCTGCCCTCGAGCTCCCGGATGGTGTCGAGCTTGAGTCCCGCCGGCGTGCCGGAGGCGGCCGGTGAGGGCGAGCTGCGCCATGGCGCCGTCGCCGGGGAAGAAGTGCTCCGCGAGGGCGAGCTCGTCGACGGTCGGCCTCCGCTCTGCTCGTGCTCCGCTGCGCGAGGGCGAGCTCGTCGACGGCCGGCCTCCGCTACGCGAGGGCGAGCTTGTCGACGGCTGGCCTCCGCTATGCTCGTGCTCCACTGCTCGCGTCTTGCTCTGCTCGGGAAGATAAAGTGAGGAAAATAATTGGTTTTTGTTTTGTTTTGTTTGACTGACGCGTAGGGGTGGGCATTCGGTTCCCCCGAACCGATCAGGTCGGTTCCTCGGTAATATTTTTATTTCGGTTTTGGGAAAGCTGGCACCGATCGGTCAATGTAATTTTAGCTAACCGAGTGTTCGGTCAACCGAGAGATCGGTTCGGTGCACCGATCAGGCCGAATAGACCGAAAGGGGCTGCTCGCGCTGACGCTTGGTTGTTGTACTAGCTGCTGCGTTGGCTGGGCTGGGATTGGAGTAGACGCTAGCTGTGATAGTTTCCCTCGACACTTGGCAACACGCACAGAGACAACGAGAAATTATTAAAAAAAGGTTGTCTTCATCCTCGTCCCCTGCTGCCCCAGCTTGCAGTAGCATCTCCATTGGTATTCCCTGCATTCGCTGCTAGCACCTCGCGAACGGCAGCGCCACCGTTGGCCTTCTCCACATCCACGGCCATGGAACAAGTACAACATCATGCGACTCCTCCGTCTCTAATGACATGTAAGACAAAAAAAGCATCAAAAGTGGGATCAAATCAAAGAACTAGGATCGGCATCTCAAATAACCAGGATCGAATCAAGAAGTTAGATTTACGTTGCAGGATACCATTAGATTTTGGTGTGGATTCCGTCGAGTTGCTCGTCGTGGATTCTGGTGTGGAGTTAGACAGGATGGCGTCGCCGCCCAGGGATTGAGGCTGCGCAACTATATGCATCTGGGCGGTGCAGAATCACAGCTCATATAGGGAGCTCGGGGCAAAAAATCAAGCTAACCTGGAAGGTAAAGATCACGCGTACGAGACTTCCGGCCTTGGATAGGGCAAGTATCAATCTGGGGCCGTGATTCTGGGAAAGGGAACTGAAATAGTGGAGCGATTTGTGATTCTAATTTTTCCGCAGCAAAGGAGTATGGGCCTCGGTGCTTCGGTTAGTTCGGTGGACCGTGGGTGAAGACCGATATCCCCGAAGTAAATTCGGTTTTCAGGAATCCCTAACCGAGCATTGCACCGAACGAATCGGTTTCGGTCACTTCGGCTTTGGTTGAGGTTAACTCGGTTCGGTATATCGGTTTTCGGTTTATATGCCCACCCCTGCTGACGCGTGGGGTCACCGGTTACTGTTTTGATGGAGTTTATTGTCGGACAGTGTCCGGCACCGCGAAGGGAGCCTCTAAAGCTGAGGGTTATATTCACGGTGTCGGACATATTTTTTTAGTGGACACGGTTTTTACGACCCTTGGTGTGGTTGTTTTTTCTTTCCAAGCCCTAAAGAAACTTTAGGCCCTATTGACCCCCCGGTGGAGATGGTCTTATTAACCTGGACGGACAACCCCTGGCCGCTGATCGGTGCATAGTCCACGGCGCTGGCACGACAAAGTTGATCCGACGTGATGGACGGGCATGACGACGCCTTTTCACGGGAGTCACGGCCACGCTAGGGCACTCTGCTGCTCTGTGGAAGTCTGGATCGATCGAGGTTTCATGCATATGTTGCCGAATCCGATGATGATGATGGCTACGTGTTCTCCTTTTGGCCGCTTGGCGCGGCCGAGACCGAACCACTGGTGTTGCTACCGGGTACGGACGCATTGAGCCTGCCCTTGGAATTATCTGCCGATGTGATGCAACAACTGCAGACAACGAGGGTGTGCCAGTCAGTCATGCGGCCGTGTCTCAACTACTGTAGCCTGTCGTAATCCCGTGCTGTTTCAGGAGAATGAGGGAGAGGAAATTACTCAATTAGTTAGTGGAATAATCGTATTATATCAATATATCAGCTCGGTTGGCAGATTATTTATTTAGCAGCCGCCCTCCAAATGCTGGGCACGAACCACCCACGACCCTGGCTTAGGTGTGCTAAGATTTTGTTGGCATTGTTTTTCTGATTACTTATTATAGTATCTCAAAATCTGTGTAATTATGTGGCGGTTAATTTCATCATTTTTTGTTCTCGCTTCCGGGTCTTGCAGAGAAGCTTAATTAAGCTAGACATGTGTAATTAATGGAGAGGATTTGACTGTCGATCACTCACGTACTCTTTTCCCCTTCTCCCAAGGCGTTTGCTCGCTCTGACTCGCTTGCCGCTCGTACCACTTCTATTCTTCTTTTTTCCTTCCTCCCGTGCGTACGTGCATCCGACTTTCTTAATCTACAGATCTGCCTCTTTTCTTCTTCTCTCTGAATAAAGCGGCGATTATGTCTGCAAAACAAGTGTAAGTGCACTTGTTTAAGTGCTACTAATGCACTGCTTACTTTCTTTGGAGATCACTTTCCATCACTTCGCTTGCGTCCGAATTGTGAAACAAACTAGTAGTAGTAAAGAAACTTTTACATGTCGGAATGCTTCTCATCAACACATTGCTTGCTTTATCCATTACAGAACATTGGGAATTTGAGCATTTGGTCGGTGGCCCTTTTTATGGACAAATGGATGCAATCAAGGCGGTCGATCGCTTCAACTAAATACAGTACTAGTACAACCTATGCTTACTTTATGCTGCAGTACTGGACTGAATGAATGCCAGGACCGTTGGTCATAGCTCAAGGAGCAGCGATGAACTGGTAGTACTGTAAGTTGGCCAGTTGGGTTGGTTCCTACCGGCCGGTCGGCCAGATAATCGTGGTAGGCCGGACAGCATTTCCTTGGGCGCGAATGGCGGCGCGCGTATCCACATTGTTAGGCATGAGATCGATCGTGATGATTAATTTAAAACCGTATTTGCAGGTCAAGCTCAAGCAGAAGTGGTCGCCACACCACATATGCTTGTTGCTTTCACTTCACCATGACCGTTTTCTTCTTGTTCAAAAAAAAATGACCGTTTTCTTACTTTTGTCTCACGGACTTTCCATCACGCCATTTTTATTAGGGAAGAATTGGTCTATCTAATTCTAATCTACGTTGTATTAGTATGTTCTTTTCGTATGTATATACCGCACTCTTGACGACAGTTATTAACAACTTAATTATCCGAGTGTAACATATTTTCCTTGCACCTTAACTAATTTTTTACCTATAATTGGTCGAATGATTGGTGGTTACGCCGTTAGCCCACCGGCGATCAAACCTCAGTTTGACACCGTGATAAGAGAGAAAATTAAAAGACGGCATGGTTGCCACACGACACATGGTTGTTGCTTTAACATCACCCTGAGCGATTACATATCTTAACCTTGTGTGAGGGACTTCCCATCACGCTATTTAAGGAATGTAATCGGTCTATCTAAACTAGGTTGTGAAACCATGCGTAATGCATGCTCCTGTTAGGGGCGCGCTAGGCGTAGGTCGACCTAACGTGCGCGCGTATAGGTCGCCTCGGTTGCCGTCCGTATGCGTGTCCAAAAATGAGCTGAAGTATTCAATGCTTCCTTTCTCACGTGGGGTGGAGCCCACCTGTGTCACGTTGCTTTCAAGGATTCGTCAGTTCCAGCTGCATGCATCCGGCTTACACAGAGTGTTCAGATAATATTTTGTTCGTTTTACATGTGGTGCAACCCTCCAGACTACCGAAACGAAGTTGTAGCAAAATAATCAAATCTCTCATCGCATGTATAAAAATATATACTATTTCAGCAACATTAGAAAAAAAATATTTTCTATAAACGAAGTGTTTTGCTTCCCCATAGGCCATGTGCGCGGTTTTTCCATGTAAGGTGGTCTACGATCGCCCCAGCCTAGTGTCCAAAATTGGAATGCGAGGGCAACAACTTAATTGTTCATGAGGAAGGAAACTTAACAAATCTTTTCCTTGCACGTAGGGGTGAATCTAGAAAAAATTGGTGATGGGGTCAGATATTATAGAGTTGTGCACATCAAACTATTATATCATGCCATGTCTGGGGGGGGGGGGGGGGGTGCCCCCCCCCTCCACCCCCTCACAGACTTTGGAGAACTATATAATTTGGATATTCATTGTTGTTGTACTCATACTCGCAGATATTGTTCTTCTCTTCTGTTGATCCATGAGCTTGACATGCTTATTTGTTCCCCACTGATCCACAGGAGGTGCACTGGTACCTGTGGCCGTAGGAGAGTATATCTACCTACTTGCTACTACCTGCTGACATTACAAGACATTAGCTCCATTTGCATGTGGGAAAATAGTCCTAAATAATTTGTGAGATTATCATTTTATGGATGAAGGCAACGTCGTGTAATTGATGCTGGATATGTTGTACTTGGAACATTGTCGCTGAACATACATAATTACTTATGTAACCATGTCCTTTTGGGCGTAGGAAGTCACACTTCACACTCATCCACGACATCTGATCTATGACAGGGTTATTTTATCATGTCTACAAATTCTGAGATCAAAATGCAAGATTTAATTTTACGTTTTCTGACATTGAGATGATAATTGCGCCTATTGTGTTATTTTTTCATGCCAGTTTTTTGATTTTCTGTAGCGGTCATGTTGTGCGTTTGGGCTGGTAGGCATGACTATGTTAATATGTACATTCGTTCCATTAAGAAAAGAAAAATATCTTCCGTAGTGAAATTCTTCATCACCTAAAAATATATTTAAAGAAATAATCAACCCGTAGCAACGCACGGGCATATTTTGTAGTATATACTATTTCAGCAACATTTAGAAAAAATATTTTCCATAAACGAAGCGTTTTGCTTCCCCGTAGGCCATGTGCACGGTTTTTCCATGTAAGGTGGTCTACGATCGCCCCAGCCTAGTGTCCAAAATTGGATTGCGAGGGAAACAACTTAATTGTTCATGAGGAAGGAAACTTAACAAATCTTTTCCTTGCACGTAGGGGCGAATCTAGAAAAAATCGGTGATGGGGTCAAATATTATAAAGTTGTGCACATCAAACTATTATATCATGCCATGTCGCGGGGGGGGGGGGGGGGGGGGGGGGGGCCCCCCCTCCACCCCCTCACAGACTTTGGAGAATGAACAAATGATAAATTAGAGACTTAGATGTAACAAATAAAGCTTTTTAGATGACAGTGTTAAATCCACTTATGTATAAATATTAATAAGAAACTAAAGTCGCAACTCGCAAACAATATGTAGATCCTGTAGTATGCAGACAATAAGAATAATATGTTGTACTCACAAAAAATGCATGTAAATAATTATAGACGAGAGAAGTATTGGTAATAAGAACATGTGGCTAGACATAAAATTTTCATATAAATAATTATAGACGAGAGAAGAAATATTGATAATAGAAACATGTGACTAGACTCACTTACATCTTTAAACCATTTTGGATTAAATCTTCAGATTACGTACAAGCAAATGGCCAAACATGGGCCATCATCGTGATTCCCGAACTGTTTTCTCCAAACACATTAAATATTTTGACTTGTGTCGTTTTGCAACGTGGCTTTGATGGGGTCAAACGAATTTTGGGCTGGGTTCAGATTTGTAATTTATGTGGATTTCATCAGACTTACCTGACATCCATTGGTGTCACCTGCACCCATTACCTGTACGGTAGCTCCGCATCGTCAAATATAAATCAACCATTGGTTGAATGGCTAGAGGGGTGCTGGTAACACCAACCCACCAGAAATCAATCCCTAGGTTTGCCGCCATGTGTGGCCGACTAATAGGTGGAGATTATTCCGATCTAATTCTAAATCGCTAGGTATCTGCAAAATCCTTTAGTGTATTGAGTCGGTTTTGTCCCCACTTTTCCGTGAAATTCGCCAAACCCTAGTGTATTTTTCGTAAGACCAAGTACACTACTCTTCCCTAATGGTTTGAAGATAGGATAAGCTGGATTTTGACGGGATTGAATGAAGATGGGGTTTCACCTAATCCCTACAAGGCTAATTACCTCCACTAATCTCTACAAAAACGCTAGTACCAAACAAGGCTATGGTGGGTGTTGTGTGCTTGCCATGGTATATATATGTGTGCACGTGTGAGTTTATATTGTACTCGAGTTTCTTAAAGAAGCTTAAAAAAACACCATAATCACTTGCATATATTTTAGTACGATGGATTATATCCCATGCATGGCTACACTACCGGAAAATCGAGATTTGCCGTGTGAACCAATCTTTGCCGTGAGCAGTCCGGACTGCGGAACACGGCAAAGAAATATATGCCGTGCGAGGATACAAGGACTCACGGCAAAGAAATAAATCACGGCAAACAAAAACGACAACACACGGCAAAGAAACCCACACGGCAAAACGTGAATAATGCACACGGCAAAGTCAGCCCTCTCGGCAAAGATTCTTTACCGTGTGTCTTACCATTTGTCACGGCAAACAATTTGACCAAAATTTGCCACCGGTCCTCAACATTTCGCGGGAAAACATTTCCCGTCGCGCGCATCGTTCCCGCGTCCTAAAAAAAAATCGCGGGAACCTCTTTGCCGTGAGGGCAGCACGAGGCGCACGGCAAATAAAATCTCTGCCGTGTGTTCTGTCCCTCGGCTCACGGCAAAGATAATCTTTGCCGTGTGCACTTGTCCACAGCACACGGCAAACAATTAATTTTCCCCCTCTTCCATTTTCATCGTTGTTTCCGTAGACTTGTTTTGTTTCATTTCTTGTTAATGCTTATAATACACTGATTTACTTGAATCAATTATGTTTTTGATTATTTATATAACCCTCCGGTGGTAGTGCGGGCCGCATGCGTCGTCGCAACCTTGATAGTGGAACCGGCGCCGAGAGGGGTAGACGCATTAGGGCAAAGCACTCAACATAGGTACTCAGCATAGATGAGAACACACACATGAAATAAGTCCAATGCAAGCTTTGTTGGGATTCCGACGCTCCGGACCCCCGCAACGGCGAAACCCTAGACCCGCTGGAAAAAAGTCCAGCCTGTCGATCTACCCCTTTGACCGGCGCCGAGAGGGGGTAGACGCATGAACTTTTTTGCTTCTTTGTGTTAGGTTGGTACATAGGACCAATGGGAACCAACATTCCATGTGTTCCGTCACATAATTCCGTGACCGGCACCCGAAACGGGAGTTTCCACCTTAAGTGTCGGAACTTAGTACGGAGTAGGTAGGGTTCGTGATGCGGGTCGCACCTCGGAGCCGTATCTTGGTTCCCGCAACCTACCAACACACTCTTATACATATATTAGGTACCAATGCAAGCTTTGTTGGGATTCCGACGCTCCGGACCCCCGCTACGGCGAAACCCTAGACCCGCTGGAAAAAAGTCCAGCCTGTCGATCTACCCCTTTGACCGGCGCCGAGAGGGGGTAGACGCATGAACTTTTTTGCTTCTTTGTGTTAGGTTGGTACATAGGACCAATGGGAACCAACATTCCATGTGTTCCGTCGCATGATTCCGTGCCCGGCACCCGAAACGGGAGTTTCCACCTTAAGTGTCGGAACTTAGTACGGAGTAGGTAGGGTTCGTGATGCGGGTCGCACCTCGGAGCCGTATCTTGGTTCCCGCAACCTACCAACACACTCTTATACATATATTAGGTACCAATGCAAGCTTTGTTGGGATTCCGACGCTCCGGACCCCCGCTACGGCGAAACCCTAGACCCGCTGGAAAAAAGTCCAGCCTGTCGATCTACCCCTTTGACCGGCGCCGAGAGGGGGTAGACGCATGAACTTTTTTGCTTCTTTGTGTTAGGTTGGTACATAGGACCAATGGGAACCAACATTCCATGTGTTCCGTCGCATGATTCCGTGCCCGGCACCCGAAACGGGAGTTTCCACCTTAAGTGTCGGAACTTAGTACGGAGTAGGTAGGGTTCGTGATGCGGGTCGCACCTCGGAGCCGTATCTTGGTTCCCGCAACCTACCAACACACTCTTATACATATATTAGGTACCAATGCAAGCTTTGTTGGGATTCCGACGCTCCGGACCCCCGCTACGGCGAAACCCTAGACCCGCTGGAAAAAAGTCCAGCCTGTCGATCTACCCCTTTGACCGGCGCCGAGAGGGGGTAGACGCATGAACTTTTTTGCTTCTTTGTGTTAGGTTGGTACATAGGACCAATGGGAACAACATTCCATGTGTTCCGTCGCATGATTCCGTGCCCGGCACCCGAAACGGGAGTTTCCACCTTAAGTGTCGGAACTTAGTACGGAGTAGGTAGGGTTCGTGATGCGGGTCGCGGATCACGGCAAAGATTTAAACTTCGCCGTGCGGCCAGCTAGACACTCACGGCAAAGATTTAAACTATGCCGTGCGTCTGGTCTGTTACACACGGCAAAGAAGTGGTCGCCGTTTGACCCTCCTCTGACATCTTCTGACACATTTATTGTGCCGTCGAGTATAGGAGGCACACGGCAAAGTCTTTGCCGTGATTGTTTGGGCAAAGCGCACGGCAAAGTTCTTTGCCGACGCGTATTATGCCGTGTGGGGTTTGCCGTGCGACTCATCACGGCAAAGCGTTTGCCGTGTTCCGAAACACCTTTGCCGTGTCTTCTGGCCTCACGGCAAAGACGCTGTTTCCGGTAGTGCTACGAGTAGCTAGCAGAAAATCAAAGATTACCAAACTGCACGCAACATTTTTCCAAACAAAAACAAACTTGCAAACATAGTAACCATGCATGCCGCCAATGGTGTAGTATCAACGAAACACTACTATACACTGAACGTTTTGAATAAAAAATAGCGAACCGTCCGCGCATCCATCAAATATTTCTTTATGAATATCGATATATACGTACGTTTCACCTTGTTCTTCCTTGGAAGCATAGACATGCATGCACACACGGGCTTCATGCGAGACAGCCAAGGTTCACAACTCACGAGAAGACGTGGGAGGCAACACCTTGCGCCGTGCTCGCCACCAACTCGCAAGTGTCATGTACTCATGCCTAGATTCGTCATTTCATTCACCGTACTTATTATTAAACTATGTTTGGCCTAACTGAGACGTGCTAGGGAGTAATTGGCAGTACATGTTCCATATAAAATGAGAAGAGGCTAGCATTGCCTCTATGTAATTAAGGACGACACACACGAATCAAATAGAAAGAGGTAATTGTTCATAACCCGATACTCATATTCATATTCCGCTAGCACTCGCCTTTCCATGTGAGGTGGTACATGGTCACTTACCGTTCATCTACGTACCGATCGATTTTAATCATGGTATGTTACGGAGACGAAACACAATAGGGTTTTAATTTTTGTTGTTTCTGTTTTCCCTTTATGACGTCCAGATAACTCACCCGCTCGTCGCCTTCTCTCTCTCCCCCTAACGAGAGTGTTAATGAGGTCATGTCGACAATAACACGAAGGCGAGGTCACAGGGTTCATCGGAGTAGGAAAGATTAGGGGGACATTCATCGTAATATAACAACGACGTCCCACTTGAACTGCGAGACGACAGATGAGTCAGAGGATTTCAACAATCTACCGGCTATCGCAATTCGTGTTCACCCTTACGAAGGATCACCTTTTAATAAAAGGTGCAAAAAAGAGAGTAAGATACACGAAAAATGTCTTTGACTCACTAGCTCGATTGATCTTGCTCAGTTAAAAAGAATTTAAAAACTTTTACGAGATTCAAAAATACTCGGATGTAGCCAATGGTGTATCCCACACACTTGCAAAATATCAACTTTAAATAGTTCATATTCTAGGCTACACAAAAATGACAAATTTGATAAAATTTGGAGATTTAAAAATGTACATACTCAGATTCGTACTTTTTTCATTTTTGTTTATCCTAGAATACAAAGTATTGGAAGTTGAATAATTACAAGTTTGTGGGATACACAATTGGCCACATCCGAGAACTTTTTCAATATTTTTTGAAACTCATACATATTTACTTATTTTTTTAACTGAGCAGGATTACAGAAGCTCGGAGCACCAAATCTCCACTCGCAAGATACGCCATTTAATTTAAAGGCGTCGAAAAAGAGAGGAAGATATTATAGGCACCGACCATCATTCAGCTAAAAATCCCCGAAACGCCCTCACTTCCAAATCATCTGCGTTGTGAAACCGTGTTGTATGTATGTGCGCGCGTCGCTGTCGCTGTCGCTGCTGCTGATCCCAGCACACAAACAGCCACGAGAAATATTTTCGGACTCATTCAAGCGACCCCACCGCTCACCGACACGGCCGGGACCACACGTCGGTCAGCCAAGCCATCCCAGCAAACTAGCTGGAGCAGCGGCGCCGCTACTGGGCCCCACCAGCACGACACCCACGGACGAGCGAGTCGAAACAGCTAGCCCATGCTTTCCGTTACCCTCTCCTTAATTACCTGCTAAATCCGGCCCTGGCCAATGACGCGGCGCCACGTGTGCTGGCGAGATTGTACTGTCCCCACGGGCCGTGTCGGGTCCGGGCGTGCTAAGCGGGTCTGGCGCCCGGACGGTGGCGCAGCAGCAAAGTCAACAGCTACCGCCTACCGACCATGTACTCTACTCCACAAGCAAGCAAGCAAGCAAACGCAAGAGCCTTTTTTGCTGCGTGTACATGTATTGCTAGCACCACGGAATTTCCTAGTGTCTTTTTTTGGTAGGTGTCTTTTTTTTGGAGTCTAAAGCCACGAAAGTTCACCTTTACGTACTTTCAAGTTTGGGTTTTCTCCATTTGGGTTGTCGACGTCAACGGGCTAGGTTGAATGGGTCAAGCTAGTGTTGTGATCGAGCAAAGTCTGGACGGGCTCAAAGAGACCAGACACGCAGGAAAGGTTTTACAAAATTGGGCTCCGCAATAAGGTTGTAGAGAAAAATGTGCATCATACGTGAGATATCTTAGCGAGCTCGACTAGAGCTTAAACACGAATCATGGTTTAAATTTTTAAACTTACATCTTCTTAAGTAACCTGGCCCCATGAATGAGTCAAGGTAGGTTTGGATGGAGCAAAGTTTGGATAGTTTCACATGTCAACACCGATGAGGCTTGTACGGAATCGGGCTCAACGACAAGGTTAGTTAAGAAAAAAAAAATGCACACTAGGCATGAGCTCGAACTTTTGTTACATTTTAAAGTTTCGCTCGGAGATGAAGCCTACATATCACATTAAACTCAATTAAGGTTTAGATCCATGTCAGAGTAAAACATGAAACCCAGGTTTGAAACAACCTACTCCTCGTGGTAAACTGGTCATGCTAGCTTCCATGAATGTCGGATATCTGTATAGCACACATCCGGCATGGGAGTACTAAAGAAATCCATTAGAGTTTGAAATAAGGCCGACGTGTGCGAACTTAATTTCAACATACAAACATTTCTATTTTTTATAGTCTTATTCCGCACACGTCTATCCCCAAGCAGCATTCGGTAGCCATGTGTACCTTCTTCCTACTCCCGCCACCACCTCAAAGCATGATGTATTGTCTTGAGAACTTGGGATGATTTTATCTCTTTTCTTTTTCCATGTACTTTCCGCTACCTAGATCCCAAACTCTTACCCAACTATCCACCTCGTCATTGTCATTGTTTACAACTTTTTCGATTTGGCTAAGAGCTAACCAAGAATAAGATATTTTCTAGGTTCCAGTGTCTTTTCTGCAGGTGATTTGGAGTCTAAAGCCACTAAGGTTCACCTTTATGTACTTTCAAGTTTGAGTTTTCCACATTTTTGATTTTCTATGGAGTGAATATATATGATCAGAGATGTCAATGAGCTAGGTTGAATGGGCCAAGCTAGGTTTGGACGAGCAAAGTTTAGATAGATTCACACACCAATGTCGATGAGATTTGTACGGAATTAGGCATCACAACAAGGTTTGTTACAAAAAATGCGCACTAGGCATGAGCTTGAGCTTTGTTGTAGTTTTGACTTACTCACAGTTAAAGTAGGACACATCTTAGGATATAGTAAGCTTGACTAGGGCTTAAAACCAGATTATAGTAAAATCTCGAAACCCTAGTTTTTTTAAGCAACCCACTCATCGTGGGTAAACCGGTCGTGATAGCTTCTTAACATGAATGTTGGATATGCGTATAGCACACATGTGGCATGGACGTGCTAAAGATATGCGATCGAGTTGGAATAAGGCGACACGCCGTAATGACAACCGTAGGCGACCATGGAGGTTTGCGGTTGCGTGTTAATTTCAGCCTACAAACATCTCCATTTATGGAGTTTTATTCCGCGGGCGGAAATCCCGAGGTAGTCTTCGATGGCCACACGTACCTTTTTCCTACTCCCGCCACCACCTCAACCCACCAGTATTGCCTCGACGGTCGCCAGGAAGTTAACTTCAACCTCCTGATTCTTTCCGTTACCCAAATCCAAAAATCTTAACTAACTATTCACATTGTCATTATCCTTGTTTACAACATTTTTGACCTGGCTAAGAGCTAACGTGCGTGGCAACAATTGCTTAGAAACCAGAGTCGAAGGATCTCGATGGTCCCGGCGAGCCATCGCCGCTGAATTAAACTCTATACGTCTTTCGCTAAACCATACCACTACCATACAAGTCGTCTTAAGACACACTCCGATTAGCATTCAAGAATTTAGGTTTTATAAGCAAAAACTATAGGGGTATTCGGAAATGCATCTTCATAGGGTTCATATTCCATGAAAAAACATAGGGATATCCACAGACCCGTTAGTTAGCCGGATGACCAGAGCGGAGCATAGGGGAAACCCAGCAGAGGACCCGGGAGAGAAAAAGAAACGAGGACATGGCCGCGGTCAGACTCAGCAAGTAAACGGAAAACTCGAGACGAAGAAATCAAAACCGAGCAGACAGACTCCTCTCCATTCCCTCTTCCTCCGCCAAAGCGAAAACAAAACAACAGCAGCAACAGAGAGGAGGAGATTCGGGGGGAGACAGCGCACGCCGCGAAGCAAAAGGCACCGCCACCACCACCGCCCGCGCCGCGACTCGCGCGCACGTCACCAAAGCGGGGATAAAGCTTAGCCCACGAGGGGCGGCGGCGGCGGCGTGTTGGGCGGCGCCGCATTTCGTCGGAGGCTTTGGAACAGGATTCGGGAGCAGGGGGGTGTGCGCGCGGAGATTCGAGCGTGCGGGGAGCGGGGGGCAGCTGTTCTGAGCGGCCGCGCTTCGTCGGCGGGTTCCCTCCGATCTCGGCGTTCCATTGGCTGCCCGCGGCGGTGATTGGATCTCGGCCGGCCTAGGATCTCGCCGGCCGCCGGGTCGTCGCGCCGTCCTCCCGGTTTCGCCGCGGAGTCAACACCCGTCGTCGCGGTTGTCCTCGTCCTCATCCTCCGCCCCCCTGCTGGACTTGGACTGGCGTGGAGCGGAGATCCCGCTGCTCTGAACTTCTGATCGATGGTAAGGGAGCCCTTACCCCTAGCTTGCTTTCTATTGCTGTTCTCAGCGTGTTTCTGTTACCTCCTAGACTAGTATCACCAGCAGCAGTTTCCCCCCTGAAATTTCGGGAGGAGTCACCGTTGTACTGAATCCCCAAGCCCCTGGAGATTCAGACCAAGCATGGGAAATGAGGGTGATGGTTCGGACGGACTCTGGTGGTACAGGCGTTGACTTGCTTGCTTGCTTGTTGCTACCATTCTGATTGTTAGGTCCCCTTCTGATTGTTACGTCCGGCGTACCGGCGTTGTTCGCGCCACAAAAATGGTTGAGGTCTCATGTCTGTGTGTATCCGTGTTTGTTTCGGTATAGCGTATGCGTATCTGGGATTAATGTGGAACGCATGAGTGGCCAACATTTTAGGAAATGCGAGTTTTTTCGGATTAAGCAATATACGTGGCAAGTGTTTAATGTCGAGCTGTATTTGTGCAGGCGGCTCAAGCTTCCATCGCAGCGGGATCCCAGGTTTGGGCCGAGGACCCTGATGAGGCCTGGATTGATGGGGAGGTCGTAAAGGTCCTCGGAGACACCGTTACGATCAAGTGCTCCAATGGGAAGACGGTAAGTTTTTTGTTGGTATTGCTAGGATTCGGCCATCTGGCAAGTTTGTTAGTGGTGACTTGTAATGGCAAAATTGCGTAGGAATACAATGTGAAGCTGACCTTCCATAAAAGCCTGGCCACTTTAAAAACGGTGTTTGTACCATTTTCAAATTTGACCCCTTCTTTTTACAGGTTACAGCAAAAGCATCTCATGTCCATGCTAAGGATCCCGAGGAATCACCGTGTGGAGTTGATGACATGACGAAGCTTGCCTATCTGCATGAACCTGGGGTTCTTCAGAATTTGAAAGCTAGATATGACATGAACGAAATTTATGTAAGTTGGGATCTCTCTATGTGAATTAATATAGTCGTACATATATACTATGCAGTAATATTATACGTAATGTCACCCATTCTTCTCATATACACCTTTCCTATTTCTTTGTTTTTGAAACCAGACATATACAGGAAGTATTCTGATTGCTGTAAATCCTTTCCGAAGACTTCCTCATCTGTACGATGTTCAGATGATGGAACAGTATAAAGGGGCTGATTTCGGTGAACTAAGCCCTCACCCTTTTGCTGTTGCAGATGTTGCATATAGGTAGGTTCATATTGAGATCGCTAGGTTGTTCTAATTTAAGTAGGTACTTCCGAAAATAGGAAACAAATAGTTATTTTTTCTCTCTTTCCATTTTGTGTTGACGAAAAGTCTTGATTACTTTACCGTTGTAGATTGATGCTAAATGAAGGAGTAAGTCAGTCCATTCTAGTTAGTGGAGAAAGTGGTGCTGGTAAAACAGAAAGCACTAAAATGATCATGCGTTATCTTGCGTACATGGGTGGGAAGGCTGCCTCTGAAGGCCGAACTGTGGAGAAGCAAGTTCTTCAGGTAGTTAATTTCTAGACACCTGGTCCTGAGTAACTATTTCTTTGACCATCTGGTGTTTTGTTCGCCTGATTAACTCGTATCCCTCACACAGTCTAATCCTGTTCTTGAAGCATTTGGAAATGCAAAGACTGTGAGAAATAATAATTCAAGGTAAGACGCATTCTTTATATGGTTGTTGCAACTAGTATTGTGGGTAGCTATTGGTTCACTCAACCGATTTCCTTTTGGCTGTTATCACCAGTCGCTTTGGTAAATTTGTGGAGATCCAGTTTGATCAGAATGGGAGAATATCAGGAGCTGCTGTCAGAACTTATCTTCTCGAGAGATCTCGTGTCTGTCAAACATCTGAATCAGAGAGAAATTACCATTGTTTCTACATGATTTGTGCTTCTTCACCTGAGGTGCTGCCCCTTACTTGTCTATTTTATCAGTTTTTTATCATAAAAATTTATATAACCATGTATACAATTTACCATTTTTTGTGGCATGCACTACTTCATTAAGTTTCAAGAATTCTAGTCTCTCTCCTGAGTTTTTCCTCTCCTAATTGTTTGTTACTCTCACAATGGCAATAACACCGCCTGTGTGAATGAAAGCTCTGTACATGAACGCTATTCAATAGCATGTCACTGTGGCTACCATTTTTCTACTCTCATTGTATATGAGGACACCGAAAATCATAAGCTTCTGCTTTAAAAAACTGTATTTCATATTAGCAAGCGACGTATGGTTGAATTATGTTAATTTTCATATCAGGAACGAGAGAGATATAAACTTGGAGATCCCAGTACGTTTCACTATCTCAATCAGTCCAACTGCTACAAGATTGATGGCATGGATGAATCGAAGGAGTATCTTGATACTAGAAAGGCCATGGATGTTATCGGAATCAGTTCTGAAGAGCAGGTATGTATTCGGTTCTGCAATGATCTCCTGCTACTCTTTTTTTGATATTGAAGCTTACCCTCCCTTGTTGAGCTTTACCTCATACTTGTATGTTGCTTTAGGAAGCAATTTTCCGGATTGTGGCTGCCATTCTCCACTTGGGAAATGTTGAGTTTGCTGAAGGAGATGATGTAGATTCCTCGAAACCTAAAGATGAAAAATCTATGTTTCATCTGAGGACAGCTGCTGAGCTCTTCATGTATGTGCTGCTCTGTAGCTTCTTTGTAGAAACTGCTGAGTTCTTATGCATCTGAAAAGATCTCCAATTTTGGTCTTGTAGGTGTGATGAGAAAGCACTAGAAGATTCACTGTGTCAACGTATTATTGTGACTCGTGATGAGAACATAGTAAAAACTTTGGATGCTGAGGCTGCCAAGGGTAGTAGAGATGCACTTGCTAAGACTGTGTACTCACGGTTGTTTGATTGGTGAGTTTATCTTGAAGTTATACACCGATTGCTATTCCAGTCCAAAGCAGCCGCATGACTACTTTACAAATGCTTCCTTTTGGTTCTTATATGACGAATGACCTTTGATTCTAGGCTCGTGAATAAGATAAACAACTCTATTGGTCAAGATCCAAATTCAAAATGCTTAATTGGAGTGCTGGATATCTACGGGTTTGAAAGCTTCAAGACAAACAGGTGATTGACTGGTACACTTTTGTAGATTTATTGCGTGTTGGAAGTGTCTCGGTCAATTCGATTAACATTGAGAGATCGATCATGTCATGATTACTAGCTACATCTCCATGTAGAAGTTCTTCACAGCGTAGCTCCATTTGTTTCTTTTTCTAAAGAACTGAACTCTATCCACTAATGAAAGGTGCCACAGTGCTAGGCTTTTCTTACTACCTTTCATTACATGCTAAAGGTTCATTACGGTTGGGTTTTCTGTAAGATCATACGTATTGCCTGTAGTACATGGCAGAAATGTAACACTTTGTACAGAACACTTGGGTGTTGCTTTTTTTTCTGTTACGAACACTGCGTTTTACTTTTTACATGTTTGATGTAAACTTACTGTTATTTATTCCGGAGATCATGACTCTTGATCGCACCATCAGTTGAGTGTTACTCATAGGCCTGTCATTATGGTGTTTAAGGTTTAGCTAAGTTCCTTTCTGACCATCCAATTAACTAAGACTATTGCATTATATTTTTGTGCATACAGTGTCTAGTCATTTATAATATATCACGAGTTATCTTTCCTCACTGATTCATTTCTGATGTCAATTTTTACATGCTAGTTAGTATGGGCTTATATTTGTGTGGTTCTCAGATCTGACACAACTTTTTGGTTCTTGCTAGCTTTGAGCAGTTCTGTATCAACCTGACAAATGAAAAACTCCAGCAACACTTCAATCAGGCAAGTTTGGAGATTTCTTAGTAGGATCCTCAGTCAACAGCTTCACTGTTATGGAGTTATTTTATCTATACAAAAGTTGTTGACTCTGAGTTCTGGTTACTGCAGCACGTCTTTAAGATGGAGCAGGAAGAGTATACTAAAGAAGAAATTGACTGGAGTTATATCGAGTTTGTTGACAACCAGGATATTCTTGATCTCATTGATAAGGTATTTGCTTCATCCTCGTCCCCTTTTTTCTTTGTTACGTTGCATGATACGATCCAATATCTTTATGCAGCCTGTTGTTTTCCTGCGAAAAATAAATAGGCTCATTCAAGGTATTTGCATATTGTAATACTGCCCCTAGACACCGAATGGCGACATGTGGTACCCATGTTTGCATGAGTTCATGCTGTTAGAACTTAGAAGTAATTATCCACGACTAGTGATTTGTGATCAGCAATATCCAACAGCCAGTACTAGCATTGGTTACTAATGACCAATAGTGGTTTATCGTGGATTAATTACAATACGTGCTGATTAGTAGTTTATCATGTTGAAAATTGTTATTTGTTATTTGTATTGAATATTTGAGGAGCATGCCATACATAGGACCAAAAATTCTGATCGTCCATCCTATATCACATACGAGTAAGGGAACATAATTCTCTACTATCTCTTGCTTGCATGTAAATTTATTTAGTCAGGCCATAGATGTGAGTAGTGATTGGAGTAACTCTAGTAAGAATTCATTTCTCACTGGAAATTGACACCCTTCTTACGACTAGCTCATCGCTGCGGCCGGGTACCTGCTTGCCCTTTTCACATCCACTTCTGCACATGTAGATAACAAGTTCATCTGACCGCGTCTTGCTTCCTGCACGATGCCACGATACAATGCGACAACATATCTGGTCGTGTTTACTTAGGCTGAAACATTAACATTTATTTACGTGCCTAAACTCATGCATCTAACGGAGGCGAATACTAACAAATTCCCACTATCAATTCTCATCGCACACCAATCAAGGGAATGGGACCAAAAATCAGTTTCCCATATCTAATCCCCCTTGTCTCAAAAATAAATAAATCCCCTACAAACTCCCACGGTCCCACCACCAAACTCCCATTCCCCTATCGTCAGTATGCCAAACACGCTGTCCGTGTGAGAGGATTGTGTGGTAAAAAGAAAGTGGATTGTGGGGAAATATAATATTCTGACCGGTGGGCCCAAGAGTGCTAGGAAAGAGTTCACATTGCAGCAGTTTTCTACCTCCTAGACTCGATCACATGTGGCATGTTTCTAGAATCGACACATTGTTCTTGCCCTTATTGTCTTGCCGTGTTCCATCTAAGCGTTCATTTCATACCATTTCAGAAACCTGGTGGAATTATTGCCCTTCTAGATGAAGCTTGGTATGGATCAGTTATATTATCTCATTGTGTTTACTTGTTAGTTTTCTAGCATAGAAAAATTCAATCTTACATATAGTTTAATCGGTGCGCATATGTTTTTGTGTTACAGTATGTTGCCAAGATCGACACATGAGACATTTGCTCAGAAGTTGTACCAAACTTTCAAAAATCACAAGCGCTTTGTAAAGCCAAAGTTATCTCGCTCAGACTTTACAATATGTCATTATGCCGGAGATGTAAGTATGAACTGCCTTTGCTCTGTTAGATAGAGTTATTTTTGTAATAGATCTAATGAAAACGTTGATGTGTAGGTCACCTATCAAACCGAATTATTTTTGGAAAAGAACAAGGATTATGTAATTGCTGAGCATCAGGCTCTCTTGGGTGCTTCAGGTTGTTCGTTTGTTTCAAGCCTCTTCCCTCTTCTCTCCGACGACTCCTCGAAATCGTCAAAGTTTTCATCGATTGGTTCCAGGTTCAAGGTACATACTCTCTTGCTTTTATTATTTTAATGGTTCAACTGAAATTCTAGTCTCTTCCAATCTTCACGCTTGTAACATTTGCAATTTATATTAAAAATGCAGCAACAATTGCAATCTCTCTTGGAAACATTGAGTTCAACTGAGCCCCACTACATCCGTTGTGTAAAGCCTAATAATTTATTGAAGCCAGCAATTTTTGAGAACCAGAATGTTCTTCAGCAGCTCAGATGTGGAGTAAGATTTTGTTGCTGTTGGCATTTCTCTTGCTTCAGACTTTCAACATCAGTCCTAATATTGGCTTTCTCAGGGGGTTATGGAAGCAATTAGGATAAGCTGTGCTGGCTATCCAACTAGAAGAACATTCCTTGAGTTCATTGATCGTTTTGGTATTCTTGCACCCAATGTTTTAAGTGGAAGGTATTGAATTATTACTTACCAATGAATAGCTGTTCTTGCTTCTTGACTTAGTTGAGCCTTATACTTATATTGGCTTGTGTTCATTGATACAAGTTCGGATGAGATTACTGCTGTAAGAAGTCTCTTAGAGAAGGTAGATCTGCAAGGTTACCAGGTATGGATACTGGAGAGGAACTTTTCATTTTTAGCTTTGTTGATCTGTGGTATCTCATACATTAATGAGTATACATCTTGGTTTAGGAACACCATTGCGAATTAGTGTCGGCTGATATATGCTTTTCATATGTAACCTTCTATGATCGATGCATTTGATACTAGCTGCATGTTGGAGGTACATATTGACATGATGCTAGTTAAAGAAAGTCACCCATCTTTCTGTCTATAATTAATAATATTTATGTTCAGGTGCATGAGAGATATGTTCTCTACTATGTTATGTCTTACTTGTATAAACTACAGAGTCAAGATGTTCAAAACAGTGTGCAGCATATGAGCTGCAAGTTTGCTTTGTAGTGATTAGGCGAATCACATAAAATAGTTTTAACCCTCAAGAACAGAACTCCTTTGTTGAAAAAAAAAGAACTCCTTTGTTGAATTAAGTATAATAAAATCCTCTGCATTCTGGATGTGTGAACTAAACTGTATATGCCTTTTGCAAATGAAATTATTTAGGTTGGCAAGACAAAAGTTTTTCTTCGTGCTGGTCAAATGGCTGAACTTGATGCTCGTAGAAATGAAGTGTTAGGGCGTTCAGCTAGCATGATTCAGAGAAAAGTCCGCTCATTTTTGGCCAAGAAGAGTTTCATCGCACTACGAAGATCAGCTGTACAAATTCAGACTCTTTGTCGGGGTGAGTTCTTTTTCTTTTGAAGTTTGTTTGGCCCTACTTAACTAACTTTATTCATGCAATGCTTTTCTGACATGGCTTTTGTGTAATATTTGAAGGAGAACTTGCGAGAAGAGTTTACCGCAGTCTCCGTAGAGAAGCCGCTTCACTCAAAATCCAGACTAGTTATCGTATGCATAATGCAAGAAAGGCATACACTGCACTTCTTGCTTCCGCCCTTACCATTCAATCATCCTTACGTGGGATGGCTGCACGTAAAGAGCTCCACTTTAGACGTCAAACAAGAGCTGCTATCATTGTCCAGGTAACATAAAATTAAAATAACTTGTGTCGTGTGCGTGTGTAAGTACAAGCAATGGACAATAGTTGGGAATAATAGCTGAGATAGGTGTTAATTTTTTCTCTTGATGTATTTAAGATTAGTTAATAGTAGTGGTAGTTTGAAAACTGCAGAGTTCATTTATGCTTCACTGATTTTATCTCCATTCAGCAGTTGTAACACGGTCATTGGATGGATGATTTCCTGGTAGAAAACTGCAATAAACTAATAGAATTCCTGAAAGCTAATTTTCTTCATAGTATTTATTTCATGATTCAGCTCACATATTTTCAGTCATCCGAGTTTAGTTTCTTCATGAAATCAAGAGCTGAAAGACTGCTTACTATGCGTAATTTTATGCGTTGTGGACTATAGATGAATTAACTGTTCTTCTTGATCTTCTTCTAAACATGATGCATATCTCAGGTTTTTATATTACCTTGATGAAACCCTACAACTTCATTGCTACTACTCATTCACACATTATCTGTCTATGAAGTGTATCGTTAGTTCCAAATAAGCAGATCATATCAAACTGTTCTTTGAACTTCATACTTATAATCCATACTTGTGTTGCAGAGTCGCTGCCGTCAATTCTTGGCGAGGTTGGATTATTCAAGAACAAGAAAAGCTGCTATTACTACACAGTGCATGTGGAGAGGAAAAGTTGCTAGAAAGGAGCTTAAGAAACTCAAAATGGTATGTTCGTGTGTACCTGGCATTTGTTATGTTCCATCTATGATATTTTCGCAAGTATATGTCGAGGTGGGCATTGGAAATTTTCGTAGGGTAAAACTTCTCAACACGCCACCTTTTCCACTCCTGCAACCACCGGTAATTTGGTATTACAGGCATGGTTTTTACGGTGTACCGCCTTGGCTTAGGCAACGCTTAGGCGGCAAGGCGCCTTGCATTTATGCCCGCTTTAGGCGCTTAGGCGTCAGGGAGGTTAGGGTTTGCCTTAGGTCGACTTACTGCCTTAAAACCATGATTACAGGATATTGTACAATGTTGCATTTGCTGGTTTCTGATATACCTGATGGTGCATGATTTTTATAGGAGTGGTCTGAAAACCCTTGGCGAATAGTGGAAATATACTCTCTAATATCAGGTCCTGACTTTCTTATTTATTTTCATTGCTTACCAGGCTGCACGGGAAACTGGCGCTTTGCAAGCTGCTAAAAATAAACTGGAAAGCAAGTCGAAGAGCTTACGTGGCGGCTACAGTTGGAGAAGCGAATGCGAGTGAGTTTTTTGTTACAAGATTTCTCCATGTTGGTGTAACTATAAGAATACTGCATTCATGTCCACTGATAAACATTTTCTGGGTTTATGCACACCTATTTATATACTTCATGTGCGATTTAACATACACAAATATGTTGTTAGTGGTTCAACCTGCCAATTGTTGGACTTAATCTAAAAAGTGCATGTCGTAAGATGTGTAATATACTAATATATTTTATCTGGTGCATACATCCAACAATAACATTATTTTTTCCAACAGTGATCTGAGTGAACTTATATGGTTGTGTATCATCACCATATGAGTCATCACAAACATTTTGGAATTTGGATTGGAGATCTTTATTTGTGTACACAAGAGTTGCCTTGTTCTTCACTGCAAGGACACTATGGAATTGTGGATACTTGATTAGCTATTCTAAGGATATTGTATTATTGCTTAATGCATGGCTGTTCGTTGTAGGCTGATCTTGAGGAAGCTAAATCACAAGAGAACGCAAAGTTGCAAGCTGCCTTGCAAGAGGTGCAACAACAGTACAAAGAAACAAAAGACACACTAGTGAAGGAGAGAGAGGCAGCCAAGATGGTTGCAGAGATAGCTCCAGTTATTAAAGAGGTTCCCGTAATAGATACAGAGCTGATGGATAAGCTTAGAGATGAAAATGATAAACTGAAGGTGAGACCTGAACATTTTCTAGACTGGCAAGGACTTGTATCTCTTGGTGCTTCTAGTATAAATTTAAAGAACTGTTATTGTTTGTTTTATGCCTTTTTTCTGAAGAGATTTCTTTCATTCTACTATGCAGCACGATCTTATTTTTTTTGCAGTTACTTGCTAGTCGCTATGCTTATAACACTTTGCATTTCATGACTACAGACTCTGGTCAGCTCTCTTGAAAAGAAGATTGATGATACCGAGAAGAAATATGATGAAACAAACAAAATCAGCGAGGAAAGACTAAAGAAGGCAATGGATGCTGAGTCAAAAATTGATGATTTGAACATGGCAATGCTAAGGTTATTCTTTGTCCTAACCCGACTTGGTAGTATAAGTACCTCTGCATAGATGTTGATTGGTGAGAAAACCATGATTAATGTGGTGATTGACCTATTTGCTTTGACATCTGCCTCAGGCTTCAAGAGAAAATATCTAATATGGAATCTGATGAGAAAATACAAAGACAAGCGTTGTTGAGCACGCCAGTCAGGAGCATGTCTGAACATTTGTCAATTCCAATTGTTGCAAAGGTAGAGTTTATGGCTTAAAATGGTGTTTCTTGTTCCTTCCGCTGTTAACATGTTCATGTTTCTTTACTCACCTCTTCTGCTTCATTCTCTATTATTCAGAACCTGGAGAATGGCTTTCATGAGGTTGAAGAGCCAAAGGTTTAGATTTTACGCCTCCATATTTCTATTTAGTATCTCAACTACCATTGTGCCCATAATCTCAAGGCAAACTATTATCCTTTTCAGGAACCCCAAAGTGCACCACCTGCTATTAATAAGGATTATGGTAATGGCGATCCAAAATTGAGAAAATCTTCCGCTGAGAAGCAACTGGTAAGTTAACAATATTTATGGTTCAAACTGCTTCTGTAAACATGGTTATGTAACACTTTTTTCTGTAGGAAAACGTCGATGCACTTATTGACTGTGTAGCGAAAAACATTGGCTACTGTGAGGGGAAGCCAGTTGCTGCTTTTACCATATATAAATGCCTCCTTCACTGGAAATCTTTTGAGGCCGAGAAGACCAGTGTTTTTGACCGTCTTATTCAGTTAATAGGATCTGCAATAGAGGTAATCTAGAACACTGGAACCTGAACTGTAATGAGTGATCATTGATTGATTTTTATTTTTCATTTGGGATCTGACCAATAAATAAAAATGTAAATCTCTTGTTGTTTCACTAATCTAATATGGGCAGAATTTGGCTTCGTCCAAAGTTCTGTTACTAAAGAAAACAATAATGATATAATCATATCCCTTCACTGCTCTTCAGGTTAGCTTCAGACCAATGCATGATAATTGTATAGCAGGGTTGTCTTTTTAGTTAACTTGGATATTACATTCACCGATGAGTGTAAATAAATTTAATGTTCTTTTGAATTTTGAATGTGTCAAAGTCAGCTTACATTTTGAACCGTACTTGATGCAGAACGAGGAGGACAATGACAACCTTGCTTACTGGCTCTCAAATACGTCTAGCCTTCTTTTCCTTCTACAAAGAAGCCTCAAAGCTGCTGGTGCACCTGGGAGTGTTTCACGAAAGAAACCTCCTCAGCCAACATCATTGTTTGGTAGAATGGCTCAAGTATGTTATTGTTCTTTTCATGCTCATAATTAAAGGGTGATTGGGGAATGTGTTAATTGGACTCTGATGTTGTCGATTTATTTGTCTAGGGCTTGCGCTCTGCATCTTTTGCCAACATGCACGTTGAGGCGACTGATGTTGTGCGCCAAGTTGAGGCCAAGTATCCTGCCCTGCTTTTCAAGCAGCAGTTAACTGCTTATGTGGAGAAAATATATGGAATCATCCGTGACAATATTAAAAAGGAATTGTCTTCTTTGATTTCTCTATGCATCCAGGTAACATATCCTCTGTTCAGATTCCTGCTATTTATTGACAATTGGCATTAGGCCCTATAAGGTGCTAGTTGGCACATGAGTATAAACATATTTGCGATTTATCATTACCCATGCCCTTGTTAATCACAAGGCTCCAAGAACAATGAAAGCTAGCATGCTGCGAATTTCTGGAAGGTCAGCTGGTCAACCTCAGAGCAACCATTGGCAGAAAATTATCGAGAACTTGAATATCCTTCTAAAAGTTCTACAAGATAACCATGTATGCATATCTTTCTTTGACTATTTGTTTATCTGCGATTCGCTTCAGCTGGATGTATGTTTAACTGTTGTTTTGTTTGTCCTCAGGTACCCCCAGTCTTGGCTCAGAAAATTTTCACCCAGATATTCTCATACATTAATGTACAGCTATTCAATAGGTGAGCTTTCTTCTGAAGTTCTGATTTTTGTATGTGAGGAAGCTTGTGTAGTACATGATTTTTGTTCATTCTGCAGTCTGCTTCTTCGTCGTGAGTGTTGCTCCTTCAGCAATGGCGAGTATGTCAAAGCTGGCCTAGCTGAGTTGGAATTGTGGTGTGCAAAGGCAACGGCCGAGGTGATATGCCTGCTGTGTGATTCCCTAGTTTCTTTTCGTATATGATTCAAATTACTGAAGTTTCTTGGTTACAGTATGCAGCATCATCATGGGATGAAATCAGGCACATCAGACAGGCTGTTGGCTTTTTGGTACGGTGCTCAATCCTATTCAGTTACATGCATATAGAATTTCAACACACCCCTAGTGTATATCTGTCTTACTATCTTGCAATAACTTGCCATATTATCGCTCGATTCAATTCATAATCTGGATGAATAAAGCAAGTAGCAGTTTGGGTTTGAATTTGAACTGATCTTGCCCTGTTGTGGATTGTAACCTGCAAGTACTGATACATTTTTAATACTCTTTTCAGGTTATATTCCAAAAGTTCAGAATATCTTATGATGAGATAGTCCATGACCTATGTCCGGTAAAATCTCAGAATTGTTAACCCACTTTTGCCTCTGTTGATTTTCTCATGGTTTCTTACTTTTATAAAACATGAAAATGTCCGGGTCCTAATCACTCTTCAATTGTTTATATATGTAGATCTTGAGTGTCCAACAACTATACAGAATTTGTACACAATACTGGGACGACAAGTACAATACGCAAAGCGTATCGTCAGATGTAAGCTCCATTTCCTTAAGGACTTCACTGCTTTACTTGCAATTATGCATCATTAAGAATGAGCTATTTCCATCTCTCGCCTCCAAAAGACCTTTATGATCAATGCTAAATGTGAATTTCTGATTAAAGTTGTAGCTAGAATGCATATACTACTTCACCGACGGTATGAAAGGTCAGACATAACTCTTCCCTAATATTTCAGGTTCTTAGTAACATGCGGGTCCTAATGACAGAGGATTCCAACAATGCGGAAAGTAGTTCATTTCTGTTGGATGATAACTCGAGGTAACAAGAGTACCATCTCATCTAATCGTGTTGATGATGTTCTTAGATAAGACTACTAGAGTTGGGATAATAATACCTTGAGAGCGTTTTAACATACTGTTTTATTTTTGTGATTCAGCATTCCGTTCTCAGTCGAGGATATCACCAGCGCGATACAGGAGAAGGACTTCTCGGACGTGAAACCGGCCGAGGAGCTGCTCGAGAACCCCGCCTTCCAGTTTTTACAGGATTAGGGGTCGAGCTTTATAGATACCTCATCAGATTATATCTTTATTTGTTGTACATTTTTTCTCTACCCTTTCCGCTGCGTGCGTGCCTTCTTTGGGTTTTACTCTCACCAGCTATATTATAGGAGGTAGTCAGTAGGGTTGGGATGGGATTTCCTCCCTTGATACTAGGAAAAAAAAAGCCACACCTTTTTAAAGCGAGGCGAAGCATTCTTTGTAGGGCAAGTTTGAAGTTGAAGTCTTTTACCCCAGGGCAGGGGTCGCTGGGAGAAGCAAATGTGCTAGCAGCGGCGTTCCCCTGCCCCTCCAGTTATAGATTGTACAAATTTACAGTGTAAATCAACAGTGCAAGCAAGCAGAAAGATATCCATATACCAGATGACATTGTGCGAAGCTTGTGTTGGCGTCTTTGTCCGTCTGTCTTGTCTACTGAATGCTGTGTGATGCTTCGTGATCTCGGTTAGACTGTTTTCTATGTTTCGTGTGGGTGACGATGCTGAAGTATCGAAAGCAAATGTTGCTTTGAATGCAATTCCTGTCTGTGGTGATGAAAATGACAGGGGATGTTTTATGCTACCATTATTCTTGAGTTGGTGGTGAACATATCCTGGCATATTTTTCAGATAGCAATATGGTATCCACTGAACTAGTGTTACTGTGTTAGGCACTAACTAGTAAAGGCGATTCTCATCTACATATTAGTATTTTTGTAGACAAAGTTGAAAAATAAATTGCATGAACTAAACTGTTCTGTGATTTTACTCTTACACATTCAAATAATTTAAACCTGATTTATTTTCGACCTGGAAGCTTCTCAGACATTTCAACTCGCCGAGGCTGAACCCTACGGCCAGCAGCTCTGCGTTTGGACCACGCGACGAAAGTGAAACCGCGCTAGTAGAATTCGGAGCAGTCCTGGCGCCAACTCTCCATACCCGGAGAGAGGGAAACACATTCCCCAAACGGCAAAAACAATGGACCCTCCTCACGCACCGCTCCTGTCCTGAATCCTCCTGACGCCTCAGATCCCGAATCTACCCCTCGTCACCCTCCGCACGCACGCCCGGCCTCCAGAGGGCATTCCCGTCCGGTGACATCACAACGAGCGTAAAAAGCGGGCAGAGGTGTGAAATGAATGCGGCCGCAGGCAGCTCCAACGAGGGAATTGATTGAAGAAAAGGAAAAAGAGAAGGCGGCGAGGGGGGAAAAAAATACACTTTCCTGCCCGCTCGTCCCTATCCGCCACCGCGCTCCTCGCCCTCCGAAATCCCGCCGCCGCCGGATCGATCGAGGTAAACTGACTCCTCGCCCGCCGCCGTCGCGATTTCCTTCTCGGCTCGGTTTCGCGCGCGCGAGCGGCAGGTTGCCGTTTGGTGGGTTTCGGTTCGTTGGAGAACAAGTGGGTGAAGGAAGGGGGTGGAGCCGTGCGGTGGAAGGCGCCGGAGGTTCGTGCTCGTGCGGGGCCGGGTTACTAGCTCGTTCGGCTCGATCTCGCGTGGGGACTCGGCGAGGGCGACGCTGATTCGGAGCGCCGAGCCGCCGGGATGGGTGGGCGCCTCCTGGGATGGTTCCGTGATACATACATAGCTGCAATGTTCATAAGTCTGTGCTGGAGATTATAGCGTGGTGTGCGTTCTTAGGTGGGGAATAATTTTATTATTCTACTGCGTGCCAGATGGGCGAGCGTTCTCCGTTAGCTTTATACTACCCCGATGAAAGAGTTGGGAGCAGGTGGATATGCAATTAGCGCTATCATCGTCGTCTCCTTTCCGAGAAACAAAATGTGTTGTCCCTGTGGAAATGACGGTAGATCGGGGTTTTTATCCTTACGTGTGATGAGATGTATTGTAGTCAGCGGGGGGAAAAAATAGCGCTTAATATTTCCAGCAGTCTATGAGAATATTTATGCCTTACAGACATCGTCTTGCTCTGTTTTTGTAGGCTCGTTCGAGTAGCAGAGTCTGGTGTTGTTCGGGATGAGCGACTCCAAGATAACGGTGACCTACAAGAGGAAGCGTGGTGCGTCCAAGGGCCGGGCAGCTGACGGCGTGTCTCCTGAGCCGCCTCCTCCTGTTTCTGGCGGCGGGCTTGCCTGCAGCGGCGAGGCCCCGAAACACGAGGCTGCTGCTGATAACAATGTGTTCAAAGGAGACGATTCTGTGAGGAGCCTTTACTTGCCTCTTTCCTTGTCGATGTGGAATTGTTGATATTTGATGTCATTTATTCTCCATTGCTTCTGTTTGTCGACTTGAGTTGAACCGTTACTGATGTATGCCGCCTTCCTAAGATGGAAATAGAACCACTGCTTTGAATTTTATGTCCTTTTTAAGAAGGGTACAAAAGTTTCTGCACCAAACAGTACAATGTGAGCTACATGTTTTCACAGATGTCGGAAATTGTATGCTACAATAATGATGCACATGTTTCTACCAAAAATATGTCGATAGCTGCATGTTCTCAGAACACTATATTTCTTATAATATAAGCATGATATATTAATGGGGTCTGAATTATGTTATGCCATAAATTCAACGTTTTATGCGATATTTAATTCGCCCCTTGCAGTTGTCGTCTACCTTCTTGTGCATCTTATGATTTCTTCTCCTCTGGAAAATTGGCAGTATACCTCTACAAAGCAACAAGATGCTTGCAAGTCGATGCAACAAAGCGCCAAAAAGGGAACAGCTAAGCCATGTGCGCATGCATCAGAGAAAGAACATAAGGAAATTCAGTTATGTGAATCGTCGCCACGAATGGAGGGACCTGAGATTTGTTGTGCCACAAGTCTCCCAATAGCAGATGCATGTAATAAGAAATTACAGTGCACTAATGATGCAGTTAATCCAATTCCTGCTCCGAGTTATGTGTGCGATCTTAGACATGATGACGGAGCAATTAACCAGGCAGAAGATTCTAATAATTCTGCTCCGGCGAGAATAAGTTATCATCAAGCGCCAGAAGATACTACCAGACCTGGTCAATGTAAGAACAGATTTAGTCCTCTCCTCACCTTCTGTAGGCGTGTTAAAAGGAAAGTTAATTTGGACGAACCAGCAGTGGACAATTATTCAAAAGATAACGACAAACAGTGCTCAACACTGACATGCAGCCCACCAAGTTTGTTAGTTAATGCTACACCCTTGCTTGAAGAAACTGGTGGCAACTCTTTGGATACTGAATATAAGGTATGTTTCTCGCTCATTCTACAAAATTCTTGTATTCGTAAAGTCTATACTCATATTCATGGTCGTATTGTCGTTTTAGTTTTATTTGTACGTTGTTATTTGCTTAAGAACCTAGATTTTGGATATATGAAATGAGTAACACAAGGTGAAATTTTAAGTTCAAATTGAATGGAAGTCTTTGTGTGAAATAGCCAGACGGTAATGCTGTCCGTACTTGTTGCTGATTTCTATTTATATCTTTGTGAAATATAATGTTACCAAGCCACTGATAATTTTGAAAACGTATATTCGTTTACCTTGGGTATACAGATTATATATTTTTTCTGCGTAAAAAGGGCGTCCCACAATTTTAGGCTAGCTTACAAACAAGAATAATTCGGCTATTTATTTGTATATGATTTCATTATTTATATGCACAATAACCAATCAATGTCGTGCTAGAAATCTGTAATTAATTACGACGTAGGTGTGCAGATGCCAAAGAAGTTGCTATGCATCATTAAAAGAGAAACATGTATATATTCTAAGCTGATCAAGTTGACATTGCCTGGTTGCCCGATTTATTTCGCTATATAAGGTATACTCATCAGTAACAGAGAATCATATTTATACCTAAGTACTTAATAATAAGAAGATGTAGAAGTGCCAAACGGTTTGCCAGAAAACACTTTATATTATTGAAAGCTGTAGAACAACCATTTGCACCTTATATTATTGGAAATGCACATAGCAGTCCTAAAGGCATCCAAAATTACACATATGTCATTAACTATATCACACATTTTATGTGCAGGTAACTATAGCTGGAACAAGTACCGGACAAAATGTATTGGCTCAACGCTTACTTGAACAAAAAAGGTAACAACTTGTGCTTGTTAAGCTCTATGATCAGAAATCGGAGTGATATTGTTGGTAGATTCACATGTCCGGAGAACTAATTCAATACTTCTTTTGTAGTTCATACATGCTAAAATCTACAGCACAGCATACAGCTTCCGAACAGCATGCTGAAGATGTAAACCAAAGCTTAACTTCAGAACATGATGGTACACTAGTGTCAGAATTTACTAGTGTACCAGAGATCAGTAAGGAAGATGCAAGAGCGGAGGACTTGAGCAAAACTCTAGATCATGTTACTGAAGCACCAGAAGTTGTTGAAATGAAGGAGTTACATGGTAATGGTCTTCTTCACATTCAACAAGGAAAATAAGTAAATTTAAATAGGTTGAAGCTAACCAGTGATTCTGTTTACAGATGGTCCTCTAGAATCTGAAGGTTCAACAAAGCATATTCCAATCATTGTCTTGGACGGTGATGATGAGAGGGGTAAACTGCCGGAAAATTCAAAAGTTCCTGATCAAGTGGTCCAGGAGAAAAATAAAAGCGGATTTACTTCAGGGAAGATCAACCTGAATTGTGTTGAATTACCTCAAGAGAGGCTGCTTGATCTGAATGACTCCTCAGTTCAAAGGCTGCCAAAACAGGTTAGAATTACGAAATCATATTTGTCCCATCTTATAGGAAGTGCTTCATTTGGTAGTTTGGCACGCACTGAGAATCCCTATGCCTCACCAACTTACAGGATTGTTTTCTCAGTTACATAATTGTACCCTTCATTTCAAAATAGATTTTTCTTCACATTTTATCTATATGTGGGTAGTTTATTGAACTGTACATTTATCTTTTCCGTCACCACTTGTTTTCAAGCTTGATACATGTGTTATACCTTATATATCTATGGGTTAAACATTTTTTTTACTACTTACAGGATCATTTTGCTACTGAACAGAAACACGTTACTCAACCAATTGAAAGGTTGTTTTTTACAAAGGAGAAAGATACCATCCATCCTAAAGAGCAACATCAAGAGGGAACCTCAACAATGCGTACGTTGTATTCAAACTTTTTTGATCCGACACCGTCATGGAAAGCTGGGAGTTCCAAGGAACCAAAGAGCATGCCTTCAGAACTGAAATTCGGAATAATGGATAAAGTTCCCCAGTCCAGTTTAGATCTCAGCTTGGATAGTTACCAAGACAGTGTCATGTCTGCCCTGAGGCACGACAAGTTGTTTCATGGAGGCAAGTCCAGTGAGTCTCATTTACCGACAGAAAGGCTTGGTACATACTCCTACAGAAGACGTCAGGCGGCTCCCTGGTCAGAAGAAGAGTTAGATTTTCTATGGATTGGAGTGAGGAGGTATGGGACGAATAACTGGAATGCAATGCTGCGGGATCCACGACTACGATTCTCAAACTTAAGAGTGATCGAGGACCTTGCTAAGCAATGGGATAAGGAGCAAAAGAAGCTTCTAGGCGTCGATCTTGTTCAATCAATTAGAACATCAGGTCCTGCACCACCTCCGCATATAGTGGAAGATTATGTTGGAAGCAGTTCATGCTCTGGATGCTCAAAGTCTCCATTTCTTGCATCCCAAACTAACCTTTCCATGGGTGATGTGTACCTTCGGAATGCTCGTGCTTCAGATAGAGGTCAGCATCATTTATCCAACCTGGGCAGATATAACCTTCATGGAATTGACAACGGGTTGAGGAATTCGTCTCTTGGAAGCTTCCCTGTGGCTTCTTCCTCACACGGGAGAAGTGGCAGCAGGCGTAGGAAGACATCGAAGATTCACAAGTCATACTATGACAACAGGTCTCATTTGTGCCATGAACTACCAGAGAGGATGTCTCAGCTCTTTCCCATGAACCAACAGCCAATCAACAGCCTTCCTCAGTGGCTTACGAAGGATGTCAAGACTGGTACAAGCTGGCTTAACCCAGAGATGTGGCCGAGCACGTCGCAGACCATGGGCCATTCCGCTGCCGATCCACTGAGTGATAGCCTGAGAGGTGCCGCATTCCTGTTCCCTGATGACACGAAACTGCATGTCATGCCTGAGCCTGATGCATCCTTGAAGCGCACACTGAAGAGGAAAGGGGAATTGCGCACTCTGGGCAAGAAGCTTTTCCGAACCGGCGGCAACACCTTGGATCTGAACCAGAGGGCCGCTGCTATGGCGGCTGGGCCAAAGGGCGCCACTGCGAGCGACACAGGCGCATCATCTGAAGAGACGGTATCAGACAGCTGAACCAAGCATTCCCTGTGCTATCTGAAGAGTATGTTGAAGGGTGTGAACACTAGTCGGCTTTATGGTTCTGTTGCATTTGCGTTTGCCTTTTTATTTTGTTTTAGCCTAGCCGGAAAAGCATTGTTGATGGTCACTGATCAGCGTTAATTTGAGTACAAACTAAGAGCCGAATCAAACATGCCTGCCTGTTCGTGAAAATAACATGCCTGCCCACATTATGCTTATGGCTGTCTTTGCTGAATAATGAGCTCTGAAATTGGTTTCCTTCTGTTTTTTATAAATATCAAGAATGCATATAGTTTTCTAATTTGATAAAATCAGTTTAATGACTAAAATATCCATGTATTGCACAAAAAAATCATGTATAACGAAACTAATATTTGTTTATTTTCTACAATATTTGTGTACTTGCTACAAATAATTTTATAAAATCATTTTAATGACTAAAATATTCATGTATTGCACAAAAAACATTCATGTATAACCAAACAAATATTTGTGTATTTGCTACAAATAAATATTATAAAAGAGTGTTGCAAGAAAAAATTCTATTTGCTGAACAATAAATGTTCATATATTTCGAAAGAAATGCTCATCTAATCTTTTAAAATAAATCTTGTATACTAAAATTAATGTTGACATATCTTGAAGTGGTGTTTCTTGTTATGTAAAATAAATGGTCACATGCTTCAAAAAAGGGGATCATGTATTTACTAAAAATAACTTATACCACCCAAAAAATAACAAATGGAAAAATAATATTTAAAATAAAGAAATAAAAAGGTAACAACAGCCAGGAAAATCCTAGCGTTATTAGGCCGCCCTGCAGTATGACAGATGTCCTATTCCTTTTTATTTCGTTTTAATTTTATATCTAAAAACATGAACTTATTTGTTTATTCATTTATGTTTCCTATTTTATTTACAATTCTATATTTTTATTGCATTCATATATTTATATATACAAATATCATAATATGTAATACATGAATATTTATTTTGGACCGTATGAACAATTATCTTAAACGGCATGAACATCTAATTTGAGGCGCATGAACAATTATTTGAACCACATGGACACTTATTGTATCGAACAACTCATTTGAATATAGGGATTTCCAGATAGGTAACAAAAATGTTAATGGGTCGCACAGGATGCAGGCTATGTCGGAACCTTCAGGCGTCGCAAACCTAAATGAAGCTTATGGCGTAAAACAGGAGCTACCCTACAAGTCATCGGTGTTCAACATGGGCTCTAACTCTAAAGGGTTTCAACATGGGCTCTAACTCTAAAGGGTTTCAACATGGGCCCGATCTAGGGTGCCTTGTTAGCTTGAACAAATTTTGTAAGGAATCCCAAAATTCATATGTGCTTTCTTTAAAATTAGTAATATACCGTAAGAATGTATGCTACAGAGCATAGTTGTTCATGCGCGTCAAAATAATTCTTCTCATGTATAAAAATAAATTATCAAGTATCACATACAAATATTCATATATCTAGAAAACTTATTCAAAGTAAAAATATATACTAGAGATGCTAAATGAAATCAACATGAATTTCATGTACAATAAAAGTGACGTTCATGCATATTAAAAGAAACTTTCATATACTTTGAAAGATTATTTATGCACACCAATTTATTTGTTCGTTTAACTTTGAAGTTGTATATTTTCACAAATTGTATTAAAATTTTAAAACTAGAACATGAAGGAGAAAAAAATAGGAAAATAAAAAGTAAAATTAAAATGCCAGAAAAAGAAATCTGAAGAATGAAAATAAAATGATAAATATAAAAATAAAAGGAAAAATTGAAAAGGGAAATGGAAAGAAAAATAAAAACAAAAAACGAAAAAGGGCACCTCGTTTGACCATGGTGCGATTAGATGTGGGTAGTATGGGTCGCAGCCAGCATCAAACGTCAGATCAAAATTTCCCTGCTTAATGGTTATGAGTAGGGGTGGACAATAAGCTGGAACGTCCAATTAGTTTAGGATCCAAGTCCATTAGTTCATCTCTATCCACGATTTAACCTTGTTAATCCTTCATCATTCTCCTTTTTACACATATGATTGGTAAGAAATCATGAAAATATCGATCGAGGACTCACGAAATAAAAATAATTGTCGACATTTCCATTAACAGCTGAGCTTATAGAAAACCGATATAGTGTTAATTGTTTGATTGTTAAGATTAACGAGCTTAGCAAGCCGAGCCTTAATGAGCCGACACTAGTGGAAAAACAGTCTCTAGTACCGGTTCCAGAGGTACTATAGTACCGGTTGGGCAACCGGTACTAATTAATCGGTACTAAAGGCCCCAACCTTTAGTACCGGTTTCCTCTGGAACCGGTACTACAGGGGCCTCCACGTGGGCTGGCCGGGAGCCTCAGGGCTGGAGACTTTTGGTACCGGTTCGTAACAGGAACCGGTACCAAAGGGTTGGGACCCTAAACCTGCATTCCCTGCCGCGGCAGAGAATTATGCATTTCTCTGCCGTGCCAGAAACGCATAGAATCCAGGGTTTAGGGTCTGTATTTGGACCGTTCGTTGTACCAGTATCGCTTCGATGCGCGAGAAATGCGTTTGGTATATATAAGATATCTACATAAAGATCAATTTGATGCATATCAACTTGGTGCATATATATAACACATGTAATTAATTACATAAGATCGCAAATTAAGTAGTACGACTCTCCGAGTCATACTATATATTACATGTTCCTCTAGCTCACTATTACATTGAGGCATACTAAACCAAATGGTACTCTTCCCCAGGAGGTAGGACATCTCGAATGAAAAATCCCGCCAATTCCTCGCCAATTGCTTGGAAGCGGAGCTGTGGGGTAAGCTTCTCCCGCTTTCTTGCCAACTGCAAAAGAATGAGATCGAAATGAATACATGTGTCATGTGTATATGTATGTATCAAATCATAATAAAACAATTATGACTGAAACTCAGCAGAACTGATGGTAACAAAATAAATTTGTGAATATTATTTACGTACCTCTCTATTGAATATACTATTCGCTCTCTCGTTGACAATCTTGTGAATGTTCTCACAAACATAGTAACCACACAGATGAGTCCCCTGTGGCTGTTGCGGGCATTTCTGTATAAGAATATAATTCAATCAAACAATAATCAAGTATGATAAATGTGTCTGGACGTAGCTAGGTAGTATTACTTACTCTCGGACGCCATATCAGCTTCGGTTTCCATCCACCTTCCGGATCTTCCGCGATGAACGTTTGCCATACGCTGCCCGACAAAGAAAATCAATAAAAGAGTTATTAATTTGTTGACATCATCAAATTAACGATGAAGCCGATAAGAAATAATTAAAATTACCTTGTGAGCATATCAAAACAGTGCTTGTATGTTATAGCCTTCATGGTTAGTGAGTCATATACTAGAACTTCTCCATCGTGTATTTTAATATTGAGAAGAATAAAGTGAAAGCTGCGCACGTTTAAATATGCAGTGTCATAGATATAACTCATTACTTAAAATTTTAACATCTAGCCAAAGTATTTAAATAATGACGATAAAGAAGACAGTAACACTCACTCGAACAAGTAAGGCCAAAGTATTTGTTTTTTGTCACGTTGTCGCTTCAAAAACCTTAGCAAAGTCGCCGGTGTATCCTTGTTATGCAGGGGATCCGTTATGGTTACTTGATGCATTGTCTCCGGGTCAATGAACCCAATGTCGTTGATATCATTCCTTTTGCATTCGAGCATCTTCAATCTGTATAATATAGCGCACAAAAGATTAAATTGAGGACAATTGCAGAAAATGAACGAACTGAGCTAAAGACTTCTCAAATTAAATAAATAAATCACTTACAGACAATAGCAACTGAGCAACGATTTGTCGAGGGCCCGGAGATTGTATAACTGAAAAAGTTCCTTGAAGTCAACGGACACAGCGTAATCTTGGAAGTAGTGCTCCTCCTTAACTCTCACCATGATAGAATCGAACCCGTCCTTTGCACTCCTCAAGTACCAGCTATGCAGTTGGCGCATTCTTGTTGGTAGGGTGGAGAGATTCTCGACCAAGTTATTCCCTTGAACAAATTCAGATGGTACTTCAAAAATGGCGCGATAATCGGTATCAGTTGTTTGTTGTTGACGACTTTGAACGGCCTTATCGTCAAACACCTTGAGAGGGGGGACCGATTGAACGGGTTGTTCTCCGAGCTGGGGAACTTGTTTACTTTTCTTTGACTCGACCACCTGTTTCCCTTTTTTCACCCTGACCATCTCGTCATATGACCTTTCAATAGAACGCGTATAGTCTGATACCACCGGTTCAGGGTCATATAGATTCTCCACGGTACGCACGACTTTCACCGGATCTAGCGTCTTCACAAAAGGTATCTCTGGCACTTTCTTAGCAAAATGGGCATCCATCTCGGAACGTGTGATGGCGTCGTTTTCCTCTTTAGATCTTTCCCAAGGTAACTTCTCAAGAGGCGGCTGTGTTCTCTCCAATCTAGGCATCTTCCTAGGCGGCGAACCGTTCCGCTTAACGGGCGCTCTCTTACGCGGAGGTAACCGAGGTGGTGGACTCGCGCTGGGCCCCCCCTCCGGTAGGTGTGGACTTTGTTGCTCATGTGGACTGCTACCACGAGGAGTCGATGGCCCTTGCTGCTCATGTGGACTGCTACCACGAGGAGTCGATGGCCCTTCCTGCTCATGTGGACTGCCAGCAGGAGTAGTCGATGGCCCTTGCGGCTCATGTGGACTTTGTTGCACATGTGGACTTCTACCACGAGGAGTCGGTGGCCTTGGCACGGGGCCTGAAAAGACGATGTATTGTTTTTTCCAGAGGGCGAAACCGCGCTTGACATCGCCCAGTGTCTTCTCCTCGTCACCTCCAGGATGATCAAGATCCATTGTTTCATAAGTAGGCACAATGTCATCCACCCCGACAAGAGCACAGTCAGCTGGAATGGGCTGATGATGGTGCGTTGCTCCATCTTGTTGTGGGTAAGCACAGCCGACCGCCACCTTAACGGACATGTTCCTTATTGGCACATGTAGCTCGCACTCTGTCCTCTCCGTGACATAATCCACGGGGTAGCTTGCTCCACATCCTTCAAGATGCGAGGAACCCACGCTGCTTTTCGGCTGAGATGGGGCGGCATCGGCTTGAGGATCTTCTATAAGAAGCTGCTGATCAGGTGCCCTCTGCCGACTAGTTGAGTCTGTTAGATTCTGCTCCAGCTGCTGCACCCTAAGTTCCAATGTCGATAATCGGTCAGCGCACTTCTTCTTCGTTCTCGAACGGCTTCTATAACTGTCTGCGCACTCCGGCCACGCATCCTTCATGGTGAGACCTGGGAGGGTTCGTACTCGTCCAACGTGTTCTGGATTCCCCAGAGCTAGTGTCAACTCGTCATTCTCTCTATCGGGAATGTACACTCCCTTTCTAACCTTATCTACTGCATCTTCAAGCTCCTTGGCGATTTTTTCAATTTTCGTCTTCCATTTACCCTTTGCAACGATTCGCCCTGTCTTTGGGTCCAACCCTGCCCCATGCGCGTACAACCAGAACTTGGACCGCTCGGGCCAGTCGTATGTCTGTGGCATGACCCCGTTTTTCAGCAGTTCAGCTTCATATGCTTTCCACTTAGGAATGGCACTCTTGTAGCCACCTGACCCCAATTTATGAAAATATTGCTTCTTCTTAGCATTTTCAACATTTATGGCTGATCGGGCCTTATACTCTGACGAGCTCCTATACGCCTTAAATGCGGGCCAGAGGGCTTTTAGCTTCTCAAATCTTCCAGTGAATTCTGGACCTTCAGGTCCATAGTTGTCCCATAATTTTTTCTTCCAGGTCTGGAATTGTACGGCCATCTTCTTAAAAGTCCATTCCTTGAGCTTCTTCGTCTGGCTTTCCGTGAAGCCTACCGGTAGGTTGAAGTATGGCAGCAGACTCCCCCAAAGTACCTCTTTTGTAGTGTCGCTGACATAACTAGCTTCATCGCCAACCCCCGCCTTCTTCGGCTTATGCCAATCTGGAATGGTGATCGGTACAATGTCCCTAACAAGAACTCCAGCTTGACTTATAAATTTTTTGACGTTCTCTGCTGGTTCCACCGGTTCGCCACTAGCCTTAAATGCGGTGAGGGATAATTTAGCCTCGCCCGATAGAGGTTTCGTCGGGCCTCGAGGACCTTGCTTTTTAGCAGATTTGCTCGATGATCCAGAAGGCTAAAATAAAAAAGGTTCGTTAATAAGTGCAATACAAATAAATCAATGCATCTACTAATATAGCATTGCCATAATATACACCTTGCCGGAGTTTGTTAAGGGCACTTCGTCGGCCCTTCTTTCTTCAGACTCAAGTCCTTCACCGGAGTCGTTCAGAAATTGTGTGGTTAAGTCTTCGCCATCGTCATCCTCATATGGTCGGGCATTATTATATATCACTTGTTGCACCAAATCTTCTTCCTCCTCATTTCGGATGAAGGGGGGGGAGTCCGGATCCATAGCTCAATGTCACTACAAAATTTTAAATAGCAAATTCACTTGGCAAATTTGAAATAGAAAATTTTAAATAGCAATTCGCTACAAAATTCTAACACTAATATTTTAATACTAATAATTCTAATACTAATATTCTAATACTAATATTCTATTCTAAAAATTCTAATAATTCTAAGTACTAAAAAAACTAATATCTAAGTACTTAAAAATTCTAAGTACTAAAAAAACTAATATCTAAGTACTTAAAAATTCTAATAATTCTAAGTACTAAAAAAACTAACATCTAAGTACTTAAAAAAACTAATATCTAAGTACTTAAAAATTCTAATAATTCTAAGTACTAAAAATTCTAATCATTCTAAGTACTAAAAAAACTAATATCTAAGTACTTAAAAATTCTAATAATTCTAAGTACTAAAAATTCTAATCATTCTAAGTACTAAAATTCTAATAATTCTAAGTATCTAATAATTCTAATACTAATTTTCTAGTATTTCTATTTACTTAAATTTATGTATAACAATATTGAGACATTTGTAAGTAAAAATAGAAACTAGTATTTCTATTTACTTAAATTCTAATACTAATTCTTAGTATTTCTATTTACTAATATTAATAATCACTAAGAAAAAAAAACAAAAAAAAACTAGTACCTCTACCGAGGCGGCGTGGAGGCGGCCGGAGGCGGCCGGAGGCGGAGGCGGCGTGGAGGCGGCCGGAGGCAGAGGCGGAGGCGTGTTGTGGTGGCGGCCGGAGGCGGCCGGAGGCGCGTGGTGGAGGCGGCGGCGGTGTGGTGGAGGAGGCGGAGGCGCGGGCGCGTGGAGGCGGCCGGAGGCGGAGGCGGAGGCGCGTGTGGTGGCGGCCGGAGGCGGAGGCGCGGGCGCGTGGAGGCGGCCGGAGGCGGAGGCGGAGGCGCGTGTGGTGGCGGCCGGAGGCGGAGGCGGCGTGGTGGAGGCGGCGCAGGGGCGCGTGGTGGAGGAGGCGGAGGCGGCGGCGGCGGCGGCGCAGGGGCGCGTGGTGGAGGAGGCGGTGGCGCGTGGTGGAGGCGGCGGCGGCACGGCGGCAGCCTGGCGGCGTCTCCTCGTCGGTGAACAGGGAGCCCGGAGGCGCGTCGGTTGGTCTGCTGGGTTTGGCCAAGAATGGCCAAGTCCCGCGTTGTTTGGAGCGTTATTTTGACCTTTGGTACCGGTTGGTGGCACAAACCGGTACCAAAGGTCCATTGGTACCGGTTGGGGGCACCAACCGGTACCAAAGGTCCACCAAAAATTGCGCGCGAACCGCTGGACCTTTGGTACCGGTTTTCCTCACCAACCGGTACCAAAGGGTTTTCTCTCTTTTTCTTTTCCTAATTTATTAAAACAACTATAACTTTTGAAAGAAAAGTCCAAATGACATGAAACTAGTTTCTAAAATTTTGTAAAATTAAAAAATATCAACCCATAATAATTTTGTGATGTTTTGTAACATTTTCAAATTTTTAAATTTCAAAATGGAATGAAATATTTCTAGAAACTATAATTAAGTCTAGAAATTTGTCCCGTTTCCAGCAGAATCGGCAGAAATTTGTGATTTTTAAAAGAGGTGGATGGAATTCTTTTCTTAGAAAACAAATTGATTATTTGTGCATATAACATGTTCTAGCATATTAAAAAAATGAATCACCCAAGTTTTGCAACATATTTCTGGTAGGTCCTTCACAAAAAAAACCAT
This sequence comes from Puccinellia tenuiflora, assembly GCA_012064385.1. Lineage (NCBI taxonomy): Eukaryota > Viridiplantae > Streptophyta > Magnoliopsida > Poales > Poaceae > Puccinellia > Puccinellia tenuiflora. Next base: position 397,207 of record QRDG01000494.1, read on the forward strand.
TTCTGACACTCGGAAAATGGAAAATGGTTTTTTTATTCAATAAAAAAAACTTCCTTCGTCAACATTGTCCGTGCTTCCAAGATGCATGTTTGTGTGGAATATGGACCCATTCAAACAAACTATGCCATGTATTTGGCCATAACACCCGTTATTTCGACAGAAACCCTAGAATGTTAGGAGGAGATAGCTCTTTGTTGTGAACAAGTTTTCAACAGAACTGTCGTACTGCCTAGGACATATTCCAAGTTCCTGAGCCACGGGGTGCTGAGCCTCCGGCGCTGCGCATCCAAAGAGAAGGAACCCTCACAGGGTCATAGCTCACGTGAGAAGGAACCCTCTGAAGAAACGACCACCTACTGTCATACTGCCTATCCAATAGATACATGTAGCGACGGACGTGCTCATCCTCCTCCCTGATACGGCGACGTACCACCTCCTCGGAGGCCGGCTCCCTCTGCACCGAGCGTGGCCCACGCGACTGCCACCACAGAAGATCCGGGTCGACGATGTCACCCGGATTCCTCACCAAGCTGCGCGTCCCGGAAGGTAGCACCTCCCAGTGCCAGCCCGGTGGAGCCCAGTCCCGCACATCGCCCCTCTGGTCCAACATGGACATCGTCGCCGAGAACACCTAAGTCAAAAACGCCTAAGTCAAAATTTTGTTACAATGGAAGAGTGATGAGGTTGCAGATATGAGTTTAGATGTGATATGGCAATGGAGGCCAAGCCTATATATAGAGTGATCAGGGCCTTTAGTACCGGTTTGTGTTACCAACCGGGACTAAAGAAGCACACGGATCGTGTGTTTCTTTCAAGCGCTTGTGAGCCGTTGGATCAGGGGTGTGTTTCTTTAGAGCGCTTGTGAGCCGTTGGATCAGAAGCACACGGATCGTGTGTTTCCTTCGAGCGCTTGTGAGCTGTTGGATCAGGGCCTTTAGTACCGGTTCGTGTTACCAACCGGGACTAAAGAAGCACACGGATCGTGTGTTTCTTTCAAGCGCTTGTGAGCCGTTGGATCAGGGGTGTGTTTCTTTAGAGCGCTTGTGAGCCGTTGGATCAGAAGCACACGCCTATAAATAGCGACGTCCCTGCAGCGAAACGGCACACAACGAGTGGTGGTGGTGGTGGAAGTGGTAGCCATGCCCCTCGGTCGGATCCAAGCAGCTCCAAGGCTCTCTGATGATCTACAACATTCCCAACACTTTTTGGGACGGTCGTTAGATCATCAGAGAAGTCTTGGGGCTGTTTGGATCGAAGGTCGATTCGCTGCTCACGACGACGCGAGACGGATGCGCAAGCTTCCGGATGGGCAAAATCAGTGTTGGACCAGCCACATGACCCTATATGCAAATCATTCGGATTCCCGTCATACAGCCCAACGGTGCATTTGATATGCAGGCACTCACGAGCCACCGTTGGGCTGTATGACGGGGAAACCGTGTGCATTTGATAAAAGGTTTAATACATTGTCCGTGCTTCCAAGATGCCTGTTTGTGTGGAATATGGACCCATTCAAACAAACTATGCCAAGTTTATTATTACACATCACCAACACATCCCTATCTAGTCTTCTGAGTTTTCTTCGTGTGTTTCCCTTTCTTCTGATTGCGACGCAACCATGGACAATCTTCGTTATTTAACACGATGCTTGGGTCAGTTTTCACCTTGAAGGGTGCAATATAATCAAACTTATTATAATCTTCTGACATGTCTGTCTTGTCCTCCACTCCCACGATGTTTCTTTTCCTGAAAGAACTATGTGGCGCTTTGGCTCATCATATGATGTGTCCTCTTGCCTTTCTTTCTTTTTTTCGGTTTGGTAGACATGTCCTTCACATAGAAACCTGGGCCACTTCACTGGCAAGCACGAATGGTTCGTCTCATATGCTAGATTCTTGAGATCCACTGTAGTCATTCCGTACTGTGGGTCTACCTGCACCCCGTCTTTCAGGTTGAACCATTTGCACCGGAACAAAGGGATCTTGAAAGTAGGTCCATAGTCAA